>CALNHX010002232.1:0-187661 GCA_940337035.1 Agriotes lineatus | reverse complement strand
CTGGATTTTCTAAACCTAGATAAATATTTAACGCGCAGGGCTCCTAAAACTGGCGGGATAAAATTAATCCGTCCTGAAAGACAAGAATCCGAGATTATTATCACATCTCCGAGGATTTCTAAAGCTCGCATGAAAATAGCAGGCGCCGGCCTCGACGCCGCGTTCAAGGCCAACTAAGTCTAAGTTTGCCAGGAAGGCACTACGCCGTTCCTCGGGTTAACAATGCTCATAAGCCTCCCCCCAAATAGAATAATTTAAGCCATATAATTCATTACTGGCCCACAGGATATCCAATACTTACATCAGATCTCATATATTTAATGTACCATCTCGCTTTCTATTAGCATGTAAATTGGCATTGCGAGCTGTGCTCCATCGCTGAAAGTATTTTTATATATTGGAAAAGCTGCAAAATGAAAACTGCGCAGTTTCGATATGAGAAGCTGATTGGATATATCTTGGGACAAATGGAAATTTAAAATTTACCAGGAATTTTTTTAGTTTCCAGTATGAATTGGCTGTTGCTAACTGCAGACTGCTTTGCTATTGAATCACTTGTTTATTATTAAAATTGTTAGAACGGAATCATATTTGCGTAATGCAATTTTAAACTAATAACACGAGTGTTTAAAAGGAGCAGTAAAATTATAAAGACGGAAAACAATGCGATAATGAATTCTAAATTTGGAGTTTCATAGGTTACGTAACGATAAGAGAATCAAAAACATCTGAGTGTTGTCAGTCAGAAGATAAAACCTAAATAAAGTTGAGTCTCTTGTAATGTTTTTGTAAGATTAGAAGAATCAGGTTGTGACAAAGTTTTTAAATAACAAGGAGCAATTGAAGGGCATATTTCTTTTTATCAGCAATATGAGTTTATGGTTTTAAGGTAAATCCACACACAAAAACGACTAGCTTCGGAAATTCGATGGGCAACGTCTTTACTACTCGGTGTTTATTTTCGAAGTATTTGTTACTTAAGTACTTAAAAACTTGCTTTACCTCCTTGATAGTTAAAATACATTGTTATATTTAGCTTGCAACATTTATAAACGCACCATTCTCATAAAATCCTCGTCTTGCTTAAAAGGCAGTAAAATCTATTCAATTTCGCACTTTAACGACGCTACCAAAATACATTTATATCCCTCTTCGTTTTTAGTACTAATAAATAGGTTAGATGCCACTAAATCCTTAAAAGCTGAGGTACTTTCTCGTTTTTGGTGAATAATAAAGATACCATTGCATCAGAAACTGTTACACCTATATAGATTTTTTAAGTGTACTCTCA
The DNA here is from genome assembly GCA_940337035.1 of Agriotes lineatus. Lineage (NCBI taxonomy): Eukaryota > Metazoa > Arthropoda > Insecta > Coleoptera > Elateridae > Agriotes > Agriotes lineatus. The sequence continues at coordinate 186,370 of CALNHX010002232.1, read as the reverse complement.
AAAACTTCAATAATTTTAATTTAAAGAACTTCATTATTTTAATTTAAAGCACCTCAATAATTTTTTAAAGCACAACATTAATTCTTGGACCTCCCAGTCACACAGATACACGCAATTTCGAGTTGTAAGCAGAGCATTCAGCACCCTCGGCGCCTTCATGCATATTTTAAAGCCCCAAACGACTAAACTTTGCAAGCGAAGCCCATTTCGCAGGCCCCCATTCAATCGGGAGTTTCGGCACAAACGTCCTTTGATTTTTCCACATCAAAACGCGTTTCCTACAGCCCGAGCTAAATTATTTTGAGTACTTTCTCTGGACGTAAACTTCGCTTTTTGGTGGAGTTACTTTGCTTGCAGGAGTTTTTAGGAACGAACGCTCTCAAGCGATCCTTTCCTTCATATCCTTGATGGCTCACTTGGCGATTTCTTTGGCAAATAGAAATCTTGCGTTAAACCGAAACCGAGGCGAGGAAATAATTCGACCGTAACCAAGTTAACGGATTTTTTAATCGATTGTTTGTTTCTTTGCTAAATCTAATTATGGGTGGCCTTTTTGTTTTTGAATGAATGCAAGGTGAGTTTTGTTTTTGTTTTAGCGTAGAAACTGTAGCAAATACTGGAACAATTAAATGGGACAAGTGCAGTTGTTTGAGGTTGATTTAACACTGCTTTTGCTTTTAATCCTACTTTTTGAAATTTTTTCAAATAACTAAATTTATTTATTTTCTCAAAAATTTATTATTTTTTATTATTATTTAACAAAGAAAGTGAACAGGAAATTGGTTTAGTTCGCTATATGCATAATAAGGGAGTTTGATGTCTGTTTATGTTATAACATTGCTCTAGTTTGTCAGGACACTTTAACCGATTATTTTTTCTGGTTGCAATCATTTATAGAAATAAAGAAGTTATATAAGTCTCTTTTCTTTAAGATATTAAAAGATAAGTTATCTATGAAAAACAATTGAAAATTATAAATTTATTCCTGTAGGAGAGCAAAAGTTAACGTTAAAAAGACGCACAAGAATTGTCGAAGAATATACGACAATCACACTTCCATTGTTTTTCACAACTCGTCTCGTATATTTTGTGTTTTAGAAAAATACAGACCACACGTTAAAAACACACTTGAGAAACAATTGGCACATTAGTTAAGTAACCTACGAACAACAATTGCTGTTCGAAAAACATAGGCCCATCTCACGTCAATTGTTTTTCATGTCCCATTCTGTATATTTTTGAGTGTAGGATAATAAAAGCCACATATTAAAAAAGTGCTTTTATAAAAGGGCCGAGCGTTAGAGTTTTTGTAATATGTATATTAGAAATTAAGTAACTGGCAAAAATCGATCTCGCTTCAACTGTTTTTGAAATCTCAATTCCTTTTTTGCTTTTAAGATAATAAAAGTTCAACCTAAAGAAGTACACTAATAAAGCAATTGGCGCATTAGACGTTTAACATATTAGAGGTTAAGTAACTCACGAATAATAATCGAAACTCCAGGAATAAATGACAATCGCGCTTCTAATGTTTTTCATAGCTCAAACTCAATGTTTTGCTTTTCCGATAGTAACAGTTACACATTAAAACGGTGGTAAAGCAGTTGACGCATTAGAATGCGTTTGACGTATTAGAGGTTTTTAGTAATTCATGAAAAATCGAAACTCGAGAAACAAATCACAATCGCGATTCCATTTGTTTCCGTAGTGTAACTTCAATGTTTTTGTTGTACGCTAAAAAAGAGCATTTGTAACGCAGAGGACGCAAAGCTTTTTATTACCATACTAGCTGGCCCGGCAAACGTTGTTCTGCCCAAAAATAATTTGTCTCTGAAACTCCGTTTCACCACTATAGAGTTTTAATTTTATGTCATGTCCATCGTCTTGGACTTAAAAATAACTGCCATTTTCACAATCAACGTCCCAAAAAACCTCATTGCGATTCGCACGTAAAGTATATACCCGCGCAGCTGACTGACTGCGACTACCTATGTTAGCTCGTCGTGCCTTTGGCATTGTAACGGACACTATAAAACGACACGGAATTGTTTTCACAATCACTTGTACACAAACCAAATTTGAATGTCTGACTGACTGACTGACTGACTGCGACGACCTATGTAAGGCCAATTGGAATTACCCCCTGCTCATAAATTGCTAGTAGTGTCTTATTTCTTCCGCCTTCGGTTACCTGATGCGGATTCTGACATGATGGGGAAAACCCTTCAAACCATTAAGCAATGACTGCAAATAGAAAGACACACTTTGGATATTTTCCAATTTTCCGGCTTTCCCTTTGGATTTTTCCGAATTTTCTTTTTTGTTAAACCACCTCGGGAGGAGGACGAACAAAGCAAAAAAAAAAACATCCAACTCGGTCAAGTCGTTCTCGAGTTTTTGCGTACTAACACACGGCGATTGATTTTTTTATATATATAGATTAGATGTTAAGTAGCTCACGAATAACAATCGACACCTGAGAGACAAATGACAATCGCGCTAAAATTATTTTTCGTTTCGTTTTTGATTTTGCAAAAAATAGACTCATTACATTTTTGAACATATTAGAAGTTGAATATTTGAGTAACTCACGAATGACAATCGCTGTTCTAATGCTTTTCATAGCTCAAACTCCATCTTTTGCCTTTCCGATAATAAAAAATTGCAATCTAAAAAAGTGGTAAAGCGGTTGACACATTATGATGTGTTTGGCGTATTAGAGGTTTTTAGTAATTCATAAAAAATCGAAACTCGAGAAACAAATAACAATCGCGCTTTAATTATTTTTAATAGCTCAACCAAAGGTTTTGCATATAAGATAATAAAAGCTATGCGTTAAAATATACACTTGCAAAGCAGTTGACACATTAGATTGTTTTTAACATATTAGAGGTTACGTAACTGACGAGAAAAAACTGCAGTCTCGCTTCAGTTTTTATAGCTATATATATTGAACTTGTAAATCAGTTGGCGCATTAGAATTTTTTAACACATTAGAGTGTAAGTAACTCACGAAAAACAATCGAAACTCGAGAAGCGAATGACAATCGCGCTGCAACGTTTTTCATAGCTCAATTTCTATATTTTAGCTTTAGGATAATAAAAATGCATTCGCAAAACAATTGATGCAATAGAATTTTTCAATATATTGAGTGTAAAGTAAAAACAATCAAAACTCAAGGAACAATCACAATCGTGCTCAACGTCAAATGTTTCTGCTTGTAGTAGGTATGTATAAATGTTACACATTGAGAAGACTATCTGATATTGTTTACGAGATTCGTATGAGCAACTAATATTTTGAAAATATTAAAATTTTAATCATTAATAATAATTGTAATAGTCATGAGAGGTTTTAATGGTTTTTAAGTTGATTTTCCCAATTTTGGAAACTCCTTGGTATCCCTAATTAAAAATTCTAGTGACGTTAATATTATTTAAAATTTGTTTTAATAAAATATCAACTGAAGATCTAGCACCAATTAGTGATGCCGCCGAGACGAGATAAATCTAGAGCTCGTCTCGTTGCTTCTGGAAATTCTCGAATAATCGAGACGAGATGTACCAATTCTTCTCGATCTCGATGATTTTGCAATAGTATTTTTAATACCCGCATAAAACGAAGCAGAATCGGTTTTTTCTCTTAGAGGAGGTTGTTAGCCATTAAAACCTCATGGTTTCCAAAGCCGGATTGGGGAATCGCTGTGGCCATTGGAGTCTGTGGGAATTGAACCAACATATTCTGGTCTAAGATCAAGTGATTTATCTTTGAGCCAGCTCCCCTATACACCATAAATATCTCCAGGGGAAACCAGAACGTTACAACATGGAGCATTTTAGGCGTTACGCAGTTGGAACTGCTTCAATTCGGTACGCAAATATAATATTCGGGAATCGATGTTCGGCAATTTTGGAGATCGAGATGGTTAAAATCCTATCTCGTCTTGGTTCACAGCAACACTACCACTAATAGTTTTTTTTTACATCTTATCAAAAATATAACTACTGGAAACTGCCAAGGAAGAAAAATTGGTTACTTGATAGTTCCTTTATTATTTAATTCCTGACTTGGTATCCAAGCTGTTAACCCAGAAATAATTCATTAATCGTAAAGTTTCAAGGCTGCAAGTAACAGTAGCTGTTATGTAAATTGTTAATGTGCCTTTAATTGCACCGCCGCTTCAAGCAGAGATAATTCCGTTCTATATTTATGCCTCATTATTGAAAATATATTTTTATTGTGGCCTATCGTCTGTAAGATACGAAGGGGAAAGGTCGACTGCCTGTTATCTGATATTTTCCCTGTTTACTAGAAAATTGCAATGTTGATTCGTTTTTTAGAGATAAGCCCGTTCATCTTGTAGACATAAATATGCAATTAAAGTCTAGTACAAAGACAACTGTGATTCTGATGCGTATCCATTTATTAATATCAAAAGGAGCGAGCCCCCATTATAAAAAGAAAAAATTTAATTGCATATTTATCGATTGAGGGCGTCGGAAAGTGTTACGAAAATTATCGATTCCAAATCGTTTTAGTTTGTTTCACTTTTTAAAACAGATTAGTTTTGAGCTTTAACACAGTGAGTTTTTCTTGCAATTTCGTCGTTTCTAGTTCCTCAAATTCACATAGCAACAGATTTTCTTGTTCTAGCGGTGTTCAAGGACTAAAATTGGAACTTTGTAAGGATAGTGAATACCGAAGTCTCCTATAAATCACGACTGTAAGCCTTGAATTCGAAGAGTTTCAGGAAGTCCATTCGCATGGTGATTAATAATTGTGGACTTGAGGTACTTGTTTTAAGAATACAAGGCAGTTTCCGCTTCGGCTACCAGTTTCCGATCGTTTTTTCCGTCAAACAGGGATTGTCTTTGTATTTTGTTTAGGTTAAAGCTGTGACAGTTTTTGTATTTGTTTTTGTCTGTTTGTTTGTTAATGGACAGTATCAAATATTTGTATTATTGCCAATATACAAATTAGCATTGACACGTACCTACGTTGAATGATTAAGATTGTGGGAGCAATCGTAACCAATACGAAAGGTAGTACCTTTTATCAGCTGATTTTTCCCATACATAAAAATCATTTATGTATTTTACAAGTGTTATTAACGCTATCACCGGATTATCTCATTGTGATCCTTTGCAAATAACTAAACTATCAGCTGGTTCAAACAACTTTGTTATTTTTCTGTGCCGCCTCGCAGCAATTATTTTGACAATGGATTCGATATTGCTTCATGATAATAACCCCTGCTGATTTCGTGGGAGGAAGTCGCTTTATCTTTGCCACACACGCGTTCTTCTTCTAATTATTGGTTTGGACAAGCAAATTTGCAGTTCATTTGACGACCCCAGATAATGAATTCTAATTAAGCAGCATTACTACGTGCTACACGATTTTTGTAGCGTTTTGAACTAGAAATAAGAGTAATAAAATCTGAAATTAAAATTTCCAGTATATCTTTTTACTTCTATGAAGTGTAGCTCCTCGAATTTTGTGTTTTCCCAACACACTGTATATAATTTAAAATGCAAGTAGCTTAGTTGGCGCCCCCTAAACACATTGATCTATTTTCGGTTCGATGAGGATTTGGAAAGTGGATTATTCGTTGCTTTGTGCATATCTTAAAACTTCTACGCATTACAAGTACTAATGTGTCTTAGCAAAAGCCAAATCACCATTACTCATCGTGATTTTGAAAATTACATAATAAGATCGGACGTATTATTAAAAAATTACTGCGAGCAATGTCAGGTTAAGGACAAGTTTAAATGGAATTTCAGAAACGTTTTACGAAATCAATTGTTCACCAGGAGTTTTAGCGATCATTCCATTCCATAACAGATTATTTAACAATAATATAGTATATCCATCCGCGCAACAAATTACACTATGGGATCGTCTGACATTGGAACTTATCTGTCTTCAATTACTTCGAATCCCAACAACTGCACACATCGATTGCGTTCCAATTTGTTGGAAAGGTGAACTTGGGAAAAATTTCTATTGTTGCGTAAACGTACAAAGACGCAATTGAAGAGCCTAATGGGTTAGATTAATAAATCATCTTATAGACACTTCTGACTCGGCTGTGTACTTGAACTTCCGAGGTCGCTTTTTGCGGTCTTTTTTGCGGATCCAAATGTTCAAGTCACTGTGCCAATAAAACTATGTAAATGAACTACATGGAACCGACCTTGGCGCTCGTTTGTAAACGCGATTCTGCTAATTACTCCAGCTCTGCTAATTTACACATAGAAAAGCGATTCTGATGGAAATCGGGCGTCTTGGTTTCGTCTGGCGTCCAGCAAATAGATTTATGACTCAGACGTTTTCCTACTCTTCTTGAATGGCTTCCAAGCGACTGAAATCTTGAGATGCAATCAGAAAGTTAACAAGAATCTGTATTTTTGGACGCTGTATGCTGGACATTGGTTGAGATATTTTAAATTAGCAAGAAGCAGATTGTGGTAAATGGGCCTTAACAACATCGAAATGACGCCAGTATGAGGGTATTTACGGATAAAGATCTTAGAGCATAGTTTTCAAAATGCAAGGGGGGGGGGGGCTCAAGCTGACCTAATGTGTATACATATTTATTTTATTTATATATAAAAAGGGGGAACAAATGTATGAATTATTTTTCTTTTCAATAAAGGGTTTTAATTGTATGCAACAAACTAAAAACATGTCTCTTTAAGTAGGCAATAAAACAAGTGAAACTCAAAAACTATAACAAAATAAACAAAGTTAGTAAATAAAAGTAACAGAAACAAACGTAAATTACACTAATTTAAATAATTGAAATATTTCTTTTTGGGCCAACAATAAAAAATTAAACTTCCAATATATAACAGAAAAATATAATTATTCTTTCAATGAAAAACTTGCGTGGAACACCATTTCGTTCAATAAATATATTTGCAATTGTATTCATAAGTAATGTAGATGACTCGGTCTTACGGGAATATATCGCAGTATAATATTGGCTTATTATACACAAAATAAGTCCCTATATAACATATTGTCTTGTCCATCTTGTGAAACGTGGACTACATCATTAGTATTTTCAATAATAGTTTTTTTACGTCGCGATATCCAGAAACATGTTCCTATATAACTTTAACTTTCACTGGTCAAAGGTCCATAAAAATTAATACTATTGTCTACCGACTTCGAAGTATTATCCTTTCCAATTACAAATTTTACCAGTTCTGCTAAATGTTTTAATACATTCTTCTGAAATCTGCCTCTCAAAGATACCAAAATTTGATCAATTCTACATTTCCTTTGTGGAAACGAACTCATACGGGGCACTATCCAGCATAAGACTCATTTGATATGCAACTGACGATCAGCCCTGATGGTCAACCAGATGATCATACATCATACACGTTACATCATATGGACATTTCGTTCGCAGAAAATGCCCTCACGTGTATGCATATCGCCAGTTGGTACAAGAGTCATTACGTTTAGTGATCATGTCACATCTATCCTGACGGTAAGTTGCGGACGACTGTGTAGAGTAGCAGAATTATGGTAAATTTTCAGACTGTCCTTTAATTTTTTATTCATCCAACCATTTTCAGAATGTTTTAAAGAAATTGATACAGAAAGTTTCATGTTCGTCTTCTCTTAAGGTAATATGATGTATAACAAAGGTCTCTTATTGTAAACTTCTAGCCATGACAATAGGATGGATGTTTCCATATGGACCTGTTTTTTTGGCTTTGTTGCTTTCTGCATCATCATATAACGTACAAAGTGGCAATCGCACGAACTCTGGTATATTTTAGGGCATTTGAAACTAACCAATACGCACCATGTGAAACGTGAATAATTTAGCCGCAACGTCAGGACTGACCGTGACTACTGATCGTTAATCCCATGTGAAACTACCTAACGCTTTGATATTTTCCTCATCTAATATTGTGTCGCCTCGCTCCGTAATGTTTCAAATTCCACATCCTCCTTTTTTGAACTGAGAGTATCTATTAGATAAACTTTTAAAAACTTTGGTGATACAACGATATTTTTTTGTAGTAGAGAGCTCGAGGCTATCAAATACCTTTTTTATGTTTGTATTAAAAGTAATAATTTTTGTACCAGTTTATCTTCTATCTTCGGATAGCGTCTCTAAAAAGGACAATGATGGTTAACCTATAATTCTTAGTAACAAATTGAATTGACTTAATACGGAGGCGCCATCTGGCAGGACAGAAGTTTCGTAAGGACGACCCTCCCAGTACACAATTTACCTCAAATTTTCATGAACATATCGTTGTGTTTGCTGTTTGAGCACTATACAGATTATCCGAGAAGGGAGTTTGGACAGAGCTAGGCTTGCATTAAGAAAGTCCTCGGTTCGAATCTCGCGGGGGCCTTAATTCTTCCGCAGCCTTGGCGATTAGAGTCGGTCTCGATGAGACCATTCACAGTTGGGCACCCAATTAACTGTGCTCTACTCAGAATCACAGACCTAAGAGATTGAGTAACAAGGTCAACACATCACGAAGACATACACTTCACACAATGGTTGCTGCTCAAGCACAAAAGGCGCGCCCCAAATTTGTAACCCGAATCCGGGGCAAGCGCATAAACCACCAGCGTCTCTACCGTAAGGTAACATGAGGTTACGGACAATACAATACATACAGATTGTCCGAATCCAATTCTGAACATAGCGAATCAGTAAGTAGAACGGAAGACATAGTTTTGCTATTTGTGACAGGTGTTTGCTTGATTGCAAGTTATTAGAGCGAGATCTATAATTTACTTTATCTTTATTGTATCAATCATTTTGTTTATGTCTTATCAGTTTCAGAATAGTTTTTTCCTATTTTGCGTTTAGAATAATTTCATTCTAGCACCCAAATGACGTCATTTGAGTGTTAGAATAAATCGCTATAAAATGACATCATTTGGTTTGTTAGAATGGAGTTATTCTAAACACAAAATAGAAAACTTTTTTAGTTTTTGATTTATAAAATGGTATAAAGCGGCAAAATAGAAAAAATAGTATAAAACACTCATTGCAGAAGGTCCTTCAAGCACTCATTTGTTTCTCAACTCGCCGCTATGCGGCTCGTTTTGGAATTTCAAATTCGTGCTTGACTAGATGCCTTCTGCAACTTGTATTTTAATATACTATTGGACAATCTGTACATACCGTGTTTTTTTAAGTGGTCATCTTTGAAAAGTCTATCGGTGCTGAAGGCCAGCAGCTCAAGGTGGCGGGTAGGGGGGGGGAGTCTTTGGAACACGTATCTTCAAAAATAGATGATCTTGGAAATGTGATTACTATATATAATTCTGAAGGATGTAGAAGTGGTCACCACGTGGTTGGTAGCTAAAAATTTGATGTGATACACTTACACAACTTCCTTTTACAGTGATCTTATAATTAGGCAAAAATTTGATTTTTAATTTTTCAGCTTTTTTCAAAGAATTTCAAAAATTGCAAATTTTACAAAAACAGTACAAAATACAAAATAGAACATTAGACCAAGAGACAAATTTTCACATGTAATCTCATAAGAGCATTAATTCTTTCCGGAAATTTTTTTGAGTACGTTCCAACAACGTCGTATTAATTTGCCTGAGCGGGACGCAAGGGCAAATTAGAACGTTGTTGAATGCACGAAAAATAATTTCCGGATATGAATTGATGCTCGAATGCAGATTCGGTAAGAAAATCGTAACGACACAAACCTTAAAAGGAAGTAATGTGTACCTACAAAAAATTTCCAAGAAATTTTGTTGTTCTCTTGGATACGGCTGGTGAACTAATTTTTCTATTGGTCATTAATAAGTGTCGTACGATTTTCTCTAAAATTTTGAGCTGAATTCAAAAATGTAATAATATACCGAGTATTGTACATAAAATAGGAGTTAATACTACAAAAAATAGAAAAAAAAAACAAAAGAAACCCATTTTAGAGGTATTTAACTGGAAAATCACTTATCTCACATTAATACATATCAAAAATGTAATAAAAATGTAAAGTTTAAAAAAAATTGTTAGAGCCGTTTTTGAAAAAAAATCGAAAAAACTGAAAAATATGTTTTTTGGGTTCAGGGGACTCTACAACGTGAATATCTGTTGAAAACTCAATTTCGAATTTTTGGGGTGAATCCAATACTTCCTTTATTGTAAAAGGAAGTAATAATGCAATAAGATTTTGTGATTTTTTTTAAATTCCGAAATAAAAGTGGAAAACCTCCCACGAATTCTTTTAAAATATTTATAAAGATGAAAATGTGTTTTCATAAGGGTGTCTGAGCCAAGGGAGTTGAAAACAAACTTCCCACTTATTCTTAATTTTCAGAAAATATATACATCCCGAAAGGTCACAGGTTTAACCACTTGGAGCAGACATTCCAAAGGTGGTAAATCCAGATTTTAGCGTTTTACAATGCTTTCGTGTTTGATTATTATCATTGCAGGAAATCGAACAAACGATTTTACTTATTATGATGTTAGTTCGTTCCACGAACCGCATATGGTAGGTTATTCCAGCCTGAAACGTACTTTTCCGGGAAAACATAAACATCGCTTATTTTCGTATGGAAATTGGGATACACGCTGAAATACGAGTTATAGGAAGGAGTAACTCGAGTGGCCTTCGTATATTCTGAAGGACATAACGAGAAAAAACAAGAATTTCTGTTTTTCTTGCAGCGTTCCCAACAGTTAAATTGGAATGGTCCAGTACGTAAGCTCTGAAAACAACTGCAGCGCAATTTTTTGCAGAAATTACGTTCCGGTTTATGTAAAAAAATAATGCAGAGATTCAAAGCTTGCTTATATTTATGTTGAAAATGTATAGTGCCGCACCATGCTGGAACCAAACTTACAAGATAATATAAGTATTTTGGTCTGTTGCAGATCTTAGTTTTTTTATAACTTTTTGACCCAGTTTTCCACGCGTGGGCATTTAGAAAAACTGTTGAAATTTGGCTACCGTCCTCCTGGCCACAAACTGGCCAATCGTTACGGAAATGGTGTAGCCATGTATTTTCGATACTTTTAAATTTAAAATATGGTCGCCTTGAACGCGCGTATTTTTAGCCATTCACGTTTATTAAATATAACCTATGGCGCATTTTTCTACTCGCTCAGGAAACTCCGCGAAATTGCGAAAATTTGTTAAGATTCTTGAAACGCCTTTTGCTTCGAGTGGGAGGCGCCGACGCACCAGCCTCTGGCATTTGCGAATTTTTCCTTAGTAACGTCTTGAACAGACCAGGAAACTGATCTCTAGTTCAAATTCAAAAATAACACGGTAAGAAATCTTTTGTTCAATACCAATTTGCGGCTGTATTAAATTGATCTTGACAGGAGGCTAAGTTGGAATCATATCCTACTATCTATGGGTATAAAAATTAATCGTTATACATTTATGGGAATCCGTTGTCAATAATTATTACCAGCAGCGTGATTTTCAACATGTCGTTGCTATAAGTTTTTGTACAAAATCGTAATAATCAAAGATTTAAAAAAAATCAGTTCGATTTCGTTTGATCAGCTTGGCAAATACTTAACTTCTGCACTGTCAGAGGCAAAACAATTAAATTGTTGCTGTAATTGCGCTGTAGTTAATATGGAAAGTAATAACAAGCTCTTACAAACTCGTTAACTGTCGAACAATTTAGCTTTCCGCAAATTCCAATCATTTTTTATTTAAATCAATACATTCGCATTATCATTAGTCACCTAGTGTAGAACTGTTAACAGAGCTTTTGTTATTCTAGTTCTATTTATTCCAAATACTTCATATTGGATAATACACTAGGACAATTCGATAAGGACCAGGATGTTTGCATAATACTTACTATCAAAACAATTAGGGGTAATGTTCGACTACTCTCCCTCTAACTCAACGCGTTTACGTCATGTCTGAAGGTAAATGTATAGAAGTAGTTTGACTGGGTCTCCAGCTAGTTTTAAACACAATTCTTCACGTGGAAATTGTCTTTGAACTCACTCTCATTAGTGCTTTTTTAACGATATAAAATGGCGGTGTGGGGCCTGGCGTTGTCGTGAAAGTCAAACATTTCTTATCGACTGAGTTCGCCACGCCTCACCTTTCTTTATTTGAAATGGACGAATTATCGTTTTTGAAAGGTAACACTCTCGCAGTGGAACTAAAAATGTATTCCATTCAATTCCACGATTTTATAAACATATGCTAGTAAACCGCGCTGCAAATAAAAATTCTTGTCGCCATCCTTGCAGCAATAATCATAGAAGAGCTTACAATTCCAGCATTAATGCTATGTAACTATCCTAATGACAAGGTGACGTACGGAGCCGATACATTTTGCAACTGACCTTAATTGCGTACTAATTGCAGTTCTATCATTATTGAGAAACAGAGCCGACTTAGACAGAGAATGTGGCGGGGAAACGCTTTTTTCTAAGCGCGCTTCCGCCATTTGTGAGAGTAGTACGAGCCAAATTGCAACGAGTCCTGTCGCCGATTGTTGGCAGTTCTTCAAGGCGCACTTTATTTCTCGGTTGCGTTGCCACATAGTAACACCTGGACGCGGGAAATTCCGCAGCTTATCGATGATTGGCCATTTTCCGAGTAGTTTGCATGGAAAACATCATGTGTTGGTGTCGCGATATTGGTTTATAGATTAATAGGAGCTTTTATTGGGATACACATTCACATGTCCCGTTTATTGTTTTCAGGGCCAATCATTAGGATTTACCTTTCGGTCAAGTTTTCTACTACAAAATATTCCAGCTGCCTTGCACGCAGTCGTAGTTTTCCCCTATTGCATATTGATTGATTGCTGCTTGCATCCTCATCAAACACCCCTGAAATATTTAATAGGCGGCAAGCATACGCTCAATGCAGCAATTTCAAAGGAAATTTCGACTGTTCAAATCATTTCAAATATAGTTGTACCTATACAAACACCAAATACATTGTGGGTAGCTGATTAGTTTTGATTGAAAGGATAGATCGGTTGTAACATGTACATTATTGGAACTGGTGCCAAATGTAAGTTTCCCATTAAACTTTGAAAAGTATTCTTATAATTGTACAAATGGAAAATATCGTGTGTTTCAATTTATAAGATAACCCAGTTATAACGCGCACGATTTTAGCTTGTATTATACCGTACTTGATTTATGCAACCGATTTCAGCTGGAGCTGACGCTAGGTTTCAATTTCCTACTATGTTCGAAAAATATTCTTGTGGTTGTACAAGGTGTAGATATTATATGTTATTCATTAATTTCAGTGTATAGTACAACTCGGTTATAATGTGCATGATTGTAACCTACAAACGGCTATTCCGTACTTAATGTATCAATCAGATTGCAACTGGAACCGGTACCATTTAAATTTATTCTTGTAACTGTTAGTAGCAAGTGCTGATTAATATCAATGTGTATGATAACCCGGTTATAACGTAGATGATTATAGCTTACATTATACCCTACTTGATGTAGGCAATCAATTTCAACTGGAGCTGATGAAGATTTAATTTCCTATTACGCTGGAAAATATTTTTGTGGTCGTGCAAAGTGCAGGTACTACATATTCGTGATTAATTACAGTGTATAGGATAACCCGGTTATAATGTGCATGAATCCTACGTCCCGCTATTTCGTACTTACTGTATCAATTAGGATGCAACTGGAACTGATATTATCTAAATCTAATCTTTTAACTGTCCTAGCAGCAAATATTATGGGTTGCTAATTAATATCAATGTGTATGATAACTCGGTTGTAACATAGATGATTATAGCTTACATTATACCGTACTTCATTTAGGCAATCACCTGGGGCTGTTGAAGGTTTACATTTACTATTATGTTGAAAAATATTCTTGTGGTCGCACAAGGTGCAGATATTGTATATTTTTGTATAATTTCAGTGTAATGGACAACACGGTTATAATGTTCATGATTGTATCCTACATATGGCTATTCTGTACTTGATGTATCAATCAGGTTGCAACTGGAACTGATAGTATCTAAATGTATTCTTATAACTGTCAAAGTAGCCAATATTATGGGTTGCCTATTGATATGTGTATTATAACCCGATTATATCGTACATGATTACAGTTTACATTATATCGTACTTGATTTATACAACCATACTCCGTTGAAGCCGGTGCCTAAGTTATATTTCCGTTATGCGTTGAAAAACATCTTGTGGTTGTACAATACGCAGAAATTATGTATTGTTGATTAATTATAGTGTGCAGGATAACCTGGTTATAATGTACATGATTGTAGTATACATACAGCTATTCCGTACTTGATATATAAATCAGGCTGCAAATGGTACTGATAACATCTAATTTTACCCTTCAAAACAGAATTTTTGTAACTTTTCAAGTAGCAAGTAGATAGATTGCTGATTAAGTTTATAAGATAACCCGCTTATAATGTGCATGATTGTAGCAAACATACGGGCAGTTCGTACTATAATAGCGTGAGGGTTTTCGTTATAGTTACACTTAACTTAGAGAAATAAAACACATGTCTTGATTTAATGAAGTAAAAATCCAAACTGTTTATTTACATTTCGTAACCAAGTAATGATCGCCAGGCTAGGCTGTAGCGGTACATTACGCTACATTACATCCTCCCAAAGAGTAAGTTTTTGCTTGCTATAGAGAAAAGCTACATATAATTTTGAAGAAAGTATATTTAGCTACAAAAACTATAGATATTTTCAACAATCCTTAGGACTAATTTCAATATGTAGGTAAATAAATACAGATCAAGGTCTTAAGTATTTCATTAACCTGTGGCAGCGCAGCGGCGGTGAAGCGTAACCTGAAAAAAATCAGAGAAAAAGAGGCGGCATAAGGCAAAAACAGAACCTGCAATAAACAAATATTAAACAAATAGTAAAAACCGTCAAGCCGTTATAGTACTTGATGTATCAATCAGGTGGTAACCAAGTCTGACACCATCTTAGTTTTCTACTATTCTTTTAAACGGAATTCTCGCAACTGTTCAAGTAACAAATATTATGGGTTTCTGATTAATATCAATGTATATGATAACTTGGTTAAAACGTACATTATATTTTAGCTTACATGCGTCCATTCCGTCTTGCTTTATGGATGCTTTGCCAAATATCTTTGTAGTTATGCAATAAACAAGTCGGGTTGTTGATTAAAATTCGTTTATAGCCCAATACGGTTATCACAAATATAATTGTAACTTACGCACACCATACATTACGAGATTTATTAATAAGATTGTAGCTGGAGGGGGTACTATAGAAGTTTTTTAGAGAGGAATTCGTGTAGTTTGTTCAAATAACAGATATTGTGTATTGCTGAGTAATTTTGGTTCAGAGAATATCCCGGATACAACGTACATGAGTTTAGCTTACACACAATGAATTTTCCACTGAAGTTGATACCAGGTTTTACTTTTCTGTTGAGCTTTCAAAAATATTTTTGTAGTTTTCCAAATGGCAAATAGTCTGGGTTCTTAATTAAAATGAATTTATAACGCAACCCGGTTATAACATACATGATTGTAACTTACTTATCGTTACTAATCGATCTAGTTTGAATTGGAACTGATACCAACCAGATGAGAATTGTCTATTATTCTTTGAAAACGTATTCTTGTAGTAGTTAGTACAAGGAAGAAATTTGAGTTTCAAATTGGGTTTAAGTTATAGAGTAACTCAGTTATAATGTACATGATTACATCGTATAAACTCCATCTTCGATGTATTATTAATCGGATTCAGACTGTTTTAAATTTTCTGCTACGATTTAGAAAGATCTTGCAGTTGTACGATTTAGAAAGATATTTTTACAGTTGTACGAGCAGCAGGTACTGCGGTTGCTGATACAGTTTAATTTTTAGGATAATCCGGTTATAACGTAGGTACATTGTCATAACTTACATATGGCTATTCCGTACTATATTTGTCGATCCAAACAGGCATTCATATTACATATTTCTATAATGTACCCCGTTATGTCATTTGCAAGAGCCCAACCACGTCTGGAAAGTTGTAAATAAATAGTAAATGGCGGCATGCTAAATTCCTTTAGAGGTTTTCATCGTATGAACATTGGTTTGGAACGAGTGGCTATCGCCTTCTGCAACATGTGAATGAGTACTAATACTACAAAATGTCAAATGTAAAGTTACAGTTCTTTCTCTCCATTTGATGAGAAGAACTGATTTTGTACGGATTCTAAAACGCCTCATTAATATGTTATTGAAGATCAAGCATGTACAAAATATAATATTCGACTTATTATCAAAACTACTTCTACCGTATAGATTGATCACCGATAAATCCCTGCTGAAATGAAAAGAACGAACACCTTTTATTAAAACTGCAGGACCTGTACTAAAAAAAGCTAAGTATCCGTTTGCGTGATGTAATTTTAGAAATGTCCTCGCGCCGTAATGATCATGCTCCAAATGCCTTTATAATGATGGCTGGAGATTTATTTAAAAGCGTCTGGAGGGCTGACAAAACGTTGGTTTTCGCGCAATGAAAACCGTTTCCGATGCACGAAAAAGCAGGTCGCTCGACAGGTGAAATTGAATGATCGTTATTTCCATTTCCCTGGCCCTTACATCTAGTAGTATATGAAGTGGGGGATAATTTCCCCGAAATGGCATTCGGGGGTCCTAATAATAAAGCTGTGGGCGGTGCTAAAAATGCGCTTTTCTAAACTTATCGCGATAGATCTTGCGGTACTACGAGTACAAAGCGGTTTGCGCTTATCGACAGCTTTCTTCAACTGATTGACGAACTGGCAGTCGTGAGGGTGGAAAGGCTGTTATTTTTCTGTCGGCATGTTTGCCCATATAAAAATCATATCAGATCAGTCAGTCTCGTTTTATCTTGAGCCCTCGCCGACAACTGACAGGTTGAATCCCTCCTCACCTTTCAATTCAAACAACTGTCCGGACTAAGTCAAATCGTGCTATAATAAGCTGTGATTTTTGCATGCTAACTCGCTTTATAAATTGTTATTTTAATTTTATGACTAATGATAGTGACATGACTAAATCTGATGTTTCTTGGTAAATACTATAACAATACAACTTGGTTAAAGAGGGGACTCAATAACATTAGTTCTATAATTTATCTAGTAGCAATTTACATATAAATATTTTTCAAGCCGAGTTATTATAGTATTAGAAGCCTTACATTCTTACTTTGTGAAGGTCAAGTTTATAAAAATCAGTATGAAGGGTTGTGCAATTGTTTCCTACGAACACTATCATCGCTAACAAATCAACAATTTTCAATAGGTAGTTGGCACGCTAACTTACTGATGAATATTTGTTTGTTTCAGTTTGGCACAATATTCACTATGAAGAACGGCAATTCCGGTGATATGATACATAAGGATGTAGTAGTTATAGGTAGGTCAATAACATTTGATAAAGTTAATGTTAACCTATTTAATGAACTACAGAGTAACTAACCTTAATAGATGTCGTTAAGTGAGCTGATGCTCAATTATTTTAATGTACTTAAACAGTCCTTTAACAAAAATGGAAAAATATGTCAGTTCCCGAGGAAAAACTGTTTTGAAGTACAAAAAATGCTTTGTATTGGTCTTGATGAGATAAAATTGTGTTTAGACACAGCAGTTTCTTTCGGTCCTATTTGAAAAAGCAATAATTGCTTTTGTAAAATTCGCACGTACAACTTCTATCTGCTTGCATTGACGACAAATTTCAGGCAGAAATAGCCTAACTTGTTTTATTACCTCCCTTAATCTCTGGTTTCGTTTAATTTAGGTAATGGTCCCAGCGGTCTCGCATTGTCCTACATGCTATCAGGAAACATTCCCTATCTCATCTCTAATGCTCACCCAGATGAGCTATTATCTGCACGACTTGGCATGGTCAGGAATCCCAGCCTCGTGCACCAGGAGCTCGGGCACTTAGCGACTGGTTTGGAAGGCAGATCCACAAATCCCATCTCGTTGCTGCTCGACGCGCTGTCTCATCCATATGCAGATATTGGACTTGAATTGGATTCACTCGTTCAGTGGAGAAAAGATGGGGTGGAGGTGTGTAGATAAATATTTGTTAACGTTGATTTACGTGTGTTTTCCACCAGAAAATTTTGAGGGGGTGGGTAACTTTTAGTAACATTATTGGAACAGCACCGTGAAATTATAAAATACATAGAAACTATACCGAAATTATTTCGTAAAGCAATGGAAAATTGAAATGTTGTGAAATACCATGTAAAAGTTGTGAAAAACAATGAAGATATTTTGAAATCATGCTGAAATGCCATGAAATTATTTAAATTTTTATGTAATACTGTGACAAAATATGAAATTCCATTAAATTGTTTTGAAATGATCACGAAGGGTTGTGAAATTATTGAATTCTTATGGAATATCAAGGAAATGTAATGAAATGCCTTGAAATTATTTTGAAATCATCCGAAATCTTACGAAGGTATTGAATGAAAATGTTATGAAACAACATGACAAAAATATGAAATGCCTTGAAATTATTTTTAAATCATCCTGAAATACCGTGAAGTTCTTCAAATTGGCATAAAATACCATGGCAAGGTTTGAAATGACGTAAAATTATTTTGTAATTATTAAGAAATGCCATGAAATTAGTTTGAAATCAACCCAAAATACTATAAATTTATTGAAGTGAATATGAAATACCCAAAATGCTATGAAATTAATGATATTGGTATGAAATGCTATGGATAAATTATAAAATAGGATGAAAATGTTTTGAAATTCTACCGAAATGCTGTAGAATTATTGAAATTGTTAAAAATACCATGAAAAAGTGAGGGAACTATTTAGAAATATTCGAAAATGCCAATAAATTATTGAAATGTTTATGAAATATCACAGAAAAATTATGAATTTTTTATACACTACCATGGAAAAAATTAATTGTCGTGAAGTTTTGTAATCAACCGAAATTATTGAAATTGTTACGAAATACCACACAAATATTATGAAATGCCATGAAATTATTTCGCAATACCATGGAAAAACAATAAAATGCCGTGAATGTTTTGAAATTACAATGAAACGCCACGGAAAAGTTATGAAGTGCCATGAAATTATTTTGAAATCATCCCAAATGCCATAAAATTTTAGAAATTGTTATGAAATACCATGGTAAAATTGTCAAATGCCATACAATTATTTTGTAATCATCCCAAGTTGCTATAAAATTATTGAAATTGTAACGAAATAGAATCATTAAAAACATTCTGAAATGCTATGAAGACTGAAATCGTTCCAAAATGCTATGAAATTATTGATATTCTTATGAAATTCCATGGTAAGGTTATAAAGTCCGATGAAAACGTTTTGAAACAGTTCCAAAATACTATAGAATTATTGAAATTGTCATAAAATGCCATGGAAAAGTTATGACAGTCCATAAAACTGAAATCATTCCGTAATGCTATGAAATTATAAAAATTGTTATAAAATATCATTGACCAATTAGGATATGCCGTGAAAATTTTGAAATTGTTATGAAATACCATCATGGAAATGTCATGAAATTGTTTTAAAATGGTCCCAAAATGCTATGAAATTAGTGATATTAGTATGAAATGCTATGGAAAGATTATGAAATTGGATGAAAATGTTTTGAAATTCTACCGAAATGCTATAGAATTATGGAAATGATATGCCATGAAATTATAGAAATTGTTATGTAAAATCCCATGGTAAAATTATGAAATGCAATACAGTTGTTTTGTAATCATCCCAAATTGCTATAAAATTATTGAAATTCTAATGAAATACCATGGAAAAAATTTTAAATGCCATGAAGAATAGAATCGTTCAAAATGCTATGAAATTATTGATATTCTTATGATATTCCATGGTAAGGTTATAAAGTCCAATAAAACATTTTGAAAATGTCCCAAAATTCTATAGAATTATTGAAATTGTCATAAAATTCCATGGAAAAGTTACGACAGTCCATAAAACTATTTTGAAATCATTCGGAAATGCTATGAAATTGTAAAAATTGTTAAAAAATATCATGGAAATGTCATGAAATACCATGAAATTGTTTTAAACTGGTCCCAAAATGTTATGAAATTAGTGATATTGGTATGAAATGTCATGGAAAGATTATGAAATAGGATGAAAATCTTTTGAAATTCTACCGAAATGCTATAGAATTATTGAAATTGTTAAAAATTAACAAAAGAAATGTATGATATGTTATGAAATTATAGAAGTTGGTATGTGAAATCCCATAATAAAATTATGAAATGCTGTACAATTGTTTTGTAATCATCTCAAATTGCTATAAAATGATTGAAATTGTAATGAAATACCATGGAAACAATTTGAAATGCCATGAAGACTGAAATCGTTCCAAAATGCTTTGAAATTATTTATATCCTTATGAATTTCCGTGGTAAGATTATAAAGTCCGATGAAAACATTTTGAAAATGTCCCAAAATGCTACAAAATTATTGAAATTTAAAATACGAGGACAAAAATATTAAATTTCATAAAATATCATTAAACTATTTTGAAATCATGCTGTAATGCTATGAAATTATAGAAATTCGTATAAAATACCAAATGCCATGAAAATTTTGAAATTGCTATGAAATACCATCATGAAATGTATTGAAATTGTTTTAAAATTTTGCCAAAATGCTATGAAATTAATTTTATTGTTATGAAATGTCATGGAAATGTTATGGCGTAGGATGAAAATATTTTGAAATTAATCCGAAATGCTATAGAATTCTTGAAATTGTTATAAATTAACAGGAAAAATTTATAAAATATTTTGAGATTAAGTCGAAATGCTATGAAATTACAGAAATTGTTATGAAATATTACGTAAAAATTATAAAATACCATGAGATTTTTTAAATGATTACGGAATGTCATGATATTGTTATAAAATATAATATAAAAATGACGAAATACCAGAAAAATATCGTGAAATTATTTCAAAGTTTTGTTAAATTTGTAAATTTTTCAAATTATCACGAAATGCGACAAAATAATTGCAACAACATGAAGTGTAGTGCTGTAACTCTTCCTCAGATACAAACCAGGCAGCTGGAAAGACATCTACTTTATTTGACCACTTACCTCTTAAAATTGTTAAATGTATACAACTAATGGCATTTTCTATTTTGAAAAATTATAAGGTTATTCAATATCTAGGTTCATTGTTGGGTTTTTGAAAACTGTAAGGAATCTAAAGATGATTAGATAGGACCGTGTTCCGCATTTTAATGCTCACAAAATAAAAATGTGCTATTATTATACCGGGTGTCTTAAAATGAATTACATCTAGTATGCTTTGAATTTCCCATAATGCAATCTAAAAATTTTACTTGAAATTGGCAAGACTGTAAGTCTATGTCAAATTCGAGGTTATCAGGTTATGTTTTACGTCAGTTTGTGTCAAAACTGGTTAACAGGTTATGTTTTGCGTCAGTTTGTGTCAAAACTGACGCAAAACCTAACCTGCAAACCTCGAATTTGACATAGACTTACAGTCTTGCCAATTTCAAGTAAAAATTTTAGATTGCATTATGGCAAATTCAAAGCATACTAGATGTAATTAATTTTAAGACACCCGGTATTACACAACTACTTGGACTTTGTTAAAACATTTTTTTTTTACCAATGATGATCCTGATGAAACTGAAAAATAATAACATTGTTTTCGTCTTGCCTGAAATGTTAAATATTTGTTTTTATTTTCAGATTGATCATGTTGTACTTGGCAAAGGGCCCCCAGGCGGTTCCTGGCACAGAATGGACCCATACATCTTAACCCTGTCGCTTGGTTCATGGATGGCATTACCTGGATTACCATACAAAGCCCGTGATGGCTCAGAGAAGCGTGCTTCTGCTGGAAACGTCGCAAAATATTATGTTCAGTATATGAACGAAATGCATCTGGGCAAATACTTCAAAAACGGTGTCACTGTAACTAACATTAAGCAACAAAACAACTGTCCTTCAAGTTCCAAAAGCAGGAGAGACAGTCTGGACAATCTCTTTGGAGAATACTGCCCCAGTGTGCCCTCTATAGACAAAAGAAGGGAATCTTTGCACAACAAGTGGGTGCAGAAGCTGGAGGAAGACACATGTGACCGAACAAAGCTCTGCTCAACCCCTGAAATGGAGGAAAATGCCCAAAGCAAGTGCAGAAGGCAAAAGGTGTGCTCGCTGTCAAGTGCATTTAACTTCATCCGACTGCGATCCAGCAGAAAGTGCAAGCGGCGACGCGATGCCTTTGCACAAAACGACTTAAGTCCCGACCGTAAAATTAGGGAAGTCTTTCAGAAGTCAGTTTCGGTTGACGGAGATGAAATGCGGCAACCTCTACATTATTTGACTAACAACTCTTCAGTGGGCAGAGAAAAAGTGTCGAGAGACCTTTGTTGTGACCATAGCAAAACTAGATCCATAAGCTTCTCCTGTGATTTTGATAATTTCGAACCCTCTTGTGATAGTCTTTGTAGTCGATCATTCAACGATCAAAGTTTTGTTACTTCAATTAGGAACTCTTACAGTTTAGACTTTAGCAACTCGATCACACAAGTGCCTCGAGCTTTAAGAAATTGTGATAGCGAACGCAACCCTCTCAGACTGAAACCCAACTGTGATCCTTGTACTTCTCCGAGGAGCGAGAGCCAGACGAGATGGTTGGTGGAGACGCACGACTCGGTCACGGGGAAGTGTGTCACCTACGTGTGCAACCATTTGGTGCTGGCGAACGGTGCCAGCGATCTGCCCAACCGCCTGGCGGTCTCTGGCAGCAGGCAGGACCCGACGTGGCTGGTGCACGATGTGCGGAGCTTGGAGCTGCAACTGGACCATTACCTCTCAAACAACCCCTCCAACCCCGACCCCGTGCTGGTGATTGGGGCCGGCCTCAGCGCTGCGGACGCCATCATTGCAACGCGGTGTAGGAATATTCCCGTCCTGCACATCTTCAGGAACAAGAACAGCGATCTCGGCAAGCAGTTGCCTGAGAATATGTATCCGGAATATCACAAGGTAATTTGTGTGCAATTTAGAAGAAATTTTCTAGTAGCCCTATTTTACTACTTATTCAATATGTCCCCGGATTGTGATACAAAAAGTTATGATTATGATTTGATCATCAGGCAGAATAACCTCAAAGTCAGATTTTCTAAGATTTTTTCTTTTGACTAGGTCTTTCAATGGTCAATGTTTTGTTGAATTTAGTTATTCTTCCTGCATGGTTGATTTTCCAATTCAAAGACCACCAGCAAGTTGACTTTGTAACAAATTTGAATTTTCATTGTACTAGTTCAGTATTTTTTGCTTACCTTTAAGTGTTTATCGTCTATCTTGTGTTAAAACAAATGACTGCTAATCAGCGTCACTTATGATTCCTGTCTACATTAAGCAACCAAAATAGCAAGCCAGGGCATCCTTGTGCGGAATAATAGAAACAGTATTCAGCATAAAAACTCCTCTAAATATTTACCTTGATATTTTTCTTTGCCATATCAGCAACTGTTTTATGTCTTAATGTTTGCTTCATCGCCTGATAATTGTTTTGTAGAAATTATTTCATGTAGTAATGCTGTTGATGGTATTCCCAGCATCAGTCTTTTTTCTATTACTTTGTCTGCTGTAATATTGCTAATTAATTCGCCTTTTGGTCTTTTAAATTAAATCCATAAGTCCCTTGCAAACTTGATGAAGTTTTTTTTGTTTGGTTTTTTGTGCAGCTTTATTCATTATGGTATAATCATATATTGTGTTTTTCGAATGTTTATTCCCAAAGTTCTTCCGTTGTTTTAGCTAGACTCACATCATCAGCATAACGTCTGCTTAATTTGTTAATCACATAAGTCACAAATAGCAAATTTTACAACAGATCAAACAATTTTTCATTTTCAAATAAGCGGTAAAAGAATGTCGTTAGCTATTGTTAATGAACAATAATCGTCTTTAGACATAAATATTGATTACTGTGAGACGAAAATAATTTTTTTTTTGCAAAATACTGGAGTTATGGGATTTGACAGCAATTTATGGTTTTCAGCTATGGAGTTATGGGCTTTTCTGATAGTAAAGAACTAAAAAAAAAAATCAAACACGATAGGTACTTTAATGATATATTTATTGATAACAAAAATAAATGTGAATTCTAAAATAAACAAAAACAAATGTAGATTCTAAAAATTAACAAAAACAAATTATTCTCAATATTTATATAATAATAATAATAAATTGCCGTTATTTTCTCCATACAGACATTGTAAAAATTGAAAAATATAAAAATTAAAAACAAGAAAGAAAAACAAAAGAGCTTATTAAGTGTAGCAATTTATAAACTAAAATAACAAACATTTTTCTAGTCTACCATATTAGGGAAAATCCCTAGGCGAAGTTCAGCAAATGCTGCTCTTCCACTTAACCTAGTTGTTATAAAATGTATTTCACAATAATGTCCGTGCAGTTGAGTCCAACACATGTTAAAAGTGTATTACTATAATGAGATATCACAATCATTTCAGATATTCAAATATTATGCGGTAGAGTTCATCATAAAACGCGTGGTAGTCTTTCAGCATTGATGATTTGAGAAACATGGGGTGATCGTACTTGCTGTTTTAAATTGGTATTGGTCTTGTGTAGAGTGGCGGAAAATCAACCAGATTTGTTGGTGTTACATTATGTTCATTGCATGCACCTATACGTACAGGAGGGGCTGCCCAATCATCTACATGACATAATTTTTAATCAATGCTACCATTTGAATTGTATTTGATTTGCCTTATTGTATTCACATTATCTATAATTCAAGGCCTGATAGTACTATAATACTGTAACGAGGTGAAATCCTAAAAAAAGTGTGGTTCAAGTACTGAACGTGGTGTGGCAGAGGTTTTTTCGTGCATTTCTACATATTTTGACATAATATTATTTATAACAAAACTCCAGCGAGCCGCTGGCGAACGACTATGCATACGGGTGTAAGTATTTTTGAATAGGTAATTGTAACTTTTTCAAAGCTGTCAGATTAAGTGATGGGTTTGACAATGTCACATTTCTGTTCTGGCTAGTACAGCCATCACTGTATAGAATGCAATATGGATTCTGATCTGCAGATTGCGGCAGGCCACTAGAACCATAGTAAAAGCAAAGGGACCTTACATGTGGCCGTCATTGTATTTAAAAATTTTAAAAATTGAATATATACCTTGTATTTATAATTATCCTGACCTACCACTATCGTACATTGATTTTTCGCCATGATGGTCACTTGCATATTCTCCTTGCTTCTGCAATGGTCCTATTTGCCTGCCGCATTCTGTATATCAATTTCTTGAGAAACAAAATGCACCAAAATAGATGTAGAGACTTGCTACTGTATGATCGATAACTTTCAACGTCTAAAGTGCTGTGGATTTTTTAAAAATTAAATTTATGTTGGCAGTAGGTATGTTCGTTTGTCCTGCTCTAAACTGCTCTGAACACTTTAGTATGACGTCACCAGAACAGTTTAGTGCAGGTTCGAGCAAAGTAATTGCGCAGAATCGAGCAGAAACAAACAAACGAACGGTTTTAGAGCAGTTTGGAGCAGTTTAATGTTGTTGACAAAACAAATAACAAAACCTTAAATATTAGTTATTTAACCAACAAGTGTGTTAATGAAGGCGATTAATAATCGAAACTGTTTAAAGCAGGAACGAGCGATAGTGATTGAGTGCCTTTAATAGTTGAGATTATTAATCGCCCATTAACAAACGAGTTGATTAAAATTTTTTTTCGTTGACCGGAAAATCTTTTTTTGTGGCGAAAAATTTGATTAATACAACTAACCTCCATGCAAAATATCATCAAAACGTCAAAATTACAAAAACAGTTAATTAATGAAAAAGAGTGTATTAATCAAAAACATTGTATTAATAGATCTATTAATTAATCTTTTAAAAAAAAACAGTTAATTAATGAAAAAGAGTGTATTAATCCAAAACAGTGTATTAATGACGTCTATTAATCCATCCTTTTTTAGGAAAAATAATTAATTAATATTGAAATTAACAAGCGGTCAACGAAAACATTAATTAAGTTCTGGCGAGGCGTGCTTGTACGGGCTTAACCCTATTATCATTATTCTGCGTAGTTATGGATGAAATTGTGAAAATGATGCTAGTGGTGGATGACGTAGACGTATTTTTAAACAATTTTAAACAATGGAAAACACAACCAAACACAAATTCGAACGCTAGAATTAGGAAATGAAATGGCATGACGGAAGACGCGCAAAACAGCTGACTTTCACCTGTTTTACACGACTGCGCAAGTCTGCTACTTTTTACTCCTCCTAAAGACCAGGAGTAAGAAAAGCTGTTCCAAGCAGTTCCGAGCAACTTGCACCTTATCAAACGAACGCAGTTCAAGCAGTTCGGAGAAGCTGCTCGATCTCAAACGAACGCCGTTTTCCTGCTCTAAACTGTTCGGAACAGTTTAGAGCAGTCAAACGAACAGACCTAGTGATGAGTAAAGCTACTTAATAAATATAACCTATACAAATTTGACAGATAAACTTAACTTTAACAGGATGTTTAATGCCGAGCACTAGGTGGTTGTGTGTATGGAAAATGCAGCAAATCATTTTGAATAGCTGTAGTTGTTTTTGTTACTAACATTTTTATGCATTCAACAAGAATGTTTGTATTTGTTGAAATGACGATCCTGACATAACCTAAACTGACAGATATATAAAATTCCAATGTGACTTACTGCTACGACTGCCAACAAAATTTTTTTGACAAAATAATTCCACAGCCCTCTAGACGTTGAAAATTTTCGATCATACTGTACTAACCCTCCCTCTGATTCGTGCCATATGAAACTAAAACCATACTTGGTTTTTAAATCAAAAAGAGTAAAGTTATGAACAACCAATTTTGTTTTAAAGTAGAGCACTGATACGTTGGATTTAGGACATAATGCATGTCCATAGTGTATAATTTATAATCATCACTTGAATTCCTATTCTGGTCTTTCTCGGTTCTTGCTTCTTGTCTTTTAATCTAATGGAGATCTTCGATATTTTTTGTTCGATTCGATAAACATAGGTCACGTTCGTCTTTTTTGGGCAAAAACAAACTCAAATTGAGATCGGAGAACATATGATGGAAAACAGGATAAACAACGGACGATCATCCGGATAGTTGTAATTCTTGAAATGTCTCTTATTAGGATTAATTTTTCAGTCTCAATTAAGCTTTGTCAAGTCTTGTTTCCAGTTATGTGCTCAGTATCTACATGACATTGTTTTTGTGCACTTAAATTACGCCATTTAGTAATTGGCCATGCCTTAATTGACAATGTATTTGCAAATATATTTTTGCATACCCTCAATTTTGAGCCATCTGCTTTTTGGAGATAAAAAATGTAAGTGTCCTTCTGTGTTTCTGTGTCTGCTTCTTTCTATGGCCTTTTTTTCTGTAGGAGTTGTCATATAAGTATATGTGTTTTCTCTCTATTTCAATTAACATAGAGCACTTTAAGTTTGTGATTTTGTTGTTTGTTGAGCATTTACATTTCTCTTTCAAAACTTATGTGGTTTATCAATGTTGTACTTCCACAATTTTACAATTTTCTTTCTTCCTAAATAATTTAAGCCACTCTCTCGTTTTTTCCTGTGTTCTTCTCTTGTCCAGTTTTCTGGCTTAACGTGATGTCTTTTACGCCATCTCTGCTTGTTTTCTTTTTCGTTGGCAGTATCATTAAAGTTATCAATTTTCCAATCCGGATCATCATCTGATTTTGTCATTTTCATTTCTGTCCTCATTTTTACTTCCTTTTACTATAAAGGAAGTATTGGATTCACCCCAAAAATTCGAAATTGAGTTTTCAACAGATCTTCACGTTTTACAGTCCCCTGATCCCAAAAAACATATTTTTTTCTATTGGTCTGTCTGTCTGTCTGTCTGTGTGTCTGTGTGTCTGTCTGTCTGTCTGTGTGTGTGTCTGTGTGTCTGTCTGTCTGTCTGTCTGTGAACAGAATATCTCAAAAACGAAAAGAGGTATGGCGTTGAAACTTCATATATAAGTTTTGTGTACTATGTAAATGAGACAGCAAGCTTTTGAAGAAAATCGCATAACCGGAAGTAGGTGTTTACTCTTGTGATTTTTCAGTTTTTTTCGATTTTTTCAAAAACGGCTCTAACGATTTTTTTTAAACTTTACATTTTTCTTACATTTTTAATGTGTATTGATGTGAGATAGGTGATTTTCCAGTTGAATACTTCTAAAGTGGGTTTCTTTTGTTGTTTTTTCTATTTTTTTTATTAACTCTTATTTTAAATAAAACACCCGGTATATTATTACATTTTTGAATTCACCTTAAAATTCTAGAGAAAATCGTACGACACTCATTAATGACCAATAGAAAAATTAGTTCACGAGCCGTAACCAAGACAATAAAAAAATTTCTTGGAAATTTTTTGTAGGTAGATCAACTTAACTGTTAGGGTTTGTGGCGTTACGATTTTCTTACCGAATCTGCATTCGAGCATTAATTCATATCCGGAAATTATTTTACCGTGCATTCCAACAACGTCCTAATTTGCACTCGCGTCCCGCTCGGGCAAATTAATACGACGTTGTTGGACCGCACTCAAAAAAAAATTTCCAGAAAGAATTAATGCTCTTATGAGATTACATGTGAAAATTTGTCTCTTCAACTAACACTCGATTTTGTACCGTTTTTGTAGAATTTGTAATTTTTGAAAATTTTTAACAAATGGTTAAAAATTAAAAATGAAAGTTTTGACTAATTATAAGATCACTGTAAAAGGAAGTTGTGTGAGTGTATCACACCAGATTTTTTTCTTCGTTCTGGCTATCGTCTTTATTTCTATCCCCATCCTTTTTTTCTTCCTGGTTGTAGTATTCATTTCTGTCTTCATTATTTATATATATTTATATCTTATTTATGTATAAAAATCAATCGCCGTGTGTTAGTGCGTTAGTGTGTTAGTAATGCAAAAATTCGAGAACGACTTGACCGATTTGGATGATTTTTCTTTTGTTGTGTTCGTCTTACTCCCGAGGTGGTTTAGCAAAAAAGAAAATTCGGAAAATCCAAAGGGAAAGCCGGAAAATTGGAAAATATCGAAAGTGAAACTGGGTTTTAGAGACAAATTATTTTTGGGCAGAACAACGTTTGCCGAGTCAGCTAGTTATACATATATATATATATATATATATATTAACTCCAATGCTAACATTATCCAAAATTGTCATTGTTCTAATTTTATCTGACATTGTAGCAGTTTAGAACTTCAAAAATCTCTAAATTATTGGTCATTTAGGGCAACACTGCATCCGGTTCAAATATGATATTTATATCTTCTATCCCAACTTCAGTATTTTGGGTATCATGTGAAATAGTATTGTTAGCTTCGAATTACTGACATTCATTACGCTAATGCCAGCGTTGTTAATTTCAGTCTGTTGTGCATCTAAAGGTAATTTTAGAATGTTTGCACTTCTAGTCGTCATTCTACAATTATAGAAATGAAACCAAATTTTTTTTTACAAAACCAGCTTGCATTTTGTATTGAGAAATTCACATAATATGCAACAAAACTGAATTATTGTCAAATAGTCCAATACACTCTCCTCCAAAAAAACCGGATCATTGTTTTTAAGTATATTTTTATACAACAGATAAGTTTTAAATATCTGAATATGCATTTTAAATTTATTTAAGTATTACTTTATAACATGCTGACCTTATATCACTCTTAGTATCAATTAAAATTTGTTTGTTTTGCTTAAAACAATTTATTAATTGTTTGCTGTTTTAGTGTGTGTTTATCCAAGACCCCATAAGCAGCATGCCACGACGAATGGAGCTGTAATAAGAGTTAGAGGTGGAAATACACACTACTAATCAAAGTTGAATTGTTTTTTGATTTTTTCAAATCAAATTGTTGTTTTTCACATTACATATCTTTTCAATTTCCTGATTTTTTTTAATAAAAAAAATGCTAATTTTTATTATTATTATGTCATTAAGCAATACTTATATACAGTATAAAATGCATATTCAGACATTTAAAAATGATCTGTTGTTAAAAATAAAATTTAAAAAAAATTATTTGCTTTTTTTGGAGGGTAGTGTATATAAAATCACATTAACACACTTTTATTCATTCATTCATTCATAATCGATGACCTCTTGTACCCGAAGGTGTCGAGGTAACACACTTTTAATGCATTTTAATTGATAATTTTCAAACGCCTTGCACCAAACAAAAAATGTAAGAATATATAATTTGGACTTACTAAAACAATAATAACAATATTTACATAAATAAAATAAGATATTATGATAATTTTCACCAAGAAGTAACTACGTACCTACACTAAGCATGTAGCTTCCACATAACCTATACTGGACTTTCCGATAAATATGGGGGATCATGGACTTGTTTGAAATTATCAACTGCAATTTAACCGACAACAAGGATTCTTGGACGTATGAATCGCTCAAATTGAATTTAAACCAATGCATGGAAACACAAATCTAGTTGCTGACAACGTGGCTATGCGCTGATTTTTAGACACCTGCCAAACAGACTGTCGCTTTTGAGTGCGTTAGGTGTTTATTCTGTGATAGTAATGTTTTAAGTTCTTCTTTTCTTCTAACTAGACTCATATCATCAGCATAAGCTAGAAGTCATTATTAAAAAAATTAATAACAAAATTATATTTAATGGTAATGTAAAGTTCACATTGGACTTCAATGTTTATCAACCTTTTAGTATTCACTAACCTCATTTCCACTAATTCCATTTTTTTGGTGTAAACCCTTGTTCTTTCAAAGCTTCTAAAATGTATTTTCTTTAGACTTTGTCATATTTGTATTAAAATCCACAATTATTTGATCAGTTGGTTATTCTGCTACGACTTATTCTGCTCCAATTCTTCGTCTGTTATTTATCAGTGCGGCTGATATTTTATAAGCTACTATTAACACGAATGTCTCATAGATTTCCACTTGTAATTGTTCAAGTTGAAATGTGTCAGTTCATTTGTTCTTTGCAACACAACTGGTTCCTCAATTTTATCGTTAGTACTTTAATTTTGAATCTGAGTTTTGCAATAACAAAGTGAGCAATCGGGTGTAGCCATGCTTGCATGCATTGATAGTGGGCGAAGCTATTGGCAGATAGGGTGGATCTGAGAGTGACTTGTTTAGTGAAACTTTTTTTTGAAAATAGGTTTGAGGTATAAAAAAGATTTTGTAGGTTTTTGTTTACATCTTTTATTCAAATTACGTAATGTGCTTATGTATTTATTGTGAGTGATCAAATAAATTTCACTCAGGTCATTAAGCTCTCCCTATATGAAAAATTTTATTAATTTGCTTACAATGTTTAATTTGTGCCTTTAATATAAAATAATAGTGTCATAGTAAACCATGATTTTAATTTAAAAAATACAGCTCTGTGTCATTGAAAATCACAACCTAAACATACATAGATGATGTAAAACCTTTACCTACCTGTTTTGTTACCAAGTATATTTAAAGAATATATAGAAATTAAATTGTTTTGTAAAAACTTCATACATATGTCGGGGATTTTTTATAAAAAAAAACTATTAATAATCAAGCTTTTGAAACCGCACCATTTCTGCTATTCAATCATTTCTTAATTGCTACTTTCTCAAATCCCTTTTCGCACAATTAAAAGCAACTCGCTGTTATATAATTATTCAAGGTTTTTGCGGGTATTTCGCCAAACTAAAAAATTTTAAATATTAATATTAGATTGCCACAAAAAATGTTTTAACTAAAGCATCTGTCTTTGCAAGCAATAGTTTGTTTAGTGTTGCTTTAAGCTTTTAGAACTCTTCTATAAACTAAACAAAATAATAAACTTACAATATGGGTTTTGCAAGCTTCTCTATATGTGAATATGTATCAATAACATTCACACTAAATTCGTAATTTTAAAATCGGTACAATTTAAATCTTTCATTGTGAATGTCTACGTCATAATTTTAATATTTTAAAATGCTCTGAAGTTTTTTGTTGCATTCTTATAATGTAACAGAATACTCAACGAAGACAAATGAATAATTTTCAAATTTAGTAGAATGGTTTAAGTGTGTATACGAAATACTCTAGTGTACAAGAATAATTTCGTACGTATTTTACAATCACATGTGTGTTGAATGATTGGTATTTCCTCTATGTAAATATTATTTCAATTATTGTAAGGAATTAAATGAGTGACTATAATTTTGTAAAACTCAAGTTTTGTTTTGAATTTTCTGAAAGCATATTGTTTTATTAGAATTAAAAGTGGCACCTTGTTTGACAAGCAATTAAGTTTACATTTGCAAGGCAAAGAGCACCGTAGCCAAACGAATGTAAACATTACTAGTCAAACGGAGGCACATTTAATCCGAATAATGCATACTACGTTTTTCTGCAACCAACAGTACATAATATTCAAAATTGTAAATGATTGATGTTTCTCATGTTAAAGTCGTGTAGAAGTTACTTTTTGTTCACAGGAAGTAAAAGTAGTTTTAATCCTAGAAACCAAGAAGACTAAATAGGAGACCTAACTTGATGGAAACTGAGTGGAGGGGATGAATTGCTAGAGATGACTAGAAAATAGCCGACCATAAGTTCAATGCAAACCCATGATATATGCAACCCGTGCAACAGATGATAAATTATATCTCGTATGTATATGTGAAATTGAGCGAACGTGGAAAGTCAGTAGAGAGAATGGAAGCGAGCAATTATCACAACTGCAATATTTGATTGCTTACTTTATTTATCAATATCAATGTCAAAGAACCATATCCTCGAATCATCTGTGGCACGAGTTGGATTAAACTTGTGGTCGGCCATTTTCTATTTGACATTATTCAGTACACCCCCGCCATTTGAGTTAGGTCTCCTTTCTAGTCTTCTTGCTAGGAACTAAAGCAGCATACACTTTTTATATTAGTAAGAGAAACGTCAACTTAAATGACAGATGTTAATATTAAAAGTAATGACTTTTAAGACGGTTGCAGAAAATAGTATATTGTACAAGAAGTTGAGAAAAGGGTTGTTTTTCATATCAATAATTTCCTCGGCAGTTTAGGACATTTTCAAAATAATTTCATGGCAATCCATAATTTTAAATGGTATATCGTTCCTCCTCCTCCTCCTTAGTCTTTAATTCCTAGTAGGGAATGTAGTGGCCATTGCAGCATCTTGTATTGTTCCTCTCCATTTTACTCAGTTTTGTGCTTCGGTGGTGAGCGTATGCATAGGCTTTCCGGTTAACTTTGCAACTTGATCTATCCATCGGGAAGGTGATTGGCCTTTGAATCTTTTTCCTTCTACCTTCCCCTGTATTACTAATCTTTCCATGTTGTGGGGTTCTTTTCTCATAAAATGTCCAAAGTATCTTAATATTTTGAGGTGTATTTCGTTCGACAGTCGTCTCTTGATATTGAGTTCTTGGAGTATTGATATATTTGTTCGGTGTTTTGTACATGAAATGTTCAGCATTCTCTGCCAGCGGAACATTTCTGTGGCATCGACTTTCTTCCTCGCTTTCTGTCTGAGAGTCCAGGATTCCCTGCCGTATGTTAGAATGGGGAAGATGCGTATATCATTACAATTTCAATAACTTTATATGGATTTTGGGATGATTACAAAATCTTCACAGCATATCACAATTTTTCCCTGGTGTTACATAATAATTTCATGGAATTTTATAAAGTTTCTATCATATTTCAAACAATTTCAAAATTTTCAAGGCAATTTCTAATTTTACCATGGTATTTTATAACAGTTTCTATAATTTCATAGCATTTTAGCATGATTTCAATATAGTTTCATGGAATTTGATATCTTTTCTGTGGCATTTTATAACAATTTCAAGAATTCATTTTTGGGTCACTTATTACTTCCTTTTACGATAAAGGAAGTATTGGATTCACCCCAAAAATTCGAAATTGAGTTTTCAACAGATCTTCACGTTTTAGAGTCCCCTGATCCCAAAAAACATATTTTTTTTCATTGGTCTGTGTGTCTGTCTGTCTGTCTGTCTGTCTGTCTGTGTGTCTGTCTGTCTGTGTGTCTGTGAACAGAATATCTCAAAAACGAAAAGAGGTATGGCGTTGAAACTTCATATATAAGTTTTGTGTACTATGTAGATGAGACAGCAAGCTTTTGAAGAAAATCGCATAACCGGAAGTAGGTGTTTACTCTTGTGATTTTTCAGTTTTTTTCGATTTTTTCAAAAACGGCTCTAACGATTTTTTTCAAACTTTACATTTTTATTACATTTTTAATGTGCATTGACGTGAGATAGGTGATTTTCCAGTTAAAAACTTCTAAAGTGGGTTTCTTTTGTTTTTTTTTCTATTTTTTTTATTAACTCCTATTTTAAATGGAAGACCCGGTATATTATTACATTTTTGAATTCTGCTTAAGATTTTAGAGAAAATTTGTCTCTTCAACTAACGCTCTATTTTGTACCGTTTTTGTAGAATTCGTAAATTTGAAAATTTTTGACAAATGCTTAAAAATTAAAAATTAAATTTTTGACTAATTATAAGATCACTGTAAAAGGAAGTTGTGTGAGTGTATCACACCAGATTTTTTTTTTTCTCTAATCAAGTACCAATTTCTTCTCTTTTTTTTGTGTTACGTATTTCTTTATAGAATAGCCACATTTCTTTCTTCCATTTCAAAAAACACTTGCTTTTCGTGTAAGGCGTTCTCTTCCCCAGCATTTCCTTCTTTTTATTAATTCCCTTTTGTATTCTGTGTCAAAAAATGTCTTCTTTGCTTTGTTCATGATTTTCTCTTTGACTGTATCAATTGCTTTCTAAATTACTAACCTAAGTTTACCCCACTTTCTCCACCTAGCAGATTACTCTTTTGTGGTTTCCTTTCTTCGCTTGATTCAGAGATTTGAAATCATGTTATTTGCATTTGCAAGCAGCCTGTCCAGATTTGGCGATTTATCGCCATTTTGGCTATCTCATAGCCCTATTTGGCTACAGTATTTTACAGTTGGCGACTGGCTGCGATTTTGGCGATTTCTTATCATTAACGCGAATTTATGTTTTTATTTCAAATTTTATCTAATCCTCTATAAAAAAAAATCAGTTTTTCAGATCAGACAATGCAGTATTGTAGGGATTTTTCATTCTAAGGATTTTGTTTTAACCGAAATATTGTAATAGTTTTCAGCACAGCGACAAGATGTTAGATTTATTAATAGTAATATGTACAAAACCAACCAGCAGGAAAATACTGTTACTAATGATAATAATTCTCAATTATTACAATTGGAGGTTTTCTTTGATGTTTTGGAAGAGAAAGATTAGCTACTTACAATATATACATATATATCAATATTTAGTTCTAGTACTAGTAGTTGTATTTTGCAAAAATAAAATATGCTTAACCTAACTATAAAAAAATTATTTGTTCTCGTTATCAAATAAAATATCCTAAAAAGGGTTAAAAGTACAATTTTGTAATCAGTTTGACGAGATTGGCGATTTTGGCTACTTGCGCGCCATCTTTTGGCTACTATTGGACAAAATCATCTGGGCACCCTGTTTGCAAGCGTAATAGTCTAATATACAACTTTTAGAAAATAATGATTGATGTTTATTGTTGTAACTATTAACTGCAGTAATGTAGAAGTCAATGGTATTAGGAAAAGACATGAAGATCTTAACAAACAGTGCTAGATATAAACTCCTGGACAAAATTAACGCACCACTATTATATTTCTTTTTAATTCCGAGATGTTGATAACTTTTAGTTTAGTGTCTTGCAAGTAGCTTTTGGACCTCCTCTGATATTTCAAACAAATGTTGCCAAGCAAGAAATGTTTTGTTTAAAGATTACAATTGTCAATTCAAGTCACTTTTACCAAAAATTTATTTAAAATGTGTTCGGAAATTTCTTATTAAGACAAGTTATCTTTAGCCATCAATTTTTTTGTTATCGATTGTATCAGTTATGAGTGTTTTAAAATTGAAAAATGAATTGCTGAAGAAATGTATCCGTGGAGGAGGCAGTAAGGGTATCAACTTTGCTAGATGAGGGATACTCGAAGCGTTTTGTTGCAAATTCGATAGGAAGACATCATTCTAGCATAAGTCGCATGGTTACATGATTTAACGAGACAGGATCTCACTTTCGAAGGCCAGAGCAAGGGCAAAACGACGAACCAGTCTTGAGGGATGAGCATTTTCTTAGGTAATTCATTCTAAGAAATAGGAGAATCACTAGTACTGTGCTAAAGAATGAGCTTGCAGCTGTTTGCAATCTTGTAATATCGTCTCGAACAGTCAGAAGATGTTTAAATGAAGCTGGCTTAAGCAGTAGAAGATTGACAAAAAAACTATTACTCACCAGAGATCACAAAATTCAAAGATTGCGTTTTGCCAGAAATCATCAGCACTGGACTGTTAATGATTGGAAGAAGGCTTTATTCTCGGATGAAATGAGGGTTAGCCTCACATCTCCTGATGGACGCAAGCACGTCTGGGGAAGGGAAGGAGAGAAATTTGCAAGTTGCAATACCTCTCCAAGGTTGGTCCCTATACCAGTAAGGTCTATGAATGCAGATTATTATCTGGAAAACATCGTAGTTGAACATATAATGCCATTTGCTCCTTTTGTGGGACTCAATTTTTTATTCGTGCAAGATAATGCTTGTACCCACGTGGCTAGACATGTTATCAACTACTAGAATGCTGTTGATATTCTGTTAATGGATTGACCACCTAACAGTCTCGTTTTAAATCGCATAGGGCATCTATGGAACGTTCTTAAAAAAATGTCCGAAGTCGTACAGCTCCACCTGCCAACCACAATGAACTGATACATGCAGTAATTGCAGAATGGGATAATAGGGCAATTATTAATAATCTAATGAATGCCATAATTAGAAGTAGAGGAGGGCATATACGGTATTAATGTAGCATTGAATCCATTAATTTTATTGTTTTCGATTTTTGTTTTGTTTTGATGTTTCACACGTTTTCTACAAAAAGTTCTTAAATCAAAAATGATTTAAAATTGGGTCATGTTTCGCTGGTTTCTTTCGCAAATGATTACACAAACCTAATTTATAAGCATTCATGTAATTTTCATTATAATATTGTAATTATAAAAGTTTAATAAAGTGGTGTGTTAATTTTGTCCAGGAGTTTAAAAACATTAAAAAATTCTCTTCAGGTTACATACTGGACAACGTTGATATGCACATACGCATGGATGCAACATGTGTAGCATTGGAACTGATCCAAAACATTCTAAGAAGTAGTGCACATGTGCTCATGGCTGTGTTACTAGCTAGTTCAGCATCGCTACCGGAGTTTCAAAAATAGACAATTTGTTTGTGGAAGTAATGCTACTTTGCAATTTTACTTAGATTGATACAGAAGGTTCCCCGAAATTCTTAAAGAAGTTATTAAACAAAATGTTGGTTCTTTGTCTGCAATTCCAAAAAATAATAACAATTACATTTTGTATAAAAATCCATTTGTTTAACATCTTAACCACACTTCTATGGTGTATTAAACCATTGTCATTCATTTCAGGTGCACCAAATGATGCAAGATGGCGGATCGTCATACCCACTCTACAGCGCGCTGCCGGAATGCTCGCTCACGGACTTCAACGAATCAGACAGGACGGTCACTGTGTCGACCAAGGCAGGAAACGAGCTGAAATATCACGTCTCCTTCGCTGCCGTCCTTATCGGCGCTCGCCCGGACCTCAGTTTCCTGCCACAGCCCAGCCTAGGAGTGGACAAGAAGGCTCCCGTGGACAACAAGACCAACAACATTGACATTGATAAGCTGACGCACGCTGTGAATGGGCTCGACGGCCTGTACGCCATGGGGCCCCTGGCCGGCGATAACTTCGTCCGATTCATTCCCGGGGGGGCCTTAGCGATAGTCTCTGACTTGTACCGGAAGTGTGGGTACTAGTGCTAGGCCACAAACTTGAATAAACGTTGCACTCTGCTAAACAAAGCTTTATTCGTTTCGTGTACTATTCGCCACCATGTCTTGACGTTTAAGGTCCACAGATGTTGAGCGAAGCTGACATGAATGTTTTTGAACAAAGAATTTTTGTAAGAATTAAGAACTTTAAATTGTAGCCATATTTTTATCTGGGGCTTTTGTAAGATGTGTGTTGCTATACTACTTTTGTAGCTTAGAAACGCCACTTGTTTTTATGGAAGTAGCTGGTAGGGGTGATTGGGACTAGGTTTAGCACCGAAGAAAGCAGCTAACGATGCTGCAGACTAAGAACTGTAACCAAACTATTCTTGAACAATTAGCAGACTGACTAGTTGTGTTGAATTTCCTTAGCAATTTCAAAATAATGACTTCATCTTAATAGCTTGGAAAAATTTAACAATTTTATAAATTTTATACCCTGTATAAACAACTACATTATTAAAATATATCATTCTGTACTTGGATTTATAATAAAACACTACTGGAGGCTGTGGTTTGAATCTGACACAATTCGTCAGAAACCCCTAACCACCCAAATATTTAGCAACCGCTAAACATGTATTTTAACAGTGAAGCTATCTATAACTTTGTTGTGTTAGTTTCTCTTCAAGGCTATCGGAAATGACAGCTTAGCTGTCAAAATGCATATTTAGTGGTTGTTAAATATTTGTGTGGTTAGGGGTTTTTAACAAATTGTGTTGTATTTATAATGTGTAAAGTAATCCATATTTTCAATTACATTCGTGCGAATTGTAAGATAAAAAAAATAATCAAATTGCAATTACATCATGGTCTAACAAATATTCTACCATTTACATAGAACTGTTGTATAATATAAAATGATGATGCATTTTTTAATATGTTACGAGTTGATAACGATTACACATCTGTTTAAACCAATATAGTTACATTCTTGCAATAGTCACAACTGCATATTTGTGTTAGTTTAAACCATTTTTTTATTTAGAGCTTTCTATTCTTATATTTAGTCGATGTAGTATCCAGGAAGACATTAAATAAATAGAGCTCGTTCATTACTTCGTCGCGATTTAACATCAAATATTGAGGTTAGATATGCTTTGAACTACACTAATATAATGTAGGTTACTTCAAAGCACATCTAACCTCAATTATTATTGTCAAATTGTCAAGAAGTAACGAATGTCCTCTAGCAAATACTAACTTAATAGGGCATTAAGAACTTTAGTGTATACTCTGCGGTTTTGCCGCAATCCTGTATCTTAAGTATAAAATAACTAGGGTTTACTTCACTTCTACCGCATAGTTTTCATACTTAACTAGTAAATGTCACTCGTGCTGTGTTCGAAGAATCTGACTAAAAGATTACTGTTCGTACAATTTTCATATCAAGGCTTTTTCGTGAAACTGAACTCTCCAAATTCGACTATTTTAACATTGAACTTGTAAAAATTCAATGTTAATGACTCAAAAATTGGAAAAATCTTTCTGTCTCGCCCACGTTGGAAAGGACAACGATCGTGTTCAATGCTACGCCCACTTAACCTTGATTAAGCCTCTTCAAACAAATCAAATAAGGCAACTTAATGATATACAAATGACATTTTTAAGTATAACGATAAAAGTATTATTCCTAATTTATAGCTGTGGGATTATCTAAAGTGTGGTGATTGAAAATGCTTGGAGGAAGGTTGAAATATAATATGAATTTCTATAACCACTTTTAAGCATTTTCCACCACTATACAAATAGTGTCTTTAAAACTGCACATTGGTGAAAGTGTGTGCACATCATCCATCTTATTGAAAAAATTTAGGTTTCTATAAAATTACTTAATGTTAAGATTAAATCTACTTACTTACGTGGTAATATATAAATAAGTGCATTTTTGGATTAAAGCCTACTACAATACTTAATAATATATTAACTTTGTATGAGAAAATCTTTCATAATTGGGAAACAGTAGTTCAATTGGCAGTCATTTTCACAATTTGACCAAATTACTACTATTGTTATTGGTAGTATGTAATCATTATACGAACGTATTGGTATTGAGTAAAGTTTGCCCTTTTATTGATCTGTAAAGTAGCATAAGGTTTGTTTGTAATTTATTGTTGAATTTGTTAGGAAATTATTTTGTTATTGTTGAAATTGATTTGATGTAGCATTTTACAAGCCTAAATTAATACATTGTCATATTTTTTTACATTAGAAAATATATATTTTGTTACAACTGCTAAGAAGTTTTATTTGAATTATTGGGTACTTGTTTATAGCACCTTCAGGACAACACTTAACCCGTGGCTGGTATTCTGTGAGTTTTACACGTAATTTTAATGGGTTTAGTTTGAATCTTATCGACACTGCAAACTAGTGTAACAACAGCCAGGAATTAAAATATAATTATTTCTATGCTATATCAAATTTTATATTGTTCGTTGTGCACTTGACATAATGGAAGTGCCCCGGAATGCTTTTTGGTCAGTTTGACATAATGACTAAGTCGCCTAAATTTAGACGCACCTTTTGGTGACCATAGTCAATCGTCCACAGCCAATTACTGATTTGGTGAATTTAAATGTGGATGATGTACGTTAGAAGAGGAACCGAGACCTAGACGACCTCCAGTAGCAGTTTGGGCTAAAAACGTTAGTGCTACCGATAAGCTGCTTAAGGAAAATCAGAATAGAGCTCCTAGGTCTTATAAATACCACTAATTTGAGGTTAACTTTAATTCATTGTTAAAATAAACAAAACGTTAGAGCTTATGACATCAGGCTTGCACTAAGCAAGTCCTCAGTTCAAATCCATGGATAGGCAGAAATTTTCCGCAGTCCATTGGATCGGTATCGGGCTCGTCAACCATTCGCCGTTGGGATAGAATTAACGGTGCTCTTCCCAGAAGACTGGTCTATGGGAAAGAGTAACCTGACCACGCACAACACATGCTAAAAATTTGTTTTAGTAACTTTATAGAACTAAAAATTGGTGGGAAATTTAAAATCTGATATTAAAGTTCTATGTACATCAAAAACTCTTGCTAATCTTTCGTAAACGTCTTCTTCTGGTGTGTTAAGATGCAGATCCAATAGTTCCTTTGCACACTTCACTATATTTAATTTTAAAAGATTCCGTTTTCACGCGTATTCAAGTTTCAAAAAAGAAAAACTGACAATTTAATTTTAAATGTCAAAGTGACAAAAGTCGTTTACAGAAAAACCTGATCAAAATAAATTTTCTAATAATTTAAAAAAAGCAGTTTTGCCAATTTTATCTTGACCTTGAAAATTTTTATAGGAAAAAAACTTACTATACATACAATATGCACATGATATTGAGAGATCCAAAAAAAACTCATCCTCAGAGGGCTGTGAAATTCAAACGTTTAAATAACATGTTGGTAACACTGTAAGTCTATGTCAAATTTGAGGTTAGCAGGTTAGGTTTTGCGTGAGTCTGTGTTAAAATTGACACAAAACTTAACCTACTGGCATCGAATTTGACATAGACTTACAGTGCTACCAACATGTTATTCAAACGTTTGAATTTCACAGCCCTCTGAGGATGAGGTTTTTTTGGATCTCTCGATATAAATCATATATGTCATACAGTCGGCGGCCGAACATCTCTGGTCCCGGGACTCCCGGCCAAACAAGCCATACGCTAAATAAATAAATTAATATGCACTTTTGTTTATTTTAAC
This sequence comes from Agriotes lineatus, assembly GCA_940337035.1. Lineage (NCBI taxonomy): Eukaryota > Metazoa > Arthropoda > Insecta > Coleoptera > Elateridae > Agriotes > Agriotes lineatus. The sequence goes on along the minus strand of CALNHX010002232.1, from coordinate 144,620 downwards.
ATTAAATTAAAGTTAACATCAGATTAGTGATCTTTATAAGAATGGCTGCTAGAGAGGTTCAATAATAACTAAGTTGTAGATCATCTATAGTAGATAACTTTTTACACAAACAACTGGGCGTCTATATTTATTAAGCAAAGGACAAGGCATGGGTAGATTGGTGCAGGTTGATGTCAGAAAAGTTTGATGCAGGATCTTCACGTATTTAATATAGTTACCTACGAGTGATGAGCCTTAGATCTATAATCATAACCCTGAGAGCAAACAATTAAGTGTATACGTTTTTCAAAATGAGGCTATGCCAACAAAAGTTGTGATAGGTAGGTACCTAAAAGTGCAAAAAAAAACTGGTTGCTCCAATAATTAGAAAACCGTAACTTCTGATTGGTATATAGAAGTTTTCCTTCGGGTTTTTAAAAAATTGTGTAGTAATATGCAAAAATCTGGTTTGCGTGATACCACAATAATGCAGCTCCACATATGATAAATCAATCTCAAAGTGAAACTAAGTAAATGGTAAGTATTAATAAGTCATATATAGTACTTCTTCCACAAAGGAATAACACTTAAAACCTGAAGGAATTTGGAGGCCCTAAAAAGCAGGTAAGAGGGTAGCACCGGAATTACCCGACCTGACTATGAAGGAGGCAAAGTAAAACAATTTTATTGGGAAAACCATGAGAAATGGAAACGAGAATGCAGGAAACAATGACAGTTGTAATAATATAATCTGCTATATATTGTAATGTTTGCATCTTAGGATTGCTATTTGTTCATAAAGATATTCCAAGATATGATATACTTATTGATAAATAAATTATTTAATAATTAAAATCATACCTCTTAAATAATGCACAACACTACATGCCGTGTTAAACCGGCAAAAGTACCAAGGCTTCGTTCAATAGTTACTATTTTCGAGTTTTTCTAAACAAACTTCCCATTACTTTTAGTAGGGAGATTATCACAGAAAACAATTATTTATTATGCCTATTGGTTGTGTTTTTAAAGTACAGTAGAACCCCTCTCGTCTGCCCTCGGCTGGTCTGCCACTCCGGTTGATCCGACCGTGCTTGAGCCGAAATTGTCCCGACTTGTCAGTGATTTGTTGGTGATTCATTGTTGTTTACTTGCCTGTTATCGTTTGTTCGCTTTAGTACTCCATCATCTCTCATACCGTTTCAGTCGTTGTGCGTGTTTTTTTGTACTGTATTGTGCAGGTAAATTATGTAATATAATATTTACATACTGTAAATCCATTTTTTTCTGTATTTTCTGATAATCCGACCTTTTTTGCTTTCCGACCATAACGCCTGTCCCAAAGGTGGCGGATTAGAGGGTTTCTACTATGCAAACACAAGTACATTTTATTTAATAATGAGGGTTCATTACTGCCTTACTGAATCGGACCACGATCGCCCACACGCCCTATTTAAACACACTCTTATTATTTATGTGATAATGTTCTACTGTGCAGCTGTCCTACATTTTAAATGCGGCATATGCCGCGGGTTACAGCTAGTTTATAGAATAAAAGAAAAACTTAAATATTTTAAAGTTATCTAATGAACAATATATAGGATGTAATATTGTTAAGTGGTTAATATTTTATCAGAAAGATTCTGGCATATGAATTGATTTTGTGGAGATAATTGTTTGATGATATAGTTATTTGGATAATAATTAATATTCTGATAATTAAATTAAGCTATAAGATAGCTTATTTGAAAGGGAAAGGAAAACTGAAATGATTATTTGAAAGAAGTTAATTATAACATGTCAGAATATAATAAATTATATAGAAATGTATCCAGAGGCTTAGTTTGTAAAAATTTGATATAATTATTGCTAGGTAAATTTTAAATGATTAAAAATAACTAAATTTTGATAAAAAAGTGTAACATGTTTTATAGTAAAAATGAAATTTGATAATAAATAGCTATTTAAGTAACAAGAAATGTAAGGACCTATTAACATTTGAGGTAGGCAAGTACAAGCCAAGGCGAAGCCGCGGCTTGTTGCCTGCCGAAAATGTTAATAGGCGATACATTCCGAGTTATCTTATTATATTTTTCCCACTGCTTGTCGGAATTTTCCTAGATTTTTTAAAAAATTGTTTGGTTTGTCACCTGTCACCACGGTTAATTTTCGTGAGTCGTGTTACTTGTGAGTGTCACGTGTCACATAAACACTTGCAATTATAAACAAAACGTTTAAGTCTGCATCTTGCCTTGTTAGTTTTATTATTCTAGGAACTTAATATTAATATTAAGTTCCGTTGTCGAGGGAAAGCAGCAAATAAATATAATCGCCGACTTACATGTTTTGTTACTAAGGCTGTATCACTGACTTACATGATCGACAGCGGGAAAAATCCTTTAATCAAATGATATTTATTGGCTGGTTGGTGTATTAAAGGGTATATGTAATTAAAGTTAACAAAAGGAAGAAATAAAATGAATTTTAAATATATACTGAAGAATAAGAAGTTATAAATGGTACAAAGAAGAATAATAACATTTAATAACAGTAAAATAGTATACATGGAATAATGGTGTCTGCAGTGAATTGGATAAACTACATAAATAACTCAATATTAGGTATCCTTTTTGGTTTGGAACTTCATGTAAGTTGCTGCCAGGTGAATACATCTACAAAAGATCCAGAGTTGGGAGTATACTACACATGAATGAGGATTTGGACTTGAACGAGCTTGTAATCCGGTGTATTTCTGCATCTAGTTTAAATTTTGACTTGTGTCCTGTAATAATTGGAAAGGATTAAAAGGGAGAGCAGTTTGGATAGTTGGTGGTTTGGTAATTGTTACAAGAAGAACAATTCCGGTACACTGGGATAGTTTGCAGTAGTCGTGAATAACCTGGAGTTCTGCAGGAGGTAGTCAGCATATGCATCTGAGGATTGAATTGGATTAGGATTGCAGAGGAGTAATTACTTGGAGTTAAAGAGGAGAGCTGGTTTGCATTTAAGCAGTTTATTTGGTTGGAGCTTTTGCCGCAGCTGTAATACATTTGGTCGCAGCGGTGGAACATTAATGGAACTAACAATGGAGTCAATTAGAAATAGCTATTGTTATGGATGTTAAAGTGAACTTATCTACTTGGCAGTGCTGACGGTGCAGCATGGGCGGCTTGCTTGTAGTAGAATTCGACCAGGACATTGAGCAGACATATTAAGTGGATTTTGTGACAGGTATATGTAAATAAAACATTAATAAGTTCTAATTATTAGTGAATGGATTACACAGTTGAAAGAAATATTTTCTTTGATATATAATTTAAGTCAAGGGTCTCCAAACTTTTTAGCCTAAGGGCCACACTGACTCCTCCACTAAGTCCCAAGGGCCAAGACCTAGCTAGCTCATCATACTAACATACTGTAGTTTTGAATTACGTGCAAATTTTCATATTGGGACTAGCCGGCGAGTGAGATATCTATGGCACAGGGCGCCGAGGTGGACTCCGCTCTGTTTGCAATTTCGGGTGGTACATGCCAAACATTCAGTCAGCAAACAGAGACTCCATTTTCGGTAGATTTCACAATTGAAGCTTTGGGTGCTTTAAAAATAAATTTTGAGTCTCATTTTCAGATTTTGATGCAATTGCAAACGATATCAAGATTTTTCAAAATCCTTTTAACGCCGATATAGAAACCCTTGCCCCAGAACTTCAAATGGAAATGATTGATTTGCAGTGTAGCGATATTTTTCAAGAAAAATATTTAAAGTCATCGTTACTGAAATTTTATAAGATTCTTCCACTTACACAGTTTGATCAGTTGCATAATGTTGCTCCTGGTTTTTCTCCGTTTTCAGCACTATTTATTTGTGTGAAAAAACCTCCAAAATCAAAAAATATTTACAGATCCAAATTAACTGATGAGCATTTGAAGTCGCCGCTGATAATTTCCACTAGTAAACTTAATCCACAACTGCAAACAATTGTCAGTGGAAAGTTACAGCTAGGTACATAAATCTCATTAATCATAATTATAATGTTTAATTTCATTATGTGAATTACCTATGTAGGTCACTTATTGTAAGGTTTTAGGATAAATCGCATATCATTAATTACAGTTAAAAGGTTCAATTTCATTATGTACTTACGTCAGTTGTTTGTTTGTTAATTGCTTGTTAAATAAAAACATTTGATTATTTACTTAGGTACATAGTAAATTTTACAATGTAATCAAAATAAACTATAGCAGGCCGGATACTGGGCATGTCCGGCCTGTTTGGTGGTGCTCGAAAGCCGGTCTTGGCCTGCGGGCCGTAGTTTGGAGACCCCTGATTTAAGTAATAACATATGTGACTGTTATCATTTGATTGACTTTTCACTTTTTTGGAGTTTTCAATTTGACGTTTTGCAGAAATTCAATTTGTATGATTATTTCTCACCCTTTTTTTTGCTTTTAAATCGTAAAATTATTCATAGACACGTACGATGCTATTTCAATGCAGTTATTCTAATTTACGAATTCAGCTTAATTTAAATTGACACAGCGTCAAAAGCCTAATGAAGGTTGTTACGGTTATTTTGTTACTCCCTGTAGTTCTGCATTGCTAGTTTTACGCCTTCGTTAATTTGCGATTTCTGTGGGGCTTGTTATCGTATCGTTCAGGCATGATTTTGGCCTTGCTCGACAGCGTGAGGTCGGAGCGCTCTCGAGGCCGCATTCTTTTGGCTGAGCGCGTCCTTTTTGGTTTGACGGAACGCGGCGAAGATGTTTTATGCTGGCTTTGGTGATCCGCTTTGTCTTGCCGCTACATTTTGTTAGTTATGGGAGCTTTGGGGCCTCGCTGCAAAGCGAAGCATGTGCGATTTTATTCTACGCCATGCCGCATCTAGCCTTCGATGCTCGTTTGCCCAGTTCACCCGGGGTAAGTTCCGTTTTATTTTGTTGGTCGTTTACCAAAGGGTTGCATGCATTTATTCTGGATTTCGTTTTCCTTAGCAAGCCGTCTTGGGCACAATTCGAACAAGCCGTCTGGGGCACAATTCGAACAAGCCGTCTTGGGCGGAATTCGAACAAGCAGCCGTGGGCGAAAATTCGAGTAATCTGTCTGGGCAATTCAGTCTTGGTTAAATCAGTCTACATAAGCAGTTTTGGGCAATTCAGTTCGAGTGTGCAGTTTTTCTGAATTTCAAGGAGGCAGCTGTCGCCGCCGCTATCTTCGATGTGCGACCTTGGCTTGCTGCGTGTTCTCAGGGAGATCTTCAGCACGCCTGGACTCTTGATAAGCATGCTGAAAGTGCTCGACGGAAGCCGCTAACAGGTTGTACTTTAGACTGTATTTAGATAATTATTTTATGACATGTCCGTTCGCGAGTGTGCGCTGCCGCTTCTCGGCTTGCGGCAATTTAAGTTCTGATTTTCCGTAACGTCCGCTCAACCATTATTTTTGTTGTTACGCAGATATTGGTAAATTGTGACGCATTCATATTAAGAGTTATGCTTTGTCGATTGTATTGTGATATTTTAAATGCCAATTATACTGTGATATTTTATTGTGTTTATTTATTATTTGTTACTGCTACCGATGTTTGAGTTGTGCTTTCTTTCAGATTGTTTGTGCTACTGAGTTTACGGATTCTCGTTCTACTGCCTGGATACACTTGCTTATTTTGTTAAAAATACCGTTGGCGCCCGTTTTGCATATTTCGTTCATAGAACTGTCACGCCGTCTTCGTACTGAGCTGGTCGGCAGGCAATTGTATCCAAGTAGCTATGTTAGGTTTGATTTTGAGAGATTAGCCAACGGTAACCCCTTTTGATGATAATAAGGTTTGCCACTCATCTGGTCAGCATTCTGTGGGAACCAGAACTGTATCCTATGGGAAAAATATCTGGTAACTCCCATTGATCAACCATGCACTCTCACTTATCATCCTCGCGGAAGCACACCAATTTTTTTAATTTAATTTTTCAGAGAATGATCATGTTAACAATTCGAGACATCAAATGTGACTCTGAAGGGCAACTTGTATCAAATTCAGTGAATATGTTTTTAATAATAAAAACAACGTATCTTACATTTATTAAGAATCTGAAACATATACAGTGGTATAAAACGCTACACCGCATCAACAATCTACCCTGCTTCACAGAAATAAGTCGATGGGAAAGGTAGTAAGGCATCTTAAGCTTCTTTTTTCGCAGATAGTTCTGCCAAAAATCGTGTTAGGCTCACTGTAGCAAATCTCTCATCACGTTGCAATTCGAGACATTGTAATCCGATTGCGTCATTTTCATTGCCGTAAACATTACTTCTAAATGGATTTTTAACCCAAATATATTTTTCAATTTGTACATTTTATGGAAGATATATTTCCATTTTCTTTTCAATGTTTCTTATATGGTTTGAAACCATAGAAAAGAACTCCGGGATCATAATTATAAAAGTAGTTTTAGAACAGTTTTTGCTCGTTTATTGAATTTTGAGAGGACATCTCGAAATCCATTCGAAAAACCCTCGCAACCCACATTTGGGTTGCAACCCAGGGGCAACCTGTAACTCTTTGTGCAGACGTTTTAGAGACATTCTATTCAGGAATACTACAAAGGACACAATATAGCATAAAAATATTGTCATGTGCCCTGGTGATTATCACAACAAACGTGTTAGGTATTAATAAACAAAATGTTAAATGCTAGTTTTTATTATTAATAATAATAATATTTATTCCTCAACCATTGCCTATATCTAATTGATTAAATAAAAAAAATACATATACATAATATAAGGTGGAAAAATAGTGCTCCGGCATTCGCCTCAGAGAGGTACTCTTTTGACTCCGGAAAATCTGTCAGAGCAGACGGCCGCGGGAATCAAACCCACGTCCTACTATCATTTAGGGCAATTTGTCTTCAATCCAGTCGGTGTAGCAGGGGACTCTAGTGTAGACAGTAGGTTCTTCCAATTTTCGTCCGTAGGACACGATACCGATTTGTTGGACGCCGGCTTCACCGGATTCGAACAATGGGCCGCCGGAGTCTCCGTGGCACGGTCCCCTGCCGCCGGAGCCGTTGAGACAGATGTGGGTGTCAGTAATGTTGCCGAAGTAGCTGTTACATGTGGAGCTGGTGATGGTGTTGTTAGACACACAACGAAGAACGTCAGCGGATGAACCCCATCCGGTGAAGGTGGCCTGGATGCCCTCGATGGAGGAGTCTGAGCAAGCCCCTTTTTTCAAAGCAATAGTTTGGACTCTGTCTGAAAACGAAAGAAGGTTTCTCAGAGGATTTTGACTTAGCTTTGGATACTACCATTAATGGTGAGAGGCTGTGGAAGAATGGCGACAGCAATGTCATTGATGCCCTGTTCGCGGTCCCAGTCTTCGTGAACGATGAAGTAGGTGGAAGTAACGGACTGCTGGGTGGATTCGGTCTGGTGGATGTTATGGGCGCCAGCAACCACTTCAACGCTGCTTTCGCTAAAATTTTAAACATTGTTAGCTCTCAGAGTTTGCCTTGTTTTGAAAAACACGTTTGTGACAAAATAACTAAAGCAACTGTCTACCTGTCGACGCAGTGAGCAGCAGTAAGGATCACATCTTCACGGATTATGGAACCACCGCAGATCAGATGACCATCGCTCTTAAGAGCGACCTGGAAAGGATACTGACCGGGGGTGGCTTCTTGGCTTTTTACGATTTTGGGGTTGACGAGGGCGGCCTTTTCAGGTATCACATGGGTGTCCTTAGGTTTGATGTTGACCCAACCCCTACGGGACTGTGAATATGCAAGTGTTATATGTTGAAGATTGGAAAGTATATTAGGGCGACCATCCATCCCGATTTACCCCGGACAGTCCCGTGTTTAATGACCAATGTTCCGGGCCCGAGTTAGTATCGCCTGGGACATAACATTTCCCGATTTAGAGGCTAAATTTATTTTCCCTCTTTATTTCATGTAATTACGATTTCACTTCGTCAGCAAAAGCAATAGCTGACAAAATTTTTAGCTCTTTGAGAAAGCATAATCTTCCAAGTAATAGATTATCAGCATTGTCTACAGATAATAGAGCCGTAAATTTTGGAAAACAGAACTCCGTCTTTAAAATATTATCTCCCGAAAATGTTAAACTTTTAGCTGCACATTGTCCAACACATACTTTACATAACACAGCTAAGAAGGCAGGTGGTTTGCTATATGTCGATGTAGAAGTATTTGTTTTGAAAGTATTCGACCATTTTTCTGTGTCTGCGAAAAGACTAGAGTCGCTTAAGGAGATATATGATTTTTTTGATATTGAATATGTTCCGTTTTGATTCTCTTACAGCATCGAAAGTATTCAATATAATGCTAAATATAAGAAATAGTTTAGACAGTTGCTTGAGAGATGAATTTTACGATGCAACTGCTAGAGGTGCTTTAAGATATTAGGCAATTCTCAAGCTACACGAATTTTTACGGATTTTAAGAAATTTTATATTAAATAGAGTATATAAATTCATGGTGTAATTTAACAGAAGAAAATTATTGATTTGTAATAAAACCAAAAATTTTTGACTAATTATAAGATCACTGTAAAAGGAAGTTGTGTGCGTGTATCACGCCAGATTTTTTTCTATTGGTTAGTAGCTATGGTCAATATAAATAAATAGGTGTCAAATGTCCCGTCACAGTTCGGCTGCACGGGTTTTTGTTACGTCACGCGCCTCAAGAATTGGCAGTGGCGTACACGGATACAAGTGAACTCATCGCTTATAAAAATCTGCAATAAAATAAACAGGCCAACTCATCGCCGGTAATTCCTGGTAATTTCAAAACTATCTTTTTGAGACAAGTGAATTCATCACCAACCACCAGCTTTGATATAATCCCTCGTCTAATGGGTCTATTAAGTACAACAATATTAAGCTTTGTGGTTTTTCGGAACATGATTGAAATTTTGTTGCAGGTAAAGTTTAGCATGGATGGACACTTTAATAGTCGATTTTATCTTAAGTCAGCTTAGGCAGAAAATGCTCCTTGTAAATGTTTACACATAGGTAGAAAGTTTCGGCTTCGAATGTTGTTTGAAAATAATTATCATTTAAATGTGTAGGTACCTATTTATGTATATAGGTATTTATTTCCTGGGTAGAAATCTCATATCAAACTTTTGGACATCTTTAATAACATGAAACGCAAATGAGAATAACTATCAACAACTAAATCCCCTGGCAACAGGACGACTATTTACGAACGTGCCGGCCGTTGCTAAGTAACCATGGCCCATCGGGATAATCGCCAAACCACTGCGTACCCTGGCAATTATGACGTCCCTGTCCCTATCTTACGTTGGCCGGACTCTAGATTTTCCAAAAGGTGGTCACCCTAAAGTAGATGTATCTTACCTGGGCAAGGGTAACGGCAAGGAAGAGTAGAAGTAGTACTACCAAAACCAGAACAATAGAGATCACTATAAAATAAGAGGATTCCATCACCACCACCTATTACGAGTCCCCGCCTTGTGTGAGCTTTTCGTAAAAATGCACTAAATATTAGTGATGCCAAAAAAGTAACTATTCGATACACGAGTACTCGTTACTCAACAAGATCCGAAGTAACGGATATCAACTTGCAAAAGTATTCGTTACATTTTGAAAACAGTTACTATAGTCATTGAGTAAACAAGTAGGCTACTTGTTCACTCAACGTTGCAGTTTAACCAGAGTATTTAGTTTAACCAAAGAGCATATAATGAGATGCTCTTTGGTTTAACCAAAGAGCAAATATGCTCTTTGGCTTAACCTTGCTTTTTATTTATTCGCCATCTTACGGTGCAAAGCTTAAGTTTGAGATTGTCTTTAAAATTAGAACGCTGACTGAAAAAGTAGGGGTTTTATGAAAATATTTTTACTCAATAGGCACATTCGAATAGCGATTGGCGTTCTTAGCTGGAACTTTACTAATGCTCTAAAATGAAATAGATAATTTCCCGAAGAAATACTTAATGTGCGTCAACATATTGTTACGTTCTTAACGTTCGGGCTATTTAAAATTATACGACAAACATGGGTTCAAATATTTATTTACAACAATGAATTATTACGATTATTGTTTACAAGCACATGCGAGAATTATCAAGCAGAACACAAATTACTTTTAAACTACGGCACTATTTCTCACAACTATTATTATTTATTTATATCACTCTTAAACACTAACGATTATATATTTATTTCTATTAGTTATATGTACACGCGTTTTTATTTATATGGGGGCTTCTAACAAGCCTCGACGTGAGTTCGAACTGCCGCAGAATTATTTCAGAACTGAACTCCAGGTCTGAAGGCCGCGCATTTATATTTCACTGGGGAGATTCCAGAATCCTCGCGAATGCACTCCGGCATTCGCAGGTGTTGTTCTCGTAAGCGAGCGTGAGTCATTCAGTACACCTGGTTCTAGGGCGCTTCCCGAGCATTCGACCGCTGTGACTCATATTTCTGCAGCCGCCTCGAGAAGCTCTGGAACGCTCGCGTATTAATCGCCAAGGCTGCTGACTCATCCATCCCTCGGCCCTCAGGATCGTAACACTGCCCCCGCCTTAGGTCGTTCTGTCCCAGAACGAGTTGCGTCGGGTGCCTGTCACTCGCTCTTGTGGGGATTCGATGACGGTACTTACAGGCGGTGCCTTTCTTGCACACTGACTGGTTGAAGAAGTAGCAGTCCACCGTGGGCTCAATGCTTCGCGCCGGGCTGCAACAGCAGACCTCGATCTGGATGCCGGTCTGGTCGAAGACTACTTTCAGCATGCTGCGTACGACCCTCCAGTCCAACGAATCCAGGCCGCATGCTAATTTCGGCATCGCTAGCCGGGTTTTGCCGTTCTGCACCATCTGCTCCTTAAGGTCCAAAAGAGCAGACCAGAGCTCCTGGTAACTAGGTTTTTCGTGAGACAACCTTTTCGTCACCAGGTAATAAATGGAGCTGTTGCCTTCCTTCAGCTGCAAGGTTCTGCCAACCTGAGGTGCCTGCTCTCGCAGCTGGTTTAACCGGCCAAACTGCTCCCGGAAGGCAGCAGCGATCCCCCTAGACATCCGGAGGTCCTGGGCGACGCAGTGTGCCAGGGAATACTGCCGCAGGGTGTCGAACAGGTCACGCTGCACCTCTGTAGTAACTCCGAATCGCGCAGTCTTCGTACCCCCATAAGCGGCCATAAACTCCTGGAAGGAGGTTCCTCCGGTCCCTAGTCGTCTCAGGGGTTGTTCCGTGACAGCCTCCACTTCCTCATTCGTTCCGGCATATGGGGCCAACCGATTGAAGTGCACCACCCTGCACTTTTCTCGAGGAGGTTTCTGGATTCGGTATACCACGTCATTCAGTCGAGCAACTACAGTGTAGGGGCCTTCCCAGTTTCTTTGGAGCTTGGGGGAGAGGCCACGACGCCTCTGGGGGTTATGAAGCCATACCAAATCGCCAGGCTGGAAACCACCGGCCTCAGCGCGGGCATCATATCGGTCCTTCATTCGGTCGCTGGCACCCTGAATGTTTCGGCGTACGGCGTCGTGGATCTCTTCCATCCTCTTCTTCAGGTTCCCCACGTAGTCCTCGCCGGCCGTTTCTTCGCCAGGCTTTCTTCCAAACTTGAGGTCACATGGCAATCGCAGCTCGCGCCCGGTGGGCTGTGCCAGGTCGATGGTTTATTTCAAAGTCGTACTCTTGTAGGCGCTCGATCCACCTAGCTACCTGTCCTTCAGGGTTCTTGAACTGCAGCAGCCATCTTAGAGCAGCATGGTCGGTCCTCAGCAAGAATCTTCTGCCATACAAGTATTTATAAAAATGCTCCACGGACTGGACTACTGCCAGAAGCTCCCTCCTGGTTACGCAATAGTTACGCTCTGGTTTGGACAGGACCTTGCTGAAATATGCCAGGACTTTCTCTTGCCCATCTTGGACCTGGGACAGAACACCACCTATTCCGACATTGCTAGCGTCAGTGTCGAGGATAAACTGGCCTTCCTGACGTGGATAGCAAAGTACAGGTGAACTGGTTAAGGCAGTCTTGAGCGTCTAGAAGACCTCCGCGCACTCAGCACTCCATTCGAACTGTCGTCCCTCTTCCGTTAGACGGGTTAACGGTTTTGCGATGTTCGCGAAGCCCAGCACAAACCGTCGGTAGTAAGTACAGAGGCCCAGGAAGCTTCGCAGTTCATGCTTATCCTTCGGGATTGGCCAATCTTGCACTGCCTTCACCTTACTCGGGTCTACTGCTACTCCCTGGCGGGATACGACGTGCCCCAGGTACTGTACCTCCTTCTGGAAGATGTGGCACTTCTTTGGACTCAATCGCAGGTTGGCACCTCGCAATCTACCGAACACTTCCTCCAGGTTTTTCAGATGCTCGTTGAAGGATTTGCCCACCACTATGATGTCGTCCAAGTAAATCAGGCAGGTCTGCCAAGATAGACCCTTCAGGACGGTGTCCATCAGCCTCTCAAACGTGGCGGGGGCATTGCACAAACCGAACGGCATGACGGAGAACTGCCAGAGCCCAGTTCCGATAGTAAATGCAGTCTTCTCCCTGTCCGCGGGTTCCATTCCGACTTGCCAATAACCGCTCTTCAAGTCTAGCGTCGAGAACCATCGAGAACCGGAGAGTGTATCCAGGGTATCATCAATTCGTGGCAGAGGGTAGCTGTCTTTCTTGGTCACATGGTTCAGCTGTCGGTAGTCAACACAGAACCTCGTTGAGCCATCCTTCTTCTTGACAAGCACCACAGGAGAGGCCCACGGGCTGCTGGACGGTTCGATGATCCCTTGGTCTCGCATATCTTGGACAATCTTCTCAGCTTCTTCCCGTTTGGCGAGGGGCAACCTTCTTGGATGTTGGCGTATCGGTTGAGCATCCCCCGTATTGATTTTATGTTTAACTACGTCCGTACGGCCGCTGGGATGATCTCCGCACTCGAAGACGTCTTGGTACCGGGCCACCAAATCTTCGATCTTCTTCCGTTCTTGCTGGCTCACGCCCTTGCACGTAGACATCACGGTGTTAATTAATGACTCTGGGCAGTCCTTCGCCTTGCGGCCGCCGCCACTAGTAATCGTTCTCACAACGGCGGAGACCGGTGTGCACCTTCCCAGGATTGTGTCTCTCCTGACGGTTGCTGGTTCCCTGTTGACGTTCATCATCCTTACTGGGACCTTAAGCCCAGTCTTTACCAACGTCTTCCCAACCAGGATACCATGAGTGAGCTCCTTGTCATAATCGGGTTCAATCATGCGCACTACGTTGCCCCGGAGATCGCCATCCAGGTATGCATCCACGACTCTCTCGGTTCGTCCAGGCAGAGTAACATCTTCCGCCAATACCACCTGTACTGCGATCTCTTCTCTTGGGTGTAGGGAAAGCTCCTCCCCACCCACGTGCAACACGCCGCGTCCCAGGTCCAAAGTGAACCCACACTTATTCATGACATCCATTCCTAGGATGAACTCGTCTGCAATGTCAGCAATCAGGACCCGATGCTTGAGGGTTTGATTCCCAATCTTCAATTTCACATCCATCTCCCCATGCGTGGTCACCGCGCCTCCCGTGGCAGTGCGAAGGCGTGTCCTGGTGGGCAGCAGCTCACCCTCGTCTCGTATTACGTCAGACCTGGCGATGGACTTCGTCGCTCCAGTATCCAACAGCAGAGACCGAACTCTTCCATTTATTTTCCCATCAATGAAGAGGCTATCAGGCTGGTGTTGCACGGACGACACATGTATGGGAATCTCCGGGGCATGGCAATCACGAGTCGACTCTCGCCCCTTCTTGTCGACCCGCATTAGTTTTCCGACGGCTCGTCAGACACTCGGGCTCCTTTCTTCGGACAGCGAGCCCTAAGATGACCCATCTCTCCGCAGCTCCAGCAACGGGGCCCCTTCTCCCTCGTCTCCTGCCTTATAAGTCGTCGCAACATGTCCTCCATGGATTCAGGCGCCATCTCCGTCGTGGCGACACCGCGGACACGACCATGTCCTCTGGAAGCACTCCTTGCCGCTTCAAATTCCAATGCATGGGCTAAGGCCTCTCCCAGTGTCCTATGGCGCCCCAGACGTACCGCTTGCTGAGTATCGGCGTCTTTAACTCCATCTACGAATGTTTGGACGGCTAGCTGCTCCAGGAAGTCCTCCGGCGCCGATGGATACGCGAGCCGAACCAATCGAGCAACATCGGCCTCCAGTTCTTGCAGAGTCTCCCCCGACTTCTGAATTCTGTTCTTCAACTGGGCACAATGCACATGCTGAAGATGACCGTTGCCATAACGCCGTTCCAGACGATTCACCAATTGCTGGAAGTCCCTCTGCTGATTTTCTGGAATCATTTGCAAAACATTCAGAGCATCCCCTCGCAATGTCAGGATCAATGCGGTCGCTTTGTCTGCCTTCTCCTGCCCAGCTTGGATCTCTTTCCTAAGATCCTCTTGTGCTTTTTCCGCCTTGTCCTGGCTAACTTGCATCAGTTGCAAAAGTTGGCTTAATTGGGCTTCCATTTTGCTGCTTTGAGATCTCGTCAAAGGCATGCACAATCCTCACTTCAATTTATTTATCTGACCGTCGTTTTATCGGCACTTGTTAACAATTTATTTATTTAATGTTTGTTCAATAATTTTTTTATATAGCCCCCGGTTCAAAACCTCACACCGACACCACTGTTACGTTCTTAACGTTCGGGCTATTTAAAATTATACGACAAACACGGGTTCAAATATTTATTTACAACAATGAATTATTACGATTATTGTTTACAAGCACATGCGAGAATTATCAAGCAGAACACAAATTACTTTTAAACTACGGCACTATTTCTCACAACTATTATTATTTATTTATATCACTCTTAAACACTAACGATTATATATTTATTTCTATTAGTTATATGTACACGCGTTTTTATTTATATGGGGGCTTCTAACAAGCCTCGACGTGAGTTCGAACTGCCGCAGAATTATTTCAGAACTGAACTCCAGGTCTGAAGGCCGCGCATTTATATTTCACTGGGGAGATTCCAGAATCCTCGCGAATGCACTCCGGCATTCGCAGGTGTTGTTCTCGTAAGCGAGCGTGAGTCATTCAGTACACCTGGTTCTAGGGCGCTTCCCGAGCATTCGACCGCTGTGACTCATATTTCTGCAGCCGCCTCGAGAAGCTCTGGAACGCTCGCGTATTAATCGCCAAGGCTGCTGACTCATCCATCCCTCGGCCCTCAGGATCGTAACAATATAAACGAGGCTTCCGGGATGTTTTCTTTCATAGTAGTTTTCCGAAAAAAAAATATTAGCTAGCACTTTTTAATACCGTGAAATAAAATAGGTACTTTCCCGAAGAAACTATTATTAACGGATATTAAAAAAGGTGATCAGGTAGGTTGCTATCACCTTTTTTTTTCATAAGGTTACTTAGAGAACAAAATAAAAGCAGACCTTTTAACCAGGTTGTTTTCTCTAACACCTCTTTTATATATTAAATGCGTAAAAAATTCAACTTCTGATGTTATACGTTTGCATAAGCCATGAGCGCAATGCTCAATTCTGAGAAATAAAGAAGTAAGCATTCAGTTTTGTTTGTTTATGTCAGCTTTCGCAACTCCGTGTGCGGAGAGTAATCGCCAGTCGCCACTCTATCTGAAACCAACGGATACTCTCGCTGAACTTTCAGGTACTCGATCCGAAGTGGTTGCAACACGCGTAGGCTTTAGAATAAACGAGTACTCAGTGGCGTAACAAGACGGTTTGGCGCCGGTGTGCAAGAATAAATGATAGCCGCTGTAGACCAGAAGTTTCAGAAAAAAGAGGGAGGGGGGGGCAATTTTTGGTCATGCAACACTTTAAATTTAAAAGAAAATTAATAAGCTCTTTTCTTAACATGAAAGGTTACTTACTGCAAAATAAAACAGATTTAGATGTTTCAATCCTTTATTAAATACAAGCAAACGGCGCGCTACGCGCACGTGTGGGGCACGTGTGAAATAGGGGTCGCAAACCGGGATCCCGACTTTCAAAAATACCGGGACTAAAACGGATGCTTCAAAATACCGGGATTAGATTTATGGAAACCGGGATTTTCGAAATTTTCGGTATTTCTGTTTCAAAAACTATAAATCGCTTGCGAACCGATGGAGAACGGACTACAATGAGCGGACTCCTCGTTGGGAATGGAAATGTCGTTGGGTAATAAGAACATCTTGGATCTGAGCATGACCAACCTGAAGACACACTGCCGCTTAAGAGACAATTAGAAATTGAAATACAGGGACCGGCAGAAAAACCGGACGGTTTTGAAATGGTTTCAAAAATTACAAAATTACAACAACATACATTTATATTACGAAAAATGAGAGAAAAAGAATTGCCATTTACTAATGTTCAGACTTCAGAGCAGCAGCGTGTTGGCTGGCCGACCGACGTGGACTCCCTTCAACTGCCTGTCGCAAAGCCTGGACATTTTCTGGAGTACGAAAAGATCGTGGGCGGCCAGGAGGTTTCTTCTTCGCAGCCAAAGATGTTTGCCTAACATTTCTGATCCAGCGCATTATTGCATTTCGGCTGGGTATAGCACCATGACGACCGATATTGAACTCTCTTCGGAACAATCGCTGAGTATTGACTACAGAATCACCAGATTTAAAGTAGGTTTCTACTGCGAAAGCACGGTGGCTTGGATTCCACTGCTGCATTTTAGCTGTCACTAAATTAAATCCCGTAGATTGAAGCAACCAGTTGTCTTTTTATACGCCGCCAACCTCAAATAGGAAAAACGTAAAAACCATTTCAAAACCGTCCGGTTTTTCTGCCGGTCCCTGTACAAAGGAAACTTCAGGCTCAGGATAATACTCCCCGACCAACTGATGGAACATTGACACATTGGTAAAAATAGAGATGGCTTTATTTGAAAATGGGGGTTCAAGAGGAAAATATCTAGAAATTGCGTCTATTCCTTCTACCGTGTGGAGTCTGAGCGGGTGTTCTCGTCACCAGGTTACTTTTGTAATCATTTGCACCCAAAATTAAGCGATCAAACATTAGACACGGTATTTTTACGTTCTCATTATTTAAATTTGACCAAACATTAAAAACACAAATTATTTTAATATTCGATTAATAAACCTATTTAATTTAAAATATTAAGAACATTATTTTTGTTCGTTTGATTAATGTCTGAAGTTAGACATTTGTGATATTGGTAAAAGCTCATTAAAAATTAAAATGTAAATTTTTCTGAATGTTTTTATTTCTTTAATAAATCGCCACCTCTAATTTAGAGGCTCTAATCTCGAATCTAGACGAAAGCTTTTCTAAATATCGAAAATATCGGGATTCCGGTATTCGTAAAACTTCAATATCGAAAATACCGGTTTTGGTAAAAGGGACCGGTATTGCGACCCCTAGTGTGAAACAAGATACGCCGAAGGCCAAGCTGCGAGCCGACCGCTAAGATAAGAAAAACAAATATAAACATCTGCGAAGCCGGAACGTGAGTTTGACTTTGTGCCACAGACAGACAGACACACATTAAGGAAAATTATATTATAGATAACATAATAATAATAATAATAATAATAATAATAATAATAATACCGTCTGGGTCCCGGATGAAGAATAGACCCAGGGAACCCCCTGCCTGTCGTAAGAGGCGACTATCTGGGGCACCTGTCCTAACACTTACCCATTCCTTTATATCCTTGTACCCAAACTCTTCCTACCTTCCGTTCCTTGAAAGCTGGCAGTAGCTTAAAAATGCACAACCCATAAACTAATATGGAGCAACAAGAAAATTATAAAGCCTCGGATGTGTCAGGGAGTAGGGCTGTACCTGACACGGGCAGTCAGCCCATGGATGAAACCAGCAATAGTCAACGGACAGCAAACCCGGTAAATCGTGCCTTAACTGAAGTAGAATCAGTTACCACGAAAGCTGGAAAACCAAGGCAACGCATGAAATGGACCACACAAATGAATGAAAGTATCATGCGCTGCTACTTCACAGCAACTAAAATAGAGACAGATATGACGTCATACAGATCAGAGATGCACAAATTATTTACTGAGGAAAATCCTGAAATTAATGTCACAGAACAGCGAGTGGCAGACCAACGAAGAACAATCACTAGGAATAATCTACTGTCCGCAGAATATGTACAAGAAATCAAAAGAAGAGTCGAGATCCAGATCAGACGCGAAAATATAATAAATAATAATAATAATAATACCATTATTCCCAATTGGGACATAGGGTATTCGTATATTCTCTCCAGTTGTCATTTTCCTTTGCTATTTGGCTCAGATGTGCTATAGTCGTTCCCGTCTCTTGTTTTACAGTTCTCCTCCACGTTTTTCGCGGGCGTCCTCTGTTTCTGAAACCCTAAGGGTCCCAATCAAAACTTTTCTGCAAATTTCAGTTTCATTTTTTCGCAATGTATGCCGTAACCATCCATATTTTTTTCTTCTAATTTCTATATTAATGTCCACCTGATTTGTTCGGTTCCAAAGATCTTTGTTCGAAATAATGACTGGCCACCAAACACCTATTTACAAACACCTGCAATTTCTGCTTTACTAGTTCTGTAACCGTCCAAGATTCCGACCCAAAAAAGTAGAACAGGTTTTACCGTTACATCAGACATTCGCAAAATACAACATGAAACATTAAAATACATATGAAAATACAAAAACAAAAACGACGTAAAAGGAATACAAATTTAAATAATTCACAAGGCGATATCTCGAAAACGGTTTACAATATTTTCATGAGATTTTTGTGAGGTAATAGGGAGATGAGGGGACATATAAAAACATATTTTCGACATTTACCTCTTTTTTGTGTTTTGAGGGGTGAGGGGTAACTTTGGAATTTTAAATAGGATGATGCACTTTTGTTTAGAAAATTCGAATCTACGTAAAACTACGTATATGTACAAAACATTCTTTGATTTGCTCTTTCGGTTACGGAATTATGGTGACTAAATTTTGATAGAAATTAAAAAATAATAGTATATTATGTTATTAGGAGCAAAAGTTATATTTTATGTGGCGAGGCTGGACGGCTTATCTGCGGAGCTTGCGAGGCGGATAAGTACAGCCGAGCCACATAAAGATACTTTTGCTCCGAATAACATATAGTATTTTTTCTTCAAACGTTTTTATAACAAATTATTTACAACTTTGTGAACAAAATTCGAAGAAAATTACTTGATCTCGTCAGCGGCAGATAATATTATCTGCCGCTGACGAGCGGCAGATAAAGTTGTCAGCGGCAGATAAAGTCGTCAGCGGCAGATAATATTATCTTCCGCTTGGCAATAAAGTGACAGTTTAGCATCAAAAATACATTTTACCAATAAATCAAGTATACTTATTTCAAAATTATAATTCGTTTTCATAGAAATGCATTAGTTCTACTTAAGTAAGTTGAGAATTTTGACGTTTTAACGAAAATGTCACATTTTTTGAATTTTATAACCTAATAAATCATAATTCCGTAAACAAAAGCGAATCAAAAAATCTTTTATAGACATACGTAGTTTATTACGTAGATTGGAATTCTATAAACAAAAGTACATCATCCTATTTAAAATTTTAAAGTTACAACCCACCCCTCAAAACACAGATAGGAGGTAAATGTCAAAAATATGTTTAAATATGTACCCCCATCTCCCTATTACCTCACAAAAGTTTCATGAAAATATTGTAAACGGTTTTCGAGATATCGTAACACTTTAAAAAACTCACCCGGTAGATATATAAATATGTAGGTATAGCACCTTAATTAAACTCTCCTTTGCGAGACTTTGCTAAAGCTAACATATCTATTAGTGAATTAAAACCAAGAGTACTGGCTCTTACTTTCTCGATACTGAGTAATGCAAAACTCTTTAGGCGTATTTGGCTCATCTTACTTAGCAAAAAGTGTTTAATAATTTTTAATTTAGAAAAAGATCTCTCAGTGGAGGCTGTAGTGACGGGATGTAAAAAATAGAATATAAGCTGTATACAAATCTGGAAAGCTAGCCAATGATGTGTAATTAGACAGACATTTTTCTCCCACTTCCTTCACTGATAAGCAAAATTTAATACTAGTTGTGCACGAAGATCGAAATTGTACAATTTACTTTAGTAAGCCGTCATCGAGATCAGTTTCATACGTAGTTTGAAGTAATTTGGCACCCTCTATGACCTCTGTATCTGAGGCAATCGTCAGAAATTTACGGTTTAAAACTTTGAATTTATAGTATGTTACTATGCACTATGCACTATAAAATCTAAGAATCACAAACACACACTAGAGCTGGAACTTCTAATCTACCCAAAAGGAGAAAAGACTGCGCACTCAAAAGAGCCCAGTGGCACTCACGTATCATAGTCTGTTGCCGCTTTGAACATCTATTCTAGGAAAACTTTTATTTTCACAAAAAACTCCGCTACCGCGGCGCCTATATACATTCGGCGAGGAGGTTCTTTGCACCCCCTGCACATATGATAGTTACGCCACTGCGAGTACTCAGTAACGAATACAAAGTAATGGGTACTACAACGAAAAGTAACGAATAGTTACAAGTACCGAAAAGTAACGAAAGTTCATACCACTACTAAATATCATTCTGTTTACAACAGCGCTACCGTTCCTAAAATTACCGAATGCCCACAACAGATGCCGAAAATACCCGATTTTACCCGCAAGTGCAAAATAGCAGAAAACCCGCGAATCCAAATAATTTTATTTTTAATGTTTATTATTTTAATAGGTACTCCATAACTTAATAAAACTCAAGTTTAGTAATTTTTCTGTGTATTTATTAAAAATACAACATAAATCCTTTGAAGTACAAAAATCTGGTGTGATATACGCACACAACTTCCTTTTACAGCCAAAAATTTGATTTTTAATTTTTAAGTATTTGTCAAAAAATTTCAAAAATTACAAATTCTACAGAAACCTTACAAAATTAATTAAAGAGCATTTATAATCACCCAGTAATCCAGTATAAATTGAAAAGTGGTCACCATACTTAACAGCTTGCCCATACAAATATCTAAAAACGTAATTGAGCATTTTTCCCGAATCAACCCTTAAAGGTGCAACGGGGGTGAATTATTGAACCCTTTGTATCTCCTGTGTTTATTGAATTAGAACATTCGTTTTCGGCAGCAATTGAACTTTTTTTTTTAAATTTCACCCCAAACGGACGTAAAGAGGGTAAAACTAAAAGGCGCTAAGGGGTTAAAATTATTCGTTTTGTTTTTCAATGAGTTCATTTTAGAATAAAATGGGGTAGAAAGCTATCGATATTTATTTAATTTTGTGTTTTACGTTTGAATTCTTGAAGAAATAAAGCAAAGCGTAGCTCCAGCTACATAATACCCGAAAATAACCGTAATATTAAATACCCGCGTAATTACCCGCAAATGACTGAAATACCCGCATTTCGGGTAATTAGCCGCAGATTGGCAGCATTGGTTTACAAGCATTATTCAACTGCAATAGATTCTTGTCCCTGCGCACGGACTTCGTTTGAGCAAAGGAGGATATATAAGAGAGGGAAAAACAGCATAGGGAGACAAGGAGAATCTAGAGACCCTAACTCCAGGCACAGAATAAAACAATTGTTTTATTCTGTGCTCCAGGAATGGTAGTTCAAATTGCCGCCGTTTCTTATAAAGAGAACTGCGTGAACAATTTCAAGGTGTTTTTTCACGCACTGCGTTATATTTTAGTTTGTTAATTGGGATTTTACCTATATATAATAAGAACTAGTCTGGCGTAAAATTTTCTTTGCATAACCTGTACGATTCTCACACTTTTAAGTTTCTAATAACAGACCTTTCTACCAATATTCATATACAGTCTGTTCTATAAAAAAGGCCCCGTCTTCTAGCTACTTTATTATTTATTTTAGACCCAATAAACCTTATATCAAATCAAATGACACATAAAAACCTACATTTTAACACAATCAACAAATTTTTATCTTCAATTGTTTCAGAGTGGTGACGTCACGTGCAATTTTTTTAAATGACACTGTATATATTTTTTGACATTTTCTGGTAGAGGTTTTTTTTCTCTTTTCAACAATATAAATATTTCATGCACTTGCATAAAAAAAATTTTCGTGAAAAATTACAAAAACTTTTTCACAATGGGAGGCCATGTACAAAACTGTAAACAAAAGTGTAACTCAGAAAAACAAAACAAATAGTAGCCAAACGCTTTAACTGTCAGATTTCAGAATAATCTAAAGTGTTTATTGTTTTCTTTTTCTGAGTTACACTTTTGTTTATAGTTTTGTATGGTGGCCTCCCACCGATAAAAAAGTTTTTTAATTTTTCTCGAAAATTTTCTTATGTAAGGGCCTAAAATATTTATATTGTTGAAAAGAGAAAAAAAACCTCTACCAGAAAATGTAAAAAAATATATACAGTGTCATTTAAAAAAATTGCACGTGACGTCACCACTCTGAAACAATTGAAGATAAAAAATTTTTTGATAGTGTTAAAATGTAGGTTTTTATGTGCCATTTGATTTGATATAAGGTATATTGGGTCTAAAATAAATAATAAAGTAGCTAGAAAGCGGGGCCTTTTTTATAGAACAGACGGTATAAGGGTCATTTTATCGAAACCTAAACACAATTTCTGACATCCATCTGCTAAACAGCCAGTCATTGAAGTTAAATTTACGAACAATAACGCAGAAAAACCTGATGTATAAGCTGTTCACGATCTTTTTGGGTCAGGTGAGGCTATGACCATCTATAGTACGTTTTTTTCCTATAAAATTTTCAAGGTCAAGATAAAATTGGCAAAACAGCTTTTTTTAAATTTTTAGAAAATTTATTTTCGTCAGGTTTTTCTGTAAACGACTTTTGTCACTTTGACATTTAAAATTAAATTGTCAGTTTTTCTTTTTTTAAGCTGAATACACGTAAAAACAAAATCTTTTAAAATTAAATGTAGTGAAGTGTGCAGAGGAACTGTTGGATCTGCATCTGAACACACCAGAAGAAGACGTTTACGAAAGATTAGCAAGAGTTTTTGACGTACATAGAACTTTAATGCCAGATTTAAATTTCCCACCAATTTTTAGTTCTATAAAGTTACTAAAACAAATTTTGCCAACATATATTTTTTAAAGGAATCCAAGTTATGCCAACATAAACCCTAAATTCTTTGACCTTGAAAATTTTTATAGGAAAAAAACATACTTTAGTAATTTTGTTGGTAGAACCTCTGTTGCAACTAAAACTCCCTCATGGAATTTGACACTTTTTGTGTTAGGTTAGGTTGTTTTCAGTTTAAGGTTATATTTTCTGAATAGGTACATTGTTGGCGGATATTCTCTAGTTTCCACATCAATTCGCTTTCTTTTAAATTTGGTCTGTCTTTTTTTAAATTTTAATGGAATTTTTTTGTTGTAACAAAATTATTTTGGGCATTTTGACTTCTCCTTTGACGGAAATTAAAATTATTTTTACACATTTGATAAATCATTTATTTTCTTATGAATATTAAAATAATAAGTCTGGCAATGTGGTGGCAAGAAAATGTCGAACAGACACTGACAGAAAAAAAAAGTTGCATCCGCTACATCATCGAATCAGTTAGTCCAACATGAAAAGAAAAGATCATAGCCAACTCTGTCCCATAAAGGTCGTGAACGGCTTATATCTATCACACAAAGGAAATGTCACTTGTCATTACAGCAAACACGGCCTGCTGAATTGTGTGACAAAAGTCACTAGACGTTTGTCAAACAATTCAGCAGGTCGTGACAGCAAAAATTAGAAATATCAAACGGTATTAATCATTTCTGCCATGGAAAATGGTTCTAACCAATCCGCATTGATCATCTGTATTTCCCGCTCTAATCTTAATATACAGGGTCTCTAGGAGAATCTAGTGTACCTGTATAATACTTTAGCAAGAGTAGCGCAAACAGCGAAACATTTTGGATCATTTTTTCATGGCTATCAAGATTTAACAATATATTGAAAAATAAAGTTGGTAAAACTGACACACGAGTTGTCAGTTTCATCAAATTCAAGGTTAGCAGGTTAGGTTTTCTGTCAGTTTTGAAACAGACTGACGCAAAACCTAACCGGCTAACCATGAATTTGATGAAACTGACAACTCGTGTGTCAGTTTTACCAACCTTGTTTTTCAATATATCATTAAATCTTAGTAGCCATGAAAAAATGATCCAAAATTTTTCGCTGTTTGCCCTACTCTTACTAATAGCTATTTACGTTATTAGACCGGTAGCAACATTTTTATGGCCGCGCCAATACTTTACAGGTTGAGCCCGTAGGGCGAGACCTGTATGTTTGGCAAGGCCATAAAAATGCTACCGGTCGTGTATCGTATAAGATTTGTTAGGATACGAGTCCGGTAGATAAAATTTACCGGCCGGTAGTTCTACTACTGGTCTAGGCCGGTAAATTTTATCTACCGGACTCGTTTGTAACTATGTAAACGCTAGTTACCAATGCAGTATCCTAAAAAGTATTATACAGGTACACTAGGAGAATCTACAGTGGCTATATTAATGCCGGTGTGGTCAATTTTGGTCCTGTTTCTGATTGGTTGTTTTATAATCCGCCATTAAGAGTCGTTTTACGAAATTACGCATAGTCACACAAAATTGCTTCTAAGTCCTTTATTATTGAAAGTAGCCCCAACATGAAGTGGAATGAAATAATCAACAGTAATATCCTAAGTGCATTAAAATAGCCGATTAAATTTTGAGGTTTTCTGTCAGAATGTTTTGCTAAGAAATTTGTCAAGTAAATTTGCCGCTCAACAAGAATCCCGAGTGCGCAGCACGAGGGATTTTGAATCGGAAAATTTACGAGATATATTTCTTCAGAGCAAAACATTCTGACAGAAAATCGTCAAAATTTATTCAGGCTAGTTTACATGCACGCGGGATGTTCGGAGTGATTATTTCCTGAATAAATAGATCAAACTCAGTTGGTGAAGTACCTTTAATAATCATGTTAAGATTATGCACAAGCGATTAAATTTTGACATAAATTTAACCGCGGTAAAATTTTGACGTTTGAATTTTAGTCATTATTAAACTGACAGAAACCATGGTGATTACGCATTATTATGGATATGAAGGAAATAAATCATCATAAAATTCTACAGTGTTCTGTCTAAGCGAATGCCGAATTTTTGTTTGCATAAGTATATGTCAACGAGTTAAAGTAAAATGCTTTTTAAGAAAATTGCGCATTAGTCCAAGTCAAAAGCTATAATAAACTATGTAAATGTCTTAATGCCAAAGATTATTGCATCAAATTAAAGAGAATTTATGGGCTACGTAACACTGAATATTCTATTCCTCTAAATTAACAGGTGGAATAACTACAACGCAACGGTTTGATTATGAATATAAAAAAAATGTTTTTTGTTGAGTTTTTGTACGTAATCTCTGTGTTGATCAACTAAAAATGTTGTCAATTTTCGTTTTCTATGTACAAAAATACAATAAAGAAGATAATAAAGGACACCTTAACTTTCCAATATTAGGATTTTTAATCGCTGGTAGCGATTCCTTACGTTTCACATCGCCTCTTGCCGTTTAATTCTGTTTAAGTAATATTATTGACATTCTTGTAAAATTAATGTTACACTGCACATTTGACCACCTCACATTGCACACATTTTCCCGATCGTGGGTATACAGCGCTCTGGAAAGCATGTCGGAATTTCACATATGTCGAGTCCGTATAAAATGACTTTTATGACAAGTTAGCAGGCCGTACACAGAACAATACCTAAGGGCGTGGCTGGTTGTAGCAAATGCGACTCTTAATGGCTGCCTTTTTTAAAATTTACCATACTGTCCTTATATAGCCACTGTACGAGACGCTAGAGTCCCTGTATATATCTAACAATATACAGGGTCTCTACGAGACGCTACAGTGGCTTCGCCGCTATTGGTCGACGCAAATATACGCCATTAACAGGCAAAATATTTAGTTACTTCTAAGTTGTTCTCAAAGAGGTTGGTAGAACCTGTTCATTTGGTTATGGAAGAAAATAAAACCTTTCAAATTTGACAATTGTAAATTTTCAATGTCAAATAATTCATTAGCGTCGCAAGCGGGTGAAATTTTATCATCTTTTTCCCTGAAAAACTAATATTCTGCACAGTATTTAAATGTGACAATTTAGAATTGTGCTATTGTTGTGGTAGCACAAGATGCGTTCGACTTAGAATGCAACAAGACTTCTTGTTGGAATGTATGATAAAGAGATTACATCGGTGCTACGATGAATGGGGCTTTAGCATAAGTTTAGAGAAAACGGAGTATCTTAATAAATGAAGATGTCGCAGTACGACAAGTAGAAAGGTTTAAATACCTCGGTGCTACAATACAATCGATGAAAAAGGTTTGGGAACAGAACTGATCAGAACTCGAATAGTACAAAGTAAGCAGACAGTGGGATGCTTGAAATCAATTTGATGGGACAATACTATCTCTAACAAAAACAAAAAGGAATAGGTGAAGTAATGGTAGAGTCGGTGCGTTAAACTGGTTTGGACATCTCATGAGAATGAAGGAGACGACGTGGCCTATGTAGATCTTTAAATAGTTGCCGCCGGGTAAGAAAAAAAGAGGTAGACCACGCAAACCGTAGAATGAGGGTATTTGGAGAGCCATGGAGGAGAGAAACCTGGAAGAAAACCAAGTAAAAGACAGGGAGGTTTGGAGACAGGGAACAGGAAGACGGCATTTAGCTGTATTGTAAACTACCATGACTGAAACCGGTTGTAAACTTCATGCAACACCTTAAAGCACCACGAACGAACGCCAATGAGAAATGTCAATGTCCAAACATAACACTGCACGTGTAGCTAACATCAACTAGTTAAAATAACTAGCGCCAGAATAATGACCACTCAAAAACGTTCGATTATTTCTAAAGGCACTGTATATCTCTAGGCTCAAATTTGCCTGAAAATGGCGGCCAACAATCGTATGGCCGCACTGTCTTGTATATCGTCACTGTACGAAACGCTAGAGACCCTGTATATAGTTATCTAACTATATACAGGGACTCTACGAGACGCTACAGCAGCGTCGGACTGGCAAAATTTGGCCTACCGGGCACAGCCCCCCGGCTAAAGGCGAGTCCGGGGGCAAAGCACTGCTGCAGGCGATATTTTTATGATTGTAGGGAGCTCGAAGACCCAAAACGCACCCCTCTTACCAGTAATGGCACAGTACAGTAATGGCACGTGAAAGTACAACAAAATCAATAACTACGATAAAGAAAACGATGGAGGAATGGAAATAGTATATTACTTTACAAGGAATCTAGGTAAGAGTTACACTACCGAGGACCGTTTGATGCCTGAGTGAGCGAAGCGAACGAGGGTAGCAAGGTTCGAGCAAGTAAATGGTAGGTAATAATCTGGCTTAAAATTATGACATTTGCTAAATTATAGTAGCCTTATAGCGCTGTGACGTTTTGTTTGACAGTTATAGACGCACTGTGAAAAATTCTTGGAAAAAATGCGTGAATACGATTGCAAATGCTGTTTTGTGAGCTTTGTGCTTGTATTCTGATTAAAAATGGATAATAGTACGAACGACAATGGTTTTCTTCGTGTTAACCAAGTGGCAGACATGGCATCTTATCAGTTGTAATACATGCGGGATGTAAGTAATTCACTTCTCTAGGGAAGTAAGTACATTGTCATGGAAACTGTAACAAATTTTGTAAATGTAGCCTACATCCCTCAAACTTGACAGTGTAAGGATCACTTACAAAGAAGGTAGTGAAAAATAGTATATTACTTTACAAGGGATGTAGGTAAGATTTACACTACCGAGGACCGTTTGATGCCTGAGTGAGCGAAGCGAACGAGTGTAACAAGGTTCGAGGTAGTGTAAATCTTCCTACATCCTGTGTAAAGTACATAATTTTTTTCACTACCAATATTTCCTTTTGTAAAGTAAATGATAGGTAATAACCTGGTGTAAAATTATGACATTTGCTAAATTATAGTAGCCTTATAGCGCTGTGACGTTTTGTTTGACATTTATAAACGCACTGTGAAAAATTCTTGGAAAAAATGCGTGAATACAATTGCAAATGCGGTTTTGTGAGCTTTGTGCTTGAATTCTGATTAAAAATAAATAATAATACGAACGACAATGGTTTTCTTCGTATTAACCAAGTGGCAGACATGGCATCTTGTCAGTTGTAATACATGCGGGATGTAAGTAATTCACTTCTCTAGGGAAGTAAGGACATTGTCATGGAAACTGCAACAATTTTTGTAAATGTAGCCTACATCCCTCAAACTTGACAGTGTAAGGATCACTTACAAAGAAGGTAGTGAAAAAAACAATTTATTTTAATAATTTTAAAATTTAAACATGAAACAAGGTAACAAAAAAATAAAATAGGTAGGAGGTAGGTAATTATTCTATTCTTATAAACTGACATTCAAACAAATAACAAAAAAATTTCTTTATCTATTATGGTTTATAAACTTTGAGTTTGGAACAATTATAAAGAAAAAATATAAATAATAATGATCACAAGCTTTGACCTTATAGGAATTTTTACACTCTCTTCCATTATAATAATTATACTTAACAATATGAATCACATCAATAATTTTGATTTTCAAGAGACTGATCTATTTGGCAACTTGTCAATGATTTCGTCGAAATTCAAGCTTTGGAGTAGATCACACTGCACATTCTAACCTTTATTGTGATAAAGAAGCTCTTAGCCTATTTTTGATTATTTTCACTTTAGAAAATACGCCTTCACAGGTTACATGGGTGCATGATAATGTCAATAAGTATTTGTAGGCTAAGTACAAATTGCTATATGTAATAGCGTACAAATTATATTTATGTAGAATTTAAAAAAAAACCATTCATAGAACCCGCACAATCACCCTCTGTCCCCTCACCAATGCAAATATTTAAATGAAAATTTGGATCTTCTTCGGTGTAATTTTCGTTGTCCTCACTATTAGTGTCGGGATTAGGGGGTCGTGATTGGTTGAGTCACAGTCACCACAGGCTGGGATTGTTGCTTTCGTAAAGTGAAAAAAATGAAAAATTAATCAATTCTTGTTTAATGATGTCTTGTGGGATGTATTTTTAGCTTTGAAATTACGACAAAAGCGAAATCAGGAATATTTTCTCCATTTAGCAGTACGTTGAAAAGTACTCGGATCAAAGAAACTGAAAGTGCACTAATCTCCTAATTTTTAGTGAATCGGTCTTCCATGCTTTGCATGAATTGATTAACAATCACTTTATAAGTTTCCATTACAAATTTTTTCAAAACTCTTTCTTTCGTAGGATCCCCGACAGTTTCGCTTTGCATTTTTTTATTCTCCTAAATCTCAATACTGGAAATTCAGTCTCAAATGTTATGTCATTTTTATTTAAATAGGCGTTCTCTGTAATTGAATCAAGGAATATTTTGACTGACGCTGCGGGAACCTCACACACACAATCATGTTCATTCCACGACTACTAAGAAATAATAGATGCATGATGCATACATGCACAAATAAAACTGGAAAAATACTTTGACACAAAGTTTAGAATTTTTTTGAATTTTTTAAAAACATTTGTGCATTTTTTTTGTTTTTACTATTTGAAAAATAAAATTATGTGGACATTTTGGCCTCCAAACTGGATTGGCCCACCGGGAATTTGCCCGGTTGCCCGGTGGGCTAGTCCGACACTGCGCTACAGTGACTTTATAAGGACAGTGCGGTCAATTCGAGATGGCGGCCATTTTGAGGCGTTTGTGCTACAGCCTGCATAGACAAATCTAGCAATATTTTGCTTGATTTCAATAATATAGTTGTAAATAACAGGCATATTAAATGTAGAGAATAGTATTTTAAGCAATTATTCTCTCTTCAAATGATAACAGACCTCCTTTAGATGGTTAACATCAATTACAACTTGCACGGGTGTTTATCTACATATAACTCCGATTTTATCAAAAAACTGTTTTAAAACGGTGATGAACTAACAATAATGGTTTTCAGTTGAAAATGTCTGACATATTACTGAAATATGACCACAAATACCCTGTGTAAACGACAGGAGTCGTCTGTACCCTGTTCACTCCATTTGGTACACTGTGACAGGCTTTGTATGTACATTTTTTTAACGGTGTCAGTGACATTTAGTAACAAAATATTACTAAAGTCAAAATTATTGCTTGGTTAAAATTTAGTTTGCATTCGTACTTACTTAATTTTGTGTATAAAATAACACACGTGTACAGTCGTGTTCAAAAATGTGTTGTACAGCGATAATTGGCTGTTGTAAGTCGTTCTTAAAAATGTATTGTACAGAAATAGGTAGTTGGCTGTTTGCATATTTTGTCAATGTAGTTAAATTTCAGAACTGTCAAAGTGACAACTAACTAATTATGGTTATTTTTGATTGTTATTCTTTATAATGAAAATTAATTACTTTAGATCTTTAGTGTGTTATTTTTTCTACCATTCAAAGTTTATTGGTGATTGTGTTTTTACTCAACAAAGGCTCACATTGTATCATTACTAAATAGACCTAGATCTAACATATTTGTATTTACAACACTTTTTTGAACTTTGTGAAATTAAGTCACAATCATACAGCACAAATTCTGTACAACACTTTAATGAACACGATTGTACATCAATAATGATACAATATTTATTTTGATGCCGTGTTTAGCAACTGAACTACTTTAGATAAGTTATAAACTGTCAATGTCTTATTTTGACATTAGTAACTTTTTGTAACTAAATATGCATACACTGCTAAAAATATTCAACGGGACATTGAAAATGGCGGATTTTTAAACAACCAATTAGAAACCGGACCAAAATTGACCACACTGTCATTAATATAGCTACTGTACGAGACGCTAGAGATCATGTATATAGTTTACTAAGAGTTGGGCAAAACAGCGAGATGCATTTTGATTTGGATGACTTTTTACACGGCATATTTGATACAAAAATGACAGGAGAATATTAGTAAGTTCATTTTTACTGTCACTTATAGTATCTTGTCAAATTATTTAAATTAAAAATGACCGGGTGCTCGGTTCCTGTGTGCGCAAATCGATCCGAAGAAGGAATTATTTTAAAAGCAGTACCTAAAACATCCTCTAAGTACCAAATCTGGACAAAAAATGCACCATTTCAGTTGTATAAACATTCCAGAATATTATTATTATTATTGTTACAAAACTTTACATGCTGAGGACAAACCTATAAGCACAGTACAAAAATAAATGATACTACGGTTATGCGTTCGAATATAAGAAAAATTAGAAAAAATTAGAAAAAATCAGAAAAAATTTGTAAATTAGTATGGATTCGAAAGTAACAGTATATAAACAATCACAAATACTAAAATAAAAATTTGAAACACGCTTTAAATTACCTTGCAATAAACCTATTACGAAATATAACTAAATTAAACAAGTTTCCCAAAATTAAAACAATTTTCGAAGAGACATGAATTTAAAATATAACTAGTGTGTACACCAATTAGCAGTAAACAATAAAACCCCGAGAGGCACTCCACTCTGGATTCAAGTATGAATCGACTTTGTTTTTGAACGCACTTAACGACGATGCAGTCACTATATCATCACTAAGATCGTTCCATTGTTGAAAAGTTCTGTTCGAGATGAAATGTTGGCGGTGAGATGTCTTGAAAGATTCTTTTTTGAGTTTGAAACTGTGGCCACGTAAGCGGGGATCAGAAGATAGTTCTACCATATTTTCAGTAGAAATATAACAAGTGCTTGAAATATTTCCATAGGGAAATTTTTTAAGCACGCGTTATATTTTGATAGAGAATATCAAGAATGAAAAAACACAGTAAGAAAAAAAATATTAAAAATAATAACAACACTAGCATTTAAAGACTAAAGATTTAAGGTTTTTTGTCAAAACTACAATTAATATAAAATATATAACAATTTTCATAATAAACTGGAGTGCTCACATACACGACCGGTAGCATTTTTATGGCCTTGCCAAACATACAGGTCTCGCCCTACGGGCTCAACCTGTAAAGTATTGGCGCGGCCATAAAAATGTTGTTACCGATCTAATAACGTAAATAGCTATTTCGTTCACAAACTGAGTAGAAATATTGGGCAATAAATGTGGCAACACTCTTAGAGGTGAATCAGGATCAGCAACTACTTCATTTGCAGAAACATCGCAGATTTTCTTCTTTACCAGCGGTGCCTTCATTCCAGATGGTGCATTGTTTGGCTTTTTTCTTAAATTTTCTAGGATTTCTTCATGGTGTTCATTATCCAGTTGTAGGTAGGGTTTGATGGAGTTGGCGCTTCCATGGCCGGTAATTTTAATTAATCGTTGCTCCTCAACCTCCGACTTTGCCAAGTGGCTTACAGCTGTTGATCTATTAGAATGATTTGTAATTTTTTTCAATTTTGCATTGAGTCCAACTCTTTCAGCTGAATCTTTCGTCCAAGAGGAAATCATATTTCTTCCTACTGGAACAGTCTTGTACTAGACATTACTAATTGCAAAAAAGGGTTTGGCGTAAAAAAAAAAATGTTCAGTTGAAGTGCCTGGTGGTCTTCTTCCCATTATTTCATTATATAGGCGTACTGGACAAAACTCGGGGGACTTTTTGTACGAGCCACTTGCTTTCTGTACATTTTTTTGAGCCTCCTTGAGCTGTCTTTGAGAAGACAGGATTATATTCAATTGTTCCTGTAATAAAGAAAAAATAAAAATGTATTTTTTTAATAACGGATAAAGTAGGTAATAATTTAAGTACAGTTCAGGACAAACAAAAAATATAAATAATTGATACACTAACCTGTAAAAGTGCCGGCATTGTGCAATTCTTTACGGAAGTAGGACACCAAAAGGTTGGCGGCCTCTCCTCCTCTCCATGCCAACTCAACAGCCGCGATGTGATAAAAATTTTTATCTACGACCACTACTAAAAGTAGCCCTTTAACGCTAGCTTGTTTCACTAAAAGTGACGTTTTATAGTTTACCGTGGTTAAAAATTCAGCTGTTTTCTTTTAGCACATGTGCTAAAAGTAAAGTGAGGTTATAAAACTACAATTTCGAACTGGAAGTGAAGTTGTAAAGTTATTCTAGTTGCTTCTTACGTTACAGGTAAAGTGTTTTTGAAATAATTAAAGCATTGTGTAATGAATACAGTCAGATGTGGAGTATCAATAATTACATTTCGTAACTCACCTAGACAACACTGGCCTGGCAAACAATCGCCCGCGCGGCTTGGCCAACTGTTTATTATGACATAAATTAAAAGTGTCGCAGATGCAAACTCGATATTTATGGATTAAAAACGGTAAAATTAAGGTCGTAGATAAAATATTGTATGCAACGCGCCTTCGGCTTCGTTTCATAATTTTCATGTCTCGTGCATAAACGTCGACTTTTAGCACTTGTTGCATAAATAGCTATTTTGAAGACCGACATGTGTATCTTCTTTCCAGTACGATATTATAGCTGTATACTCCTCATGGGTTAGAGCAGTAGAACTTTCTCTTCGCTTTTCTGGATCTTTTTGTAGCTGCTTGTGCTTGGAATCTTTCGCTTTTCTTGCAGGCGTAAACTGCACATCTTTGAAGGGATCAAACACAACTTGCCACTTATTTAAATACAGCTCTTGGAGCTGCTTGGCAGTGTTGTTCCATATAACTTTTACTACTGTCTCTTTATAATCGTCCCCGTTAGCTTTTTCCATATTAAAAGCCCAATCTTTGAGTATATTGCTAAGATTTTCAATGCTCACTTTTTCCTCCTCAACATTGTAATTTCTTTGCTTGCAGAAATACATAAACTGAGACCAAATAGATGCTTTTGATTTAATCGTATTTAATGGGATGGTTTTCTCGACAAAATCATCAATTTCTTGAAGAGAAACTTGACCAAATCTTGCCATTCTTCTAGCAAAACTGCACAACACATTAAAAAACAAGTATGTTTAGGCGTCACTTTTGGTTGCTCATAGCAACAATCAGTATCGGCCTACTGACTTTGTTCGGAGCTTCATTGTATCTAAATACTTTGATGACAGTGACAGAAGTGGAAGTTGCCCGGTAAATTTCCGATTATCAATTTTTGCCGTTACCATGGAAAATTTCGAACTAAATTTGCATACGGGATATTCTCAGCGGAAGGAAACAGATTGTGGGTAAATCTATACCGGGTGCTGACTTGCGCGACGCACCATAGGAATTTGCATAGTAAATTCTTTATGTTCAATTATTTGCTCCCCTAATTATTTTAGAGCTAAAGTGTAAATACATTTTTTGTAGAGAAAAAAATACTGGATCTATTCATACTCTTGCTAACAATTTTTCGTTTTTCTGAACCGAAAACAAACTAGCATTTTCACAAAAATCAGTGATGCCATGGAATTATTGAAACAAGCCAATGCAACGCAAATGCGTGCGGCGCAACAATATGTGCTGTTTGTTTGTTTGTCATTGATGTTTGACGTTTATAATAATTCATTATTAATTATGTTCTGCTTAATGTCTCTAAGGTACTTAGACCTTGTCCATAACAAAAATGGTTTTACGAGTATGGTGGACGTTTGTTAAGTAAGCTCCTTGTTTATTGTAAAATATCCGTATCGGCAAATTCCAAACAGTACAACCATTAATAGACTGATTCATTTTAAGTTTAAGACTACAGGCAGGTTATTAAATAATTGTAGGTGCAATAATGAGGTGCAGAACTTACACCAAAACGAGAAAAACGACAATACGTTCAATCTTCTGACGCTAGTGACTGGATGATCGCCCCGCACGCACTTGCGTTGGCATTGGCTTGTTTCAATAATTCCATGGCATCACTGATTTTTGTAAAAATGCTAGTTTTATTTTTTACATTCCTCCGGTTCTGGAAAACCAAAAATTGTTAGCAACAGTATGAATGGATGCAGTATTTTTTTCTCTACAAAAAATGTATTCACACTTTAGCTCTAAAATAATTAGGGGAGCAAATAATTGAACATAAAGAATTTACTATGCAAATTCCTATGGTGCGTCGCGCAAGTCAGCACCCGGTATAATTGAATTAAGTCACCCCGTCTCTTCGGGTCTCAAGCGTTGTCAGATTTAGTGACTTAAGTCTAGCATCGTAAGATAAGTGTCTGAGCTGTCTGGGCCAACGAGTTGCTGCTCTTTGTATTTTCTCTAGGACTTGCACGTCTCGACGAAGCCACGGAGACCATACAGGGGATGCAAACTCGATCAGCGGTCGAATATAAGTAGTATAAATTTTAAGGGCTAAATCTGGTGACGGGTTTGGAAATACTGATTGAAGGAGATACAATTTGGATCTAGCCTTTTTGGCAATGTTTAGTATGTGGTTAGACTACGACAAGTCCTTCGTAATGGTAATTTCCAAATCTACTTGAGAGTCTACAGTGCTAAGTGGTGTGTTGTCCATAAAATATATTGTGTTTGGATTTATCTTTCCTAGGTTCATCACAACACATTTCGTAACATTTAACGGGAGAAGCCATGTTGAACACCAACAAGAAATCGTGTCGAGATCCATTTGTAATGTTGAGGTAGATACTGGATTTGCATACAATTTTATGTCGTCAGCATAAACGCTGGTTTTGCTTTGAATTGCAGATAGAAGATCTGCTGTGTATAATAAAAACAAGACTGGACCAACAACTGAGCCTTGCGGTACGCCACTAGTCTGGGGTATGGTATCAGAACAGCTATTTCCGACTCTTACAGCTAAGGTTCTGCCTGACAAAAATGTTTTCAACCAACTTAATAACTCTCCATTAACACCAGCATGTTCAAGCTTACTAAGAAGTCGGCGATGTGGGACTTTGTCAAAGGCCTTGCTAAAATCAAGGTAGATGACGTCCGCTGGACTATCGTGATCCAATGACAGCGTCAAATCATTTAGTGAGGTCAGCAGGTTAGACAGAACAGATCTCCCAGGGAGGAAGCCATGTTGACAGTTGGGTATCCTGTTGGTATCAAGCAAAAATGGTAGTAATTAATCTATAACAATTCTTTCTGCAACCTTGCAAATGATGCTTCCCAAACTGATGGGCCGGTAGTTTGTTTGCGTCAAACTTATCACCTTTTTTGAAAATAGGTGTAACTGTTGATTGCAGCCAAATGGGAGGTAGCTCTGCGGTATCGAGTGAAGTCCTAATTATTGTGAAGATTGGGTGACTCAACTCGGCAGCACATGTTTTAAGCAATTTTGCAGTAATATTGTCGGGGCCTGGTGAGGAATCAACTGATAAATTGTCTAATTGTTTTTTAACATCTTTTACACCAAATTTTTTGTGAGACAGTGTAAATCTATTTTTTCTCCAATGCAGTTGGGAAGCGGTCCTTATGGTTCGGTGGTGTAAACGCTACTAAAAAAGTTTGCGAGTATATTGGCTGATTCAGTGTTATTGTCACAAAATGTACCATCTGTCTTACGAATTAGTGGAATAGATACTCTTGATGTAGTATGATTGCGAACATAAAAGTAGAATTTTTTTGTGTTATTTAATAGATTATTCTCGTAGTTGGTTTTTGCAAGCTTCATGTCCTTAGTAAGTTCATTGGAGAAATTTCTATTAATTCTATAATCCGCATTACTTCTAGTAGTTGAGTATTTTTTCCATAACTTCCGCTTAAGGCGAGCTCTGTTAATATGTGTAGATGTTAACCAGGGATTAGTGGGGTCTCTATATACTTTAAAAGTACGGTTATGTGCATCCGATAGCTCACGTATAACTTGGCTGAACTTGTACCACATGTCTTGAACACTTTGTTAGTTAGGATGCTCCAATCCTGTTGCTGTAGATCGTTAAGGATTCTAGAGTAATCCGTTTTTGTGACGGACATTGTGGTGGATTGATTTGAGTAACACACTATTTGAATATTTGTTGATTAGCACAACATGGTCAGATATACCAATTGGTGAGTCATAGTGAAGATCTGAAAGAAGCTGTGCATCTGTTGTAAGTATTAGATCTAAAACTGATGGTCTGTTTCCACATCGGAATCTAGTTGGTTCGGTTACTAATTGGCTAAGGCCAGTATCTAAGATCATTTCTATAAAGTGAAATTCGGATGAGGTCATTGTAAAGTTATTGATTACAAGCGGCCAGCTGATATTGGGAAGGTTAAAATCTCCAGTAATTATTAAATTATGAAGCTCAGAGATCTGTAAGTTGATTAGTTCAAATAATAGTTTGTCCGATTCCAAGTTAGAATCTGGGGGTCTATAGATGCATGCCAGGCTGAAGGTAAGAGATGCATTTGAGAAAGTTAACCATAAAGATTCAGTAAGATGAGCGTTGATGTCAAGTCTATGAATGTAGGCACAAACTCCTCTTGCTCTTTTGTAAGTACCATCGGTGCGAAAAATAGTGTATTGTGGGATATGAATAAGGCTATTTGGTGTGACTGAAGTTAACCACTTTTCAGTGATAAGCATAATTGAGGGGGAATTAGAAGTGGCGTATAATTGTAGATCGGCAAGTTTAGTAGTTAACGTATAAATATTTGTATAAATCAGAGAAAAGTTGTGAATAATATTTGCAGTTGCACTTAGTTTTTTGATTCAGATGGACTTTCGATAACCTTTTAAATACTTGATTGTTAAATTTATCTCACTATTTTCAGTACGCTGGCGAAGGAGGTCTTTGGCGTTTTTCATCAAATTCTGTTGATAGATTGTGAGATCTTCTCTGATCGATATGCTTTTAAATAAGTTTGAAGCACGGAGTCTTGTTTTATTTCGAAGGGCATTTATCGCTAAAAGTCGGTTATCAAATGTTACTCGCAAAGATCGTGGTTTGTTATTGTTGGTTCGAATTTTACCAAGACGTGCGGTCGACTTAACAGTGTAATTAGGATCGTTGTCTGATAGCAAGCCGATGACTTTCCGTGCGCAATCAGTAGCTTCACCATTTTCAGGTATGCCGTATAAGATCACATTATTTTCGCACTTCTTTGACCACTTCTTCGAAGGTTTCTGGGTTGCTTTTTAATGAGTCCTGACGAGTTGATTCGACTTTTGCCTCCAGACATGCTAGGCGGTTATCGAGTTCGGATTTTAAACCTAAAATAAGCTGTTTGAGCTTATTTAAGTTGTCTGCTGTGGAAGAGAATTCTGGACAGTATATTTTTAGGTTTCGGCTTTTGGATCTTGTAAGCCTGGCAGCGTCATTCTGCGAAAGAGGCGTATCCAGACACGAAACGTGTAATGAGCAGCTGCAGCTATCACATTTTATTGCAGGTGTTGTAATATTTGTCTTGCATATGTTACAGTTTGGCATGCTGATTGATTAGAGAGGCGAGGTACCACGTAGATTAAAGCACACGCGAACAAAATTGAGGCGAACAACTAAGGATTTTAATATTACACTCGCAAGTTGGAAAATTTCCACACCCGTTCCACGACAGACTTTCAACAATTATGTCACTTTTTATAGGGGTAAGTAGAAGTGCGACACCTAAATTGGAGCAATCAAATTAATTGACCTAATTAATTCCGAGAATTAAATCCGCGGTTCCGCGAATTAAATCCGCGGTTTGCTCTAATTAATCTTCATATGTACTACTGATTAATCACATATGAATTTTGATATTTAATTTTTATATGTGCTACTAATTAAATTACGCGGCGGCCATTTTTAATGTGCTTCTGGAATTACGCGGCGGCCATTTTAATTTCAATTTGCCCGCGAATATTTGAATTTGAAATTTTTCAGATTTTTTTCTAAGTTCCATTTCTTTGAATTTAGACTTCCCGGGTGTCGGCCATCTTTGTTTTCTGAGTGCGCACTTCTCGCGGCTGCCCTTTTAATTTCAATTTCCGTGCAAATATTTGAATTTGAAATCTAATTTTTCTAAGTTCAATTTTTTGAATTTAAACTTCTCGGGGGTCGGCTATCTTGGTTTTCTGCGCGCGCACTTCTCTCGGATGCCAGTTTTAATTTTAATTTAGCGCCAATTTTGAATTTCAAATTGATAAATCTGTCTCTCTCTGGTACTCATGGGGCGTTGGTTGTCTTTGTTGCATTCACAGGATAGATGTTTAATTAAAAAAAATCTCTGGCGGACTCGGATTTGAACCCGCTACGTTCGCATCCACATATAGCTTACATCGACCTATGCCGCTACGCCACGGAACGCTACGAAATTTAAAGGGTTTGAACAGAACGCCATTTCACTGTTCTGACGTCACGCTTCAATATTTTAAATTAAATATTTCTTGAAAATTTTAAATTATAACAGTTGTATTACATCGTCTAGGCTAGGGTATTAAAAGGTTGATACGATTTTAAAAAAACTGGTTTCATAAGTGGATTTGCTAGAATTAATTATTTTTATTTTTATCAATCGGCCAAACAAGTCGTTGCCTGTCGTATCACGGATAAGAGATTTGGTCTTCAGCTGTTGGATCCTCTATAAAATTCAAACAAACTTTTTTCTCGATGGCTTGCTGTTTGTGTTTGTTTTAAATTATGCTCAAATTTCATTATAATATCAATTTAAACTTTGTCTGAAGAAATTCCAATTAGGCGTTTTTTAATTTAATTTGCAAGCCGTTTCCTTAAAATCAGTGAACATATGATTTTGTCGCTCCTGGAAAAAGCATGTTGTGACGAACAGCGATGAGTGAAATTCTTAAAATATTGCCCATCGAACAACGGAATAATTCTAAAACGAATCGAAGTTTTTATTTGTATAAAATGGCGGTCCGAACACGACGCTGCACAAAACCTGGATTTTTATAAGAAAACTGCATCTTGTTTTCCAACAAGTCGGTGCAGGTTTGATGACACGACGGTCTTTTTAATTTGTAACACCGAGATTGACATGTTTGGCTTTTATTTTATAAGTAAGCGGCTGAAATTGTGTCATTATATCGATCAAAACTGTATTTTAGTTTTAAAAATCCCAGTATATATGCAAACGGACGAAAATAAAAACGCAAATACTTTGTAATAAAGAAATATATTGTTATTAAAATAAATGTGTTCAGAATACTTGACTCTTATTTCTAAAACACTACATTAACCACATGTGAATAATTATTTTAAGTCGCGAAATCTGCGGCGTCCAGCTTTGGATTTGATTACGTCACGCCGAAGTCTTCTGCCTCACTCATCGCAGCTGTTCTCTCTCCCTCGCATTTATTTAGTTTAAAAAAAGCTTTTTGCGCCGGCCCCAAGTCGGGTTTGAACCCTAGTTGTCACGAGATTGTTATGTTTGGTTTTTATTTTATAAGTAAAGCGTATTAGTTACTTTGAAGCACACCTTTTATAAAACTCACCAGTAAAATTTAAAATAAATCACTAGGTTTTGGCGAGGGTCGGCATCGAAATGACAATTTAATAATAATTTTCAAAGTACATTACTCTAACTTGTTGCAATTTTAGTAAGCTTTGAATAAAAACAGCAATTTCATTGAAAAATATTCTGATACAATCATTTCGAAAAGCAAAATTTCAGTTAACTAGGCTCGTTGTGCATTTTTATTACAACGTTTTATCATAAATATTTAAAAAATTTAGATTCACTGTAGATTGATCGATATAATGTTACAATTTCGCATTTTTATTACAAAAGTTTTTGTACTTTTGATAAAAATAGATGTATGTTGATCCCAAATTAACATAAATTTGAATAAAAACACGCAATTTCATTGAAAAATCTTCTGCCCCCATCATTTCGATAAACAAAATTCAAAAATGCTTGTACTTTTTATGGAAATATATGTATGTTGACCACAAATTAACATAATTTTGAATAAAAATACGCAAGTTCGTTGAAAAAATGTTCTGTCATCATCATTTCACTTAAAATTTTACAAAACTGACATCATGTTACTTTAAATTATACAAAAAACGACATTTTTATTCAATAAGCGATAAAAAATACGCCATCCCACATCATTTCACTTAAAAAATTATCACAATTCGTTTTACAAAACGATTTATAATGACGAAAATGATGTAAAAACAGTTTTAGAGTTATTTCTAAGCATAATTTTGCAAATGTTTTGCACTTTTTATAAATTGCATCGCTCAAAAATGTATATTGACCGCCAAATTAACATAAAATTGAATAAAAAACACGCAATTTTATTGAAAAATCTTCTGCCACAAGCATTTCGATAAACAAAATTTCAGTTACTTAGGCTCATTGTTCATTTTTATTACGAAAATTAACTCAAAATTGAACAAAAATCTCGCAATTACACATCATCTCACATACATTTTTACAAAAATCGACATCATGTCACATAAATTATACAAAAAATGACATTTTAATTCAAGACACGATAAAAATTTAATAAAAATCACGCAATTACACATCATCTCACATAATTTTTTACAAAAACCGACATCATGTCAAATAAATTAAAAAAAAATGACATTTTGTTACGGTATTAAAATGACTTAACGACACCCACGCGAGGTGAGTATCGCACGACTGTTTAAGTGCGGGAAAGGATAGCACGCTCGCCCTGAGATTCGTTAAAACAAGCTAAAGGCCTCGGCTGAAGCGCTCAGGGAGTTGGGCGTGGTTCAAACGGTACGTCACTGGGCAAGCGTGGCGTAGCATAAACGGGGTAAATCAAAAATAAGAGGGCGCCACCAAGTCTGTCTCTAAGTATACTTGTATAACCGGACCTGGACGGTTAGACGGGACGGGAAGTACGCTGGGTACTACTTCATGAAAGTACTCGAGAAATACCGAGCTCAGATTACCAATTCGAGAAATAGGTGCTTGCGTTACTAATTCGGGTAAGTAATGCCACTGCGGGGCGCTGCTAAACCTACCTGCGCACTCCACCACTCAGATGTCGTCGTACATCGATCTTTACACTAGCTGTTTAATCTGGAAAGAGCATGCAGAGGTTGTACACAATAATAAGTCCCTTGATCACATAGTTGTCTATTGAATGACGTTACAAACAATCGGGCAACGAATGCGTCGCCTTACTAATTCTAGGGCTTAAAAGAGGGCCCCAGCTGGAGTTCGTCGCAATATAATTAGAGCGCACAAACGCAACAAAGGGAGGCAATGCCCCAAACAGTCGGCTTTGGTCGACCCGTTAAGCGAACTGCCGCTATCGGGTAAATATGAATATTAGAGAGGGTCGGAGCCCATTACTTTACAACGACAATATTGCAAGGCAAAGCCAAGCATAGAATAAATGGTTACTTACAGGTGAAGGTGGCCGTAGCCCCATGAATTGGCAATGATTATATCGCTTAACTGGACGTACCCAAAGCACAGGTCTAATATTAAAAGGAAGCGGTCGAAACACATAAATTTACAGTCATCGTAATGGTTAATGTTAGTTCAGATACAAGAAAAACTTGATTACAAGTAAATGCGACCAAAGTCCATCGCCCACAACGGCAAACTCGCGTAAATAGGTCACGCACTGCACAGCTGATTAATTCGCGCATGCGAGCGCTTGATATGCCGCTGCCCACAACAGCGTTCTTACTTAATGATGCCGCGCCCAGAGCACTGTTTAATTACTTCAGCAGGAATGGCCGAAATACACGGATTTACAACGGTTCTAATACAAATTTGGTTCAACCACAGAGCAAGTGCAAGCCATGAATTGCAAACGGCCGAAGCGTCTCGGTTTACAACAATGGCGGCCAAGACCTCACCAACATGCTCAGCGACTGATTAATCATGCCGAAAGTGATCAGCAATGCGGTAATTTAGTAAGTTAGCCCCGATCCTAGGCCACATACAAGGCAATTTAATCACTTTGCGGGCGAGAAGCCAGACATGCTAATAAGTTCTGACCGAACGCAAAATGGTCACTAAGTTACACAATATCTTTAAATGGTACCTGTGTTTTTAGACGTCTCCTGAGCGTTACGGGGCGGCAAGTTAGCCGCGCCTAAAGTTGGCAGCGGGGGGATACGAAAGCATCTCCTTGGGCAACGGATCCGCCGGAGGGCGACGTTTTACTTCAAATTGGTCACACACATGCGACCGGGTACGACGAAAGAATTACGGGCACTCTGCGCGTCCTGCTAGCAAATCCCCAAAGCTAGTGGGAGTGAAAGAATCACTTCATAACGACATCGCTGGAGGCGGCCTTTGGAAAACCCCCGGAAGAAGACACTCCACAAAAACGTGCGTTCCACTCGATAGCTTTCAGCCGACTCGACTCAAAAAGGCAAACACAGTCTACAAAACACTTGCTGAAGCAGCACGAAACGGAAACGGCTGACGCCCCCGCCCAAGGCGGGAGCGCCGCATGAACACACACTTTATGCGACTTGTTCGCTCGGCGTCTCGCAGCAGAATCCGCAAACGACCGTTAGGTCAGAAAATCGCAGGAAGCCGGCGTCACAACGTGACTCTCGACAGCCATTCACGAAGCGTAAGCTTAGGCAGAAATAACTGGATTTACGCTCGCTAACGGCGATGAAGGGTGGCCCAAGATGGTCACAAGAAGTGATCTTGCGTCTGTGAGTTTTTGTGATAAAAGGTAAAAATGTTGGAATCAAATTTGAAATACAGATAGGTTGTACAGAAAGCTTAAATAGTCTGCTTTGTTGCTGAAGGTTACAAAATGGCTTAACACTCCCCTTACTTGAAAGAGAGTTCCCCGAAGTCTCTTACGAAACAACGAGACATTTTGGCTACCGTGCTACGAGAACTCAAACGACCGAGAACATTCATACGATAGGCTGTACCCCCAAAGGGGTTACGCACACTGGCCACCAGATAGGGTAGAAACGGAAGGAAGGAAGAAGGGGAAGAAGATAGACTGGTTAAGCCAATTGAAATACGGAAACTTGTTTGGGTCAAAATCGGGTAAAATATGGGTCTAAATCGGGTACAAATAAGTCTTACACCTGTAGACACTTCCGACCAGCCGTTCCAATAGAACACAGGGAGGGGCAGGAGTATAAAAATGGAAGTCCAAAATCTCACCCAAGGGTTACCTGAAGAGGGCACGCTACGCGTCACGAGATCGGCGCATTGTGTGGATCCCACAACTTTTATGAGTACCCAAGAGAAGAGGATGAACAACCAACAAGCGAAAATGGCTGTGACAGAAGCTGTCAAAAATAGTCATAATCGGTGAAATGAAACTGGGAAAACCTAGTCCCCCGAAACCCTCAATCGATGCCGATGCCAGAGCCAAGTCGACTATTAAACCGCAAAGCGCGAGCTCGAGAGTGACTCCAACAACGAACACCAAAAGAAAATCACGAAGAACCAAGTCTCCAAGGGTGTAAGCGTTCGATGACGCATGCCCAAAGAATCCTTTTCAGAACTCCATGCGGCCCAAAGGAACTACCTTACTTCGACAAGGTTCGCATGAAACAAAATGACCAGAAACACGCTCTCTTTATGTAATCCCACACAGGTGGTTGAAAATGGCGACGGCCAA
This sequence comes from Agriotes lineatus, assembly GCA_940337035.1. Lineage (NCBI taxonomy): Eukaryota > Metazoa > Arthropoda > Insecta > Coleoptera > Elateridae > Agriotes > Agriotes lineatus. Next base: position 100,175 of record CALNHX010002232.1, on the reverse strand, counting down.
CGGTACGGTAAAAGAACGCTAGGCCATGAGTTGTCTACTATTTGCAGACGATTTAAAAATCTATAAAAATGTAAAGATTATTACTGAATGTACACTACTGTAACAAGATATAGACAGAATCTATAACTGGAGTATTGAAAACAAACTGTTGTTTAACATTAGTAAATGCTCTATAATGTCATTCACACGTTCTACTCAGCCGCTCAAGTTTGACTACAAAATAAATGATGAGTTTTTAAAACGAATTTCGAAAACTAAAGATCTTGGAGTGACTTATGACAACCGACTGAAATTTAGAGACCACGTGGACGCAGTAGTTGCGTAGGCTTACAAAATCCTAGGATTTATTATTAGGCAATCATCACAATTTTCTAATGAACTCACACTGAAGACCTTGTACTTTACACTGCTTAGACCTAAGCTTGACTACGCTTCAGTAGTATGGTGTATGGTCCCCACATTTATATGTGGAGATTAACAAAATTGAAAAAGTTTAAAAAAGATTTTTAAGATTTCTATATTTTAAGAAACACGGGATGTATCCAAATTATCATATAATTAGAACAACAATGCTGTGTCAAGAATTTCAAATTATGTCTCTCGAAAACAGAAGAAAAGCTCAACTCATTCTACTTTGTTATAAATTGTGGAATTTTGAGATTGAGGATACATATCTTTTATCTTTGTTAAACATAAATGTTCCTTCTAGAGCTACAAGATCTGCAAGTCTATTTAATATCCCCCTCGTCACTTACTCGGTACACACTCCCATGCTTGATATGCAGCGACTAGTAAATGAGCTGTATCAAACCGATATCAATTTAGATCTTTGTTTACCTTACGCTCTCTTTTCAAAAATTATAAACAAATATTACGGTTTTTGACAGGTTTCTTAAATATTTAGTTATTGGCTCCTGACTTTCCTGGTTTTTTGGTTTTTCTTTTCTTGGCTTTCAAGTTTTTTCTGCTTTTTCGATTTTTGTATTTTAGAATCTGGTACTGGAACTGTACATATTTGTGTATTTAAATATCGATTCTCTTTTGTAATTTACTATTATGTTTTTTAGTAGCGCAATATATATGATTCTTTATATTTTTGTAATCTCTGTTATAAGGTTTTTTACCTGTAGAGATAATAAAATAAAATAAAATTCTAAACTACCTGTCGCTAGAAGGTGCGCAGTTCGAGTGCCACCACCTGAACGGAATAAAAAGCCGTAAAAAAGCCGGGGTGTAAAGGGTCGGGAAAAGAAAGTCAATGGTGTAAATATTTATCATATTTCATACATACATACTTCAAGCAACTGAATTCTTTGTTTGTGTGTATGTGCCGACAAACCCTGAAAGATTACCATCAATTAATAGAAAAAATTTGTGACAATTTAACTGGTGTCATTGTCAACCAATGGCATTCTTCAATTTAAAAATAACCTACCAATTGAACGCTTATTTTAGTGACAATATTTCCAGGTGCTTTATTTCAGTGACAATTTTTTCTGCAACTATTTTTTAATGAAAAATAACTCGGATTTTAGTTTTAGAAAAGTTTTGTTTGTTTGTTTGTTTGTAAAAAATGTTGCTAGGATCGATTACTATGGATACTATTCAATAACCACCAGTTTTGTGAATTTACAATTTTAGTATTATTAGAAATATTTTTATTGACCATTTTCAATAATTTAAAGTTAAATTGTCAAGACGAATAGGACTCTAGGTCAAAATATTGCCGACAATTTTTGCTCTTCAGATTGTCTCGTTTCTGTTGCTTTAGAAAATAACGACTCGTGCAAGCATTCATCGTTATTTTCGTTGCCACAGAAACTCGTATCTGAATAGCAGATATTATTGTCGGCAATATTTGACCTCTCGTTCTATTATTACTAGAGTCCGTCAAAATATTCCGGTATTTTTTCAAAATATAGCATAGCAAAATGGCATTTATTTTTTCAAAATATGGCATATAAAATGGCACTTATTTCAAAATAAAGCATAAAAAATAGTAAGTATTTATTGCAAAAAGTTGAAATTTTAGAAAAAATGTCACCAGTAATATTAAAAAACCCACAACACAAATACAAAAGACAAAGTAATCTGATAAAAACGACGGGCACAAAGCAAATACGTAGAACGTAGGTATCCGAGGTGCATTGAAGGGAAGGGGGAGAGCGCGGGGTTGTTGTTGACGAGTGGACGTAACAGGATACTTACCTGAGGGTTGAGGCGCGCGACGAGCGGTCACCCCAGCCACGGGTCATCGACCTTAGTACCTGGCACTTACCAAAACTTCTGCATGTCTATTTTGAAATTTGTAAGCCCTTTTGTTGTGAATTAGCCACATAATATTGATTTTGATTAAAATATAGCATTAAAATATGGCATTTATTAGAAATATAGCACTTATCACGAAAAATGGCATTTTATAGCATTTATGGCACCAACAAATGTGGTTCATTCCACGCCTTACTACGTGAAACGCCTAAATACGAAATCTGGATCTAAAGGGGCCTACAGTAAGAAACATGGCAAAATGGCATTGGACGGACTCTAATTATTACTGATAATTTTCAACATGGATCATATCCACTTTGCAGTTCCACATTATCATTTTAGTAACTTCAATAATCTGAAATTCCTGGCAATTTCATATTTTGTAGTAGATGGAAAGTCAAACTTGTTGTTTTTTGCAGTTCCATAAAAAATTGTACTTCCCCAGTTCAGCATAAAAATAACTTACATTGTATTGTGTTGCTTGGCCCATCAGACGTAACTAAAATGTTAAGCTTGAGAGAGAATCTCCATGTAATTTTAATTCCGTCTAATGACCTTTCTCAAACGAATTGATGAAGTCCTCAAGGTTAATGATTTGCCATTCCTGGTAACTTTAGGGATGCATTTCTTTAATGTGTAACTTTATAATCCCAGCAGTAATGTTATTATAGAACCTATAAAATGCAGTAATTTTTCATTTTTCTCTGTTTCCAAGACTTGGAAACGCTAATTTTTTGTAAATCCTTGATCTTCAATTATTACTCTCTTTTTTTACAATAAAAGTATTGGATTCACCCCAAAAATTCGAAATTGAGTTTTCAACAGATCTAGTTTTAGTGTCCTCTTAACTCAAAAAACATGTTTTTGTTCATTGGTCTGTCTGTGTGTCAGTCTGTGTATCAGTCTGTCTGTCTGTGAACAGAATATCTCAAAAACAAAAAGAGGTATGACGTTGAAGTTTTGTGTACTATCTAGATACGACAGCAAGCTTTTGAAGAAAATCGCATAACCGGAAGTATGGTGTTTACTCTTGTGATTTGTCGGTTTTTTCAAAAACGGCTGTAACGATTCTTTTCAAACTTTACACTTTTATTACATTTTTAATGTGTATCGATGTGAGGGAGGTGATTTTCCAGATGAATACTTCTAAAATGGGTTTCTTTCGTTTTCTTCTATTTTTTTTATTAACTCCTCTTTTAAATATAACACTCGGTATATTATTACATTTTTGAATTCAGCTTAAAATTTTAGAGAACATTCGTCTCTTCAACTAACGCTCCGTTTTGTACCGTTGTTGTAGAATTTGTAATTTACGAAAATTTTTTACAAATGCTTGAAAATAAAAATTCAAAATTTTGACTAATTTAATTATAAGATCACTGTAAAAGGAAGTTGTGTGAGTGTATTACACCAGATTTTTATTTATTATATCTGCTGCTTTTTTCCACGGCTTTTTATTCCTAGATTTAGTTTATTTACCTGAACATAAAGGTGAGAGAAAGAACGCCATGAAACAGAAACAGAAAATTCTTTCATCTAACATTAAAGCTAATTATATGCTCTTTGATTAGAGGCAAATAGTTGCGATCAAATTACGGCTTTATTAATTGGGAAATTTTAATGAGGATTGTTTTAGTAGACGCAGCATAATAAAATATGCAATTTAATCGGTGGTATTGTAACGTTTCGCCCCGCTCGAACGCTATTTTAGACAATTAAAAATTAATTCACGCATTCTTCCATGGCTTGAAGCAAGTTAGAAATCTGAGCGCTGCATCTTTGGCAGCGCGAACAGCGATAAGTGACGTCACGTCGGATCGACGCAAATACACCGCCGCGCATTTGAAGGAAAAATCTCCTACTCCAATAAACTGGATTGAGCCGCGGATTACGCCAGCTAGGGCTATATAACGACGAAGCAGAGCCATTGTAAGGCAGAATTTTCCTTGACCTTTTTCCTCACCTAATTCGAGAGAATTCTTACCAGTTAAACTGCACCTAGACCCGCCCGACAGGAGAACTATCAAAGCTCATCGACGAGGCTCCTACCAGTTAATCTGCACCTAGATTCGCTCGTCAGGAGAGCTATCAAAGGCACATCAACGAGGCTCCTACCAGTTAATTTGCACCTAGACCCGCTCGTCGGGAGGGCTATCAAATGCTCATCGACGAGACTCCTGTAAATACTTCCCCAGGTCTCCTTCGCTCCGAGGACGCTTTAGCACCCTTCAGTGAATTTCCCTGAGAGGAAACACCGGAACCTGCGATTATTAAAACCACTACGACATAACACAAGTGTAGCGCAAAGCTCGCGTTTGGAAGACTAGCCTGTATATACCTTCAACGAAAGGCCTCATTGGTACAAGCCGGCGTACGCAAATTTCGCTCAATTCAATTTATTATCCGCTATCCGGCAGACGCGGTCCACTAAGCCCGACATTAATTCAAATACAAGCGCTTACCTGAACGCCGCTGCAGTTCCAAAAGCTCTTGACGGTCCCATCGGAATAGCCCGCAAAAGCAATCGAAGATAACATCGCAGTGGCCGCCTGAAGTTATCACACGTTCTGCACACTTGGGAAATCCGATAGCACAAACAGTATCAGGTACAAACTTGGTTTATTATAAATTTGTTTTCATTTCAGACGCTCGAAAGTTAATAAATCGAATTTTATTCGTGAACGGCCGCCATGCTCCCGGCAACCATTAACCTGTCAATGGGATGAGGATGAGGATGTTCCAAAAGTCGCTAACACCACCTGGGGACAGCTGACCGCTACGTTAACTAAAGAGTACCAGATTCATTTTAATTATAAACAGGGCTCTCTTCCGGGACCTCTCTCTATGAAAAGAAATCGGCACTAAGAAAGTTTAAAAAACCCAATACGATTCGACTTTTCGAGTCAAATTTAAGACCTTAAAAACGTCTAAAACGTAATTTTTAAGACCTTTATTTTTCAAAATTTTTAATAGAAAAAACCCAATACAATTCCACAACTTTTCGAGTCAACTTTAAGACCTTAAAAACGTCTAAAACGTCATTTTTAAGACCTTTATTTTTCAAAATTTTTAATAGAAAAAACCCAATACAATTCCACAACTTTTCGAGTCAACTTTAAGACCTTAAAAACGTCTAAAACGTCATTTTTAAGACCTTTATTTTTCAAAATTTTCCCGGAACCCCCCCTTGGACTCAGGGGTGTTCCCCCAGACCCCCCTGGCAGTTCCGGCACCCCTATTTCTATAAATCGAGCACTGATTATAAACATTGTTACATTTTATTTTGTCATTACTAATTAAATATAATTTTATGTATTAATAGCTAACAAAATTATACGCTTATAAAGATATTCTAGGTGCTTTCTCTGTGTTACAAAACTTGAGTGTAAGAATGATACCTTTGGCAAACTGAGCTGCCTGGAACCAGTATCAGCCTGGCAAATTGTAGCAAGCCTGACAAATTGTAGCAATCTCGTTAATCTTCTAAAATAAATTAAATTAACCAGTACCTGCCTGAGCGAAAGGTGATGAATCAAGTGCAAGTATTACAGTGATGCCATTCTCATCGAGATTAAATGATAATATACAGCGATCTGATGCTTACCGCAACTATACATTAAAATCTCCATAAGAGGTTTCTGTGTGGACGCCTCTTAATGACGCAGCACAGGATATCCATAGAGCAAGATGTTTGTGAAAACCTGAATATTAATAAACACATAAGACGATTTTACCGCCTCAAAGCGAGAAAATGTATGTTCTTAATGTTTCAGTATTGTTTAAAACCAAAATAAAATAAAATTGAAAACATTACTGCATGAACAGGCAGGGGACAGCTTCTTGCTCAGTGCAGCCACAGGTCTGGGTGAATAATCTCTTTACAAAGGCAGGATTAAAATACCGTTATTTTTGAAGCTTGCATCTTTGTTTAGAGTGACTATCTCCGGTAAATTCGGTTTGTGCTACAGTTCTCTATTAGGTTTTACAGAGGCTCCATCTTTGTAAAATTTGTTGTATTATGAAGCATTCAGAAACGGGTGCTAAACATGGCGGTCGTTTTAAATTTGTACAGGCCTTATAGAGTAATCTATTGTCCTGGGCTACTAATTAACAAATCGCTTATTTGTAGTATATTCTAGTTATATAAGCTTAAACGCACTTGGAGATTAGATTAGATTAGATTAGATTAGATTTCACGACTGCCTTTTGCTGGCATGCGCACGTCAGCCCTTAGGGCTTTTTGTACTGTCGGGAGTTTTCAAGTTAGCAAGCCGACATCCGTATCTTTTACTAGACTTGCAATGTCCCCTACTAGCTTGTGGTTGTCAATAGAGTTAAGGCTCCAATCGAGTTGGTGTCTTTTACGCTCTAATGCTGGGCATTCAAAGAGGATATGATAGGCTGTTTCATCATCCTCTTGGCATAGTCTGCAAACAGGTTCATCTCTATAGATATTGATCCTGTGCATAAATTCTCTGAATGCTCCAGTGCCTGTTAGTAGACTAACTACTTGCTTGATTCGAGTTCTGTTCAGTCACAACAGGGTTTTGGTGGTATGTGGATTCGGAGTTTTTAGCAATCTTTTGCAGTGTGTTGCTTGATTGTAGTTTCTCTACCTTAGTTGGTGTGCGGTATTGACCCATTCATTAATGGCTGAGCGGGCTTGGTTTTTCTGAATGCTTAGACCAGGTTCTGGACCGGTCATTGCATTACGGGCTGCTTCTTTTGCGAGCTTGTCCGCCTTTTCGTTTCCTTCAATACCTTGGTGACCTGGGATCCAGCATAATTTTACTGTATTTCCTGGCTTAAAGTTTGAAGTTTGGATTTGCATTCCTTGACCAGTCTCGATGAAGTACTGAAAGCGTTTAACGCTTTCAATGCTGCCTGACTGTCTGAGAGAATGTGTATGTCTCTATTGAGCAGCTTCTTTTCTATGCTGATGTTTGCGCATTACGTTAATAGCTTGTACTTCAGCCTGAAAGATGTTACAAAACTTTCCTAGACTGACTTTTTCGTTGGTTCTAGGATTGGTACTGTACACACCGGAACCTGTACCCCTTCAAACTTAGATCCATCAGTGTAAAAAATGATGTTCTTATTTGTTGGAGTTGGTAGTTGGTCCGGATTCCAACTTGTGTGTACAGTAAAGTTCTTTCAAAGTCATAGGCTTTGATTATAAGATCAGAACCCATTCTAATATTGGGTTGTTGATGTGTGACATGATCTTGCCATGTCCTAGATTATTAGCTGTGGTCATCCAGTGACCTGTACTTTGTAATCTGTAGGCTGCCATTCTGGCTTCACCTTCCAAGAAGATGTGCAGAGGTGGCAGATTTAAAATAGCATTCAGTGCTTGTCCTGAGGTGCCTTTAAAGGCTCCAGTGATGCACCGATTAGCTAGATATTGTATTCTGCTGATTTTGTGGATCGCAGTTGCTTGTTTTATTTTGGGCCACCAGGCGATTATTCCATATGAAATTATTGGTCGAACCATGGTTTTGTACAGCCAGAGGGTCAGTTCCGGTTTGAGCCCCCACGTACTATATATGGCTCTTTTTCCAATAACTAATGTTTGTATGCACCTGGTGATTGTTTTGTCTAAGTGGGAGTTCCAAGTTAGTTTGGAATCGATGGTTAGACCTAAGTACTTAACCTCGTTCTCCCAGTTGACATTTGTCTCAAGCAGTTTTATGTTCATTCTGTTTGTGATGTTCTTTCTACGAGTGAAAGCGACGAAAGTGGCTTTGCTGGGATTAATTCTAAGATTATTCTCTAGACACCACTCTTCGGTTATCTTTAGTGCTGATTTCATTACATTGTCTACGGTTCTTTGGTATTTACCTTGAATCAGTATGACAATGTCATCAGCGTATCCTTGAGTGTAGTAGCCTTTGTTATTGAGTTGGATCAGCAGTTCATCAACTGTGAGGCACCACAGGAGTGGAGAAAGAACTCCTCCCTGTGGACATCCCCTTGTCGCCTGCACTGTCTTTTCCTTGTCAAATAACTTGACTTTTACAACTCTGGTGTTGAGCATTGCCATAGTCCATCTTATCGTGGTGTTATCGATCTGATGGTTTGTCATTGCTCTTTCAATAGAGTGGTAGGAGGTGTTGTCGAAGGCACCTTCTATGTCTAGAAATGCTCCGACTGCGTACTCCTTGTACTCCAAGGTTCTCTCAATTTTCCCCACTAGTTGGTGTAGGGCGGTTTCACATGACTTCCCTGTTTGGTAAGCATGTTGATATTTGTGAATCGGGAGTGAAGTTAGGGCTTCCTCCCTCCAGTATCTGTCTACTAATCTTTCCAACGTTTTAAGGAGGAATGACGTTAGGCTGATAGGTCTGTAAGATTTAGCTTCTGCATAGCTGCTCTTACCAGGCTTAGGGATAAATACTACTTTAGTCACTCTCCAGGATTGGGGAATGTAACCCAAGGCAAGACTTGCTTGGAACATGTCTTTGAGTGGGTTCAGCAGTATATCTATCCCTTTCTGCAGCATTACGGGTTGTATGCCGTCGTTTCCAGCAGATTTGAAAGGACTGAAGAGGCTAGTTGCCCATCTAATCCTTTCTTTGCTGACTATTCTCTTAGCTGTTTCCCAGTCTTCCCTCCTAGGGGTATGATTGGGTTCAGCCAGAGTGGGTTGTTCCACTGCTCCGGGTAGGTGAGTTTTTATCAAAAGAGATAAAGTCTCCTCTTCCGTTGTAGTGTATTCTCCGCTTTCTTTTTTAAGAGTGCCTACTGGGTTCATGGCTTGCTTTGAGATGATTTTGTGGAGTCTAGCTGTGGATCGCGTGGTCTCCACCTCCTGGCAAAACTTTTTCCAGGCTGCTATCTTAGCTGCCTTGATCTTCTTTCCATAGTCTGTGAGAGCCTTGTGATAGTTCTCCCAGTTATTTGTGGCTTTAGACCTGTTAAACAGACGTCTGACTTCTTGTCTGGTCTTTTCTAGGTCTTTATTCCACCAATTTGTGTGTTTTTTTGCTCTTTGCTGACTTGGGTCTATTAGAGGACAGCTACTCTGAAAGGAGTCAATCATGGCCTCTTTTAACCGGTCAGCATTTGAGTCTAAAACTACTTTATTGGGAGATCTGAACTTTAGGTGTTCTATCTTCTCTTGTAGTTTTTGTTTATATAGGTCCCAGTCTGTCTTTCTTGGGTTGTAGTAAACTCTTTGGCTTACTTCCCGTTAAGACAGTTCAAAGGTTATATAATTGTGGTCAGATAGTGATGGTTCGTCTGAAACTTGCCATTTATTCACTGATTGACTAATTCTCATTGTGGTTATGGTAATATCTATAACTTCATGTCTATTAGTGTTATAAAAGGTTGGAGTGTTACCTTTATTGACTACTACTAGATTGTTAGTTAAGATAAATTCTAAAAGTGACTCACCTCTTATGTTGCAGTTGGTGCTGCCCCAAATGGTGTGGTGCGAATTTGCGTCGCAGCCTAGGATGAGGTCTAGATCGTCTTGGGATGCAGATGATACTAGGTTCTCTAGTTCCTCGCTAGGCGGTGGGTCCCTGGAATAAGATGGAAGGTAGACGGAGCTTATAATGGCTTGGTCACAACCTTAATCGTTATTCCATTTTATTTTAATTGTGGTTATGTCTCTAGAACAGAATTCCATTAGTGGTAAACAGTCTAGATTATTTCTTATAAGTATGCGCGTTAGCTAACAACAGACTTAACGTTGCTTTCTGCAACCGGCCCTTAGTATGGTGCGTCAGTCACAATAGAAAAGGAATACAAAGAACTTCAGGTTACGAAGAGAAAGGGTGCTCTTATTTTAACATTGTTTACCGAAAAATGTTAAATGATTCGAAACCTTAGAATTAGACTGATGATGATGTATATAAAGAAATGTTTAATGGTAATTGAGAAGTACAGTCTATTAAAAAAGGATCTTTTTGTTTTGTACAAAATTTAGTACACGTCATTTTGTAGACAAAGTGATGGAAAGCAATGGTAAAGTAAAATTTCTGTATTGCCATCAACTAGGATAATGTTTTTATTTGTTTATATGTGGAAAATAACGATTTTGTTCCGCATGGAGACATAAAAACGTTTATTGAAGAAAACACTGGAAACTTGTTCTCAAGAATTGGGTTCACAGTCACGTTTTCTCATCTACATATTCGTTAGCTGATTCCCTTTTTTAAATATGTGTATGTTAAAATATTTTATATTTTTCTTTTGAGTATTTATCTAGTATAAAAAATTAATGAATATAGCCAGAGTTGCAATTTTGTACAGTCTTTCAAATTGCAATGCTTTATTTACGATTGTCGCAAAAACATGTACACCTATTGTTTCCCAATGTACACTCAACTTTTAATAACTTTGGCAACCTGTTCATTTAAATTAACTGTCACGTATTTCACTGTCATCGAACGTCGAAAATCAGTTATTTGAAAACATTTGACTGAATCCGAAAAAGGAAGAACTGCCGACAGGCTAACGAGGGAAATGCAAATAAGAGTAATTAGCGCTCAGCTTAGTGTTAGTAAAAATATAACTTATCTCCTGAATATATCAGAAATTCGTCAACTTCCATGACAGATAGATTAAAAGCTGTAATTGCAGGCAGTAGCGATATTACAAAATATTAATTTAATTTTTGTTGTTATATAATGTTATGGTTTGATATCACCACTTATGATATGTGTTTTAAGCAATTATAATTTCAAGACTTGACCTGGGTAAAATAAGATTGTTTTGTATATTTTATTTACTGGACCAAAATAAATAGTATTATGCCCTTTTTCGTATTTTATTTATCTGAAATTTTATTCTTATAACGCTAGCTCGGTAGACAATCAACTCTAATAAAAAAAGTGAAGTCCTAATAATTTTTAAATTTTTACCTAAATTGGTGCGCCACTGGTCACCCGAATTAGTTCCAAATACGCAGCCGCAAATGTATGCACTGCTGTCGAAACTACAAAAATGGTTTGTATTGTGCTGCAAGCATTGTTGACTTTAAAAATCAAATTTGTGAACATTCGAAGAGGTATTTATTTAAATCGTAGTGCTTTGGCGGTTATTATTCTCATTTGTTTCAGGAATTAATTTGTCTTATGACGACAGAAGGGACGCCAATTGAATTTCTGCAATAGTTTAATCTCCACCTAACTTCACAACTGGACTCTGATTCATAATTTGAAAAGCACTTTGGCTGGAGGCTTGAAGATGCTTGAATCTTGTTCAGTACGGTATTGTCTCGCATGCACACAAATTTCTGGATGCTCACACTGATATTTAGCTTATTACAGTACCCTAAACTTTTGAGGTGTTTTCGTTGGGTGATCGGAAAGGGGCCCCGCTAGTATCTTCTTCTGCAACGGTTTCTCCCGGTGTTTGTACTGCTGGTAGGTGTCCTGCGCTCCTGCCTGATGCGTCGCAGTAGAATGCCTTGGCTCTTGACCCTCTTTTCGGCTGGAATCCTTCTTCGTAATCTTGATGTGGGTGGCGAACGTTTCCTCGGAGATGCTCTTGGTAAAATTATTTATTGTTGCGGAAATCGCCACAAACGTTCTCATATGAACTTTAACACCTGCTTAACACAGTGAAACACTTTTTGGCTCAAAATATTTACTTTTATTGTATAAAAACTTTATTCAAATGGAGTACAACATTTCACGTCAATCACATAATTTATTCAATTGTTATCTCCTCAAGTCCGCTATAAAAAAATGCTAATCTAATAGTATACAAACGGAAATTGGCATGTTCAAATCAAATACATTTTGAAATAAATTTACTTAAAAATTATTGAATTTAAACCTTTCTTATATCTAAAATATTGTCTGCATTTTTAACTGTCAAAAATGTTTCTTTGCCCCACTACACGTTTTATTATTTGGTTTGCTCTGTTCACTCGCGTAATTGCACTGATCCTTTTAAAGAGTTCACTTCCTGCATAAATGCTTTCGATATCCATCAGTCTTCGTTTTACTCGCTTTTTCTCTTGTCTTGCCGTCTACGCTTTTCCCTTGCTTTATCCTGTCTTGTCGGCTTCTTACAATTGCTATTTTATGTCTTTATGCCTGCCTTCTTAATGTGCTAGTTGCAACATTATTATTTTTCTGGCTTCTTACACCTTTTTAAATTGTTCACAACTTGACCTGCTTAGCTATATTGAAATCTACGCTTCACTGACCTGCACATAGCAAACCTTTTTGTAATTATTCATTTCTTTTGGTTTGGCTATTCATTCTGCCCAAACTTAATATATAATTAATTTGAACTTCGACTTCAACCCTGTGAAAAACAAGCTTTGCCCTGGAATCTCTTTTCCAATGCATATACTGAATGAAATTTAAGCTTTGTATTGCAGCTACATAAAATACCCCAACTCTGTGTCTATTGACTTGTTTTCTAAACGGTACTGCAAGCAGAGTAGAGCCTTAGGCATATGACCATTACAATATTTCCTTAAGTAACAAACGACTTTCGGGATTGCATCGTGTCATGATTGAGATCGAAGAACTCAAAGTTTCGTCCACTTTCGTAAGACGCTTCATCAAGAGGAAAAAGCAAAAGAGAACGGTAACTCAACTTGTTAACCACGCGAGAGGCGAAACTCTGTGCAAGATAAGGGGTAGAAAATCACGGTAACTCAAAGTGTAAACCACGTCAGAGGCGAAACTCGACTAACTATCGGAAGGAGAAAGGCGAGAATTTATACACAAGCACCGTCGCGGTTCAGCAAATGCCGTCACGGTTCAGTGGCAGTGGCCGGGACGTAGGAATTAACACCTTCCACATAGAAGGAAGGGGAAAGCTTTCGTCCCGATTGAGATTGCTAGGGTGTTTGTATATCTCAATTAGTTCGCGAATTTTTCTGCTGAAGAAGAATGGGGATTTGCAGATGATGGAAGTTTAATCAAAATGGATCTTATGACCAGTATCGCCTTGGTGATTCACAGGATTTAAAGAAATCGGTCTGGCTAATGGAAAAGAGCCAAAAAACCACAAATCTTTTGATAGGGATCTGGGACTGTAAACTAAAGAGACACCTAACACTGATAGGAGTAGAGAAAGATTCCATTTGCCCAAGATGCGAGAGGGATGAGGAAACGTCCTTTCACTACTTGGGAGCGACTGAGGTATAGAATCTTTGGAGCACGTACGCTTCGAATGGAAGAGTTGAACTCCCTATCCTGGGCCGATATCCTGATCTTCATTAGAAAATCAGGAAGGTTTAAGCAGGGAGTATAGCTCATCGAAGGGGACGATAATGAAGGTGCTTGAGGGCATGGCATGGGGTTTGCAAAAAGAGCCTATGGTGGCCTACTTGCTAGACTTCGGGCTCTCCACAGCTACTACTACGACTACTACTTCCCTAACTGCCGTATACTAAAACCATTTCAACTTTTACATGTAATGTTAATTTAGCTGTGGTCTTCTTTGTTATTGTGCATGCGTTGTGCGTGTTGCATTTTACAGTGTAAGAGGAGTTTGGCCAGCTGATCAAGTGCATTTTCAAAAGGTAAGTCCGATAGTGCAGAACCGGCTCGCTGACCAGAATACTGCAAAGCTTAAAGCGGAAAGGTAAACACGTTATGCTTCCACGTTTTTTAGGGGGTTTATTTGTGTATTTTTTTTTAGTCTAGGAAATGTGGTGGCGTCTGATCATTTTAGATTTGTTTACTGTTTATTAGGCCGTTGCCCTGTGTGATCTCGTGTTGGACCACCCCTGGCTTTACTAAAGTCTAGCCGACAACTCTTTTGTAATGGGCTGGACACCGGTCCTATGTGAGTTACAATCCCGATTTTGTGAGTTATTGTGGCTTTTCGTAAATAACGTGTCGTACCGTTAGAAACAGGCGCGTGGTCGTAATTGTCGATTTAGCCCGCTACAACTTTATTTCTATATCTGTTATTCCTGTCTTATACATTTGAGTAAACGGACCCTGGCATCTGAGTTTACCCGAGGCAACCAGTTTGAAACTAAATTTATCGATGTTTGGTTATGTTTAAATAGCACCCTTTGCTGAGACTTGACGTTAAAATTCAAAGTTTCCGCCATTATTCATAAATTTTACTTAAATGATTGGCTGTTTAGCAGTTGGATGTAAGACATGTCTGTTCTTAGGTTACGGTAAAATCATCCTTAGGCGTGAAGATAGATAGAAGGTTCTGCGATTAGGAACTTGAAGTCTGAGAATGATACAGATTATATGAAGTACAACGCCAAGGCCGGTTCTTATCGACAATAGGCAAAACTCCGTTTGAGAAACTAAAATATAACGCCGTGTCGTGCCACCATCAATGTTCAACGAAATTTAAAGACTTTTTGTGTTGCAAAGCTATTTTTTTTTTCAAAAACAGGGTGAAGTAGACATCAACAAGAAATTTAAAACTCAGCAAAATAGTTATTACCATCTGGTTGTAATGACTTTAAAAGGAACATAACAACCATTGAAGCTATTGTGTTTTACGAATGTCCATGGAACAGATATTGTGTTTAACTTTTAACTGTTATTATTGCAAGTTAAAAATCTTTTTCCTTGCAACAGGTTTTTTCAGAGCCAAAGTAAAACTCGTCAAAAAGCTTATCTGATGTGAACAGGCAAGTTTTTACTTTATTCAGTGTAGTGTCATTTTTTTATACCCCGAGTACCCCACCAGCTCGAAAGTTTTAGTACCTACGCATTTTAAAATTTGTCACTTACTTAGAGAGAACCCGTAGTAAAATGTAAATGGGTAATCTATAAATAGCTACAATCTTTAATATCCGATTTTATAAAAATCAGAGACAACTTTTATTGATAATGAACAGTTATATTCATTTAGATATTTGTCATTTTAAGTAAATATCAGTTTGGCAATGACAACAACTTGAAAAATTCTTTCGAACACGTATTTATTTAACAAATTATCCTAGGAAACTTCACGTGTTTTATCTCTTATCTCTACTGCAAACTGGAATGGCGCGCCTCTGTTCAGGTACGACCAAGATGACTACTAATGCACCTCCCTCACAGTACACTTTCTTTGAAAAAATTTTCTAAATTTTTCCAAGTCAGAACACCGCAGGCAATTGACACTATTTATTTTCACGTAAATGACAGATTATCGAAACAACATTACAAACTACGTCACCAAAAACTAATAATTTAACCAAAAAATGCACGCACCACTGAAGTAGTATTCCCGTTGAATTGAATTGGAGAAGTTCACAATACTTGAAGGCGGCTTCTATATATAGCCTCGTACAAACACAAGATGCTAAAGCCATGTATTGGTCTAGATTAAAATTTTAACAATTTATTGTTAACTGACGCGCAAAATGTAATGAACAAAAGCCTGTCGCTACTTTGAAAAGCTGTTACCCTGAGAAATCGTTAAAACAGGCTAAAGGCCTCGGCTCGAATGCGCTCAGAGAGATGGGAGTGGGTCAATACGGTACGCCTCAGGGCAAGCGTGTCGGAATACATAGATATAGGGTGTGTCGAAATAAAAGGGCGCACCAGATCTGACTCGGGATATCAACGTTCGACCGGACCTGGATGGACAAACGGGACGAGAGGTACCCAAAGTACTGCTTTAGGAAAAATACTCAAGTAACTATTCGGGAAACCTCGGTGCGGCGACAGACAGGAACACCTAACTGGAATGTTTATCCGCCAAGTCCGGGTCTCGCCCTCACAATGGTTGCAACACAATAACGCAGTCACCCTGAAAACAAACGTACACAGAACACAAGAGCAAAATCAAAAGCCGGCACACTTCATACATCTATTGGGGCCACTCCGCGTGACCAGACAATCACCTTACAATCAACAATTTGTAATAGGGTTAGATTACATCGCCAAGCGACCCAGCCCTGCTGAGTGTCAAAACACAAAACATTAACTGTTAATTTACACCGGCCTCGCAACACAATAAGGTTAGATTTTAGCCAGAGTGTACTCTTGTATTAATATTTAATTTACAGAAACAATAACGGCTTCGCAACACAAAATGTGTGATTTTAGCTAGAGTGTACTCTTGCCTTAATATTTAATTTTTACTAAAACTGTTGCAGCTTTGCAACACAGACTTGAACACTAAGTTCGCACAGACATGCAACGGATTAATTTATTAAGTTTTCACCTTAATACGAGCTGGACCTGTGGCTTGCGGTGGCATTCGAGACAGCGTCGGCGTGTCGCCTACACACTTGGTACGGAAACTGGGAGACTACAAAGGCGTCCGCCTGTATCCTCTTTGCAGAGCAAAAATGTGACTCGACTCCCTCTGGTCATGTCACTAATAACGATGTAGTCGATAGACAGGGTAGCTTCAGAAGACAAACGTAATCTCACCTCACATAGATCGGCGGATATTGGCGTAAACGCGCCTACATAAACTTTGAACCCTTCGACAACTCGTGGACGATCCTCCCACATAACACAACCTTGGCGCACACACACAACCGCAGCCAAGCAGTGTCTCCCCGTAACTCTCTCGAAAACACAGATTTCAACAACCACAACTGACGTGCGAACGGGTGCGGGGACGAAAAACACCCGCACGATGAGTCGACTGATCTGTCTTGCGGCCCGATGCGGAATCCCTCAATCTGCCGGTAACGAGCTGGGAGCGACAGAGATGAATAGATGCTTTCCCGTTTGCTCTCGTAGAGTAATTCTTAAATACGTCGAAACTCAATGCGATGAATTCAACAGCTGCAAGAAGCTACTCTGCATAAGGCTGTACAAAATGCCATAAATGATTGCACATGGAAGCCAGGGGTATACAAAGATTGCGCCAGCTGGCGTTGTAATGTTAATTTTATTTTATTTAGCGTATAGCTACACACACAGATAATTATAACAGATATAAATTTCAGTAATAATAAAATATATAAAATTTCATGTATAACTAGATGGTATAATAGTTATGCAGTTTTACAGAAAACATAGGATACTAAAGGTAATTATCTTTTAAAGTTGAACGTCCAGGTTGTTTATCCAGTCAATAGCGTCTGGTGTAGCATTGAGAATATCCTCTCTAGTGCCAGTGAAGGCTCTTCGTCTGCATTCGATTGCGATGTGCTGAACCGTTTGTAATTTTAATTGATGAGCTATGTCTAAAATGGACTTGAAATACAGACAAAACTGCTCCGAAAGCTTAAAGGGTTAATTGGTTTACAAAAAAAAAAATGACCTCACACTCCCCTTACTAGAAAGAGAGTTCCATGAAGTCTCTTAAAAACCAACGGGACATTTTGCTACAACCCAACGATCGCCCAGACGAAAAACGAAGACGCAACAACGAAAAAAAAACATTCAAAACGATAGAGTGCACCCCAAAGGGATTACGCAAGCTGGCCACCAGATAGGGTGTAAAGGTGGGAAGAGAGAAGAGGAAGAAGAAAGACTGGATACGCCAGTAGAAAATATGTAAATTATTTGGGTTAAAAACGGGTAAAAATAGGTCTTACACCTGTGGACACTTCCGACTAACCGTTCTAATAGAACACAGGGAGGGACAGGGATAGCGAAATTGAAGTCCAAAATTCCACCCAAGGGGGACCTGAATCAGGCACGTTGCGCGTCACTAGATCGGCGTATTGTGTGGGTCCCACAACTGTTATGAGTACCCAAGGGAAGAGGATGAACCATCACAAAGGGAAAATGGTTGTGACAGAAACTGTCAAAAATAGTCATAATCGGTGATAACGAAACTAGAAAAGCTTAGTCCCCCGCAAACTCTCAATCGATGCCTATGCCAGAGCCAAGTCGACTATTAATTCGCAAAGCAAGAGCTCAAAAAATGACTCCAACACCAAACATCAAATGAAAATCCGGAAGAACAAAGTCTCCAAGGGTGTACGCGTTCGATGACGCATGCCCAAAGAATCATTTACAGAACTCCATGCGTCCCAAAGGAACTATCTGACTACGACAGGGTCCGCACGAAACAAAAATGACCAAAAACACGCTCTCTTTATGTAATCCCACATAAGTGGTTAAAATGGCGACGGCCAACGGTACGGTAAAAGAGCTCTAGGCCATGAAAACAACAAGGCATCACTGCACACCAAAAGTCAAAAATCTTTAAATACTTAATACTCGAATGCTTGAATACCAAAGAGGCCTCATGCGAACAGCCTGGCCAGTACTGTCACACGAAGCTCAAAAGCTTCAACGAAACTGTTCACAAAGAACACGATACGTGACAGCATGACGTCATCAGACAAATAAATTACGATAAGCGACAACAAAACCTCAATAAGTACGAAACATTCCGACCAGGGGTAAAGACCGTGTCAGGGAAGATAGAGGGTCGGCCTTACCTTTTGGAGAAAGTTGTACTAGATATTTTGCCGGCTGGTAACTATCGGCCTAATGGGCTAACTAGTCGCGAGGGTCGGGGTTCCAACTATGCTGAAAGAGAATCAAAAAGAAATAGGAGAGGGCGCCAGGTCTTCGACTCAGATCCAATTCCTTGTGCCGAACCTTACACAAGGTCGAAGATAAAAACCAGCAAGATGAACAAAATAGCAACGACCAATAAAAATATCACAGCTTTATTAATAGATTCAGTACTATAGTGCATCGCACAAAATAACACAAGAGCAAATCAAACACAAACAGGCAAATCATCAAACAAAATCAAACATTATACGAAAAAATCGAAAGCGCAGCAATAAACAAATAACAATATACAAACCAGTACATCAACAATAAACACGTTAAAATCGGCAAAAGCACTGCATCAATACATTTCATATAAATCAATCAAAGGCTAAAAGTAGGACATCCTGGGCTATAATCTATCACGAATAAAGAAAATAAGTTACTACCCAATTGGCAACACAAGTACAATGATTCGCACGCATACTGTGAGGCAGAGTGCTGCGAAAACTAGAGCTATGCAAGCAAAAATGCTAACTACAACCCCAAATGTTAGCTTACAATTTAAATGTGACATCAAGATTTCAAAGGCTCGAAGCCCGCTGTTACGGTTGTATGATCATACAGGGCGTGGCGGTTTCTGTTTTAAACTCATCAAGTTCTTATATGACTAATTAAAGCAACGGCTTGAATTATGCTCCTAACAAAAGCTAAAATATCAAATAGCCCAAAACGATTTACGAATACCCGAAATTTGAGCATTAAACTACCGTGAGGTGTTCACTAGTTACAACCCTACACCCTAACGACATTCAAGAAACTAACCTCTGCAATTAAGTTGTCAAATGCAGTGGCCAAAGTTGTGTAAGAGTACAGCTAGCCTATGATCTAGGTAAGCTAAACTGTCTTAAAATAGTTCAACAGCATATATGAATGTTTTGTTACGTTACAGGGCCCAGTTCAAAACGGGCTTCATTACATTTACTGCAATCCAACGGTAAGCAAAATATGCCCTAATGCAAGTTACACACAAATAATCCTACAATGCAAGTACTACTATATGAAATGCCTACAATTAGCTAAGCGGTTGTTACGCTAGTACACATATACACACCTTGTCATGTTACAAACGATTCACACATGCTGCTTTCCAGGGCCGAACACAGGCCAACAGCTTCTCCGAAGCACCTGGTGCGCCAAGGTCATACGGAGCAGGGGCCGACTTCCGACAGCATAGCGAGCGTCGCAGGGAGGGTGGCGAGTAGGCGATGCCAGTACCAAATACCTCAATACACATAGTACCCAAACGAGGTAAGCGAACCAATTCCAATTAACAAAGCATTTTCCTGGGTGGATCCAGAAATCAATGGCAAATACGATCCATTTCCAGATTTTTAAAGCAGATTTTTAAACCAGATTTTTAAAGGCTAAAAATACAAATTTTCCCAAATAGATTACGGCATTCAAAAGAGGGAAACGTAGGCAAACACCATGTACGAACCTTAAGATGTTGTGCAGCCAACTCGTTAAGCCAAGCGTGCGAAGTGTGAACGTCCCAAGAAATCCGTCTGTGACGAAACGAATGCCGGAGACACCAATACCAATCTCCGGAACATTCCAGCAGGGGATACGGAGCCTCTAAATCCTTCCAACTATGAAGATGGCTTCCAAAAGCCGCGAGACTAGCTCCCATAGGAAGCAATTCCAACTTTCACAACGCAAGACTTGCCAGGAAAATGACCGAAAAATTCTCAAAACCAGCCCAATTCAGCTTATCAAAAATTCCCAAAAATTGTAAAGTTGGCCAATGTAAAAACTAAATAATGCAGAGTGCTCTGAACTGATAACAGCAGTGTAGTATTAAGTTTGAAATTAAAGGTAGATGTTAACAAAGTTGCCTATCCCAAGTAAAGTATTGTATTTTTAGGAAAATAAAGCAAATAACCAAATCTGACTAATTTATTTCAATCAATAAATAAGAAAATGTCAAAATGAGCGTAACAACCGTTAAATGCTAACGGTAAGTGTGTAAGACACTACGATAACTGTTAGGGGTGTCCACCGAGAAGCCGGTAAACAAAGTTGGGCGATACATGACAACAATGAAAATGAGATAAAAGTCCAACGAAAATAGCTACGCCAAACCAACTAAGAAGATGGCCTAAGGGACTTGATAACCGCACGAGCGAATCTCCCCAAGCACACCAACAACAAACCATAACTTATCAACAAACCAAAACACGGTATTGAAGGCGAAAATTAATTCCAACCTGCTTACCAAAAATCAACGCGGCACACCACCAAACAACAATAAGAAGAAAAAAGGCAAAATCGGTAATCATCAACGTCAAAATCGATGAACCGCACTAACGTGAACGTCAGTTCGGTACGGTACAACAAAAAGTGTCAAATTAGCACAAGGCTAAACAACGTAACGATAGGGAATCGAAATTCCAACTAGGACTTCGAAGACTTAAAAAAACAAGGTCGGTACCTTCACTCAACGACATCAGGTACTAAATCCGACTAATACGGGACAAAAATCTGCACCGACTGCAACGAAACATCTCAGCAGTATAAACTGGCTATGCCAGGACAAGGAACAACGGTAAAGATGACAAAAAAGACACTCAAAATAAGAAAAGACACGGAAACAGGAAAAGAAAACTCAAAAAGGCGATAAACAACAAGAAAACACAAAAAGACGCATAGAAAGTAAAAAAAAACAAGAAAAAACATATAGAAAACAAGAAAAGAAACTCGGAATAATACTTTACTATATATCAGTCCATATCACTTTAAAAAAAAAAAAACATTTGCGACAACAAAGTAAACGTTAAGATAAGGCTACTGTGGCTAAAATGCCGCAGATGCGGGCGACAAAATAAGGCGACCGACTTAAGGGACTTAGCGAGGAAAACAAACACACATGGTCCCACGTTGGGCGCCAAAAATTAGCTTGTTACGGTATCAAATTGTTCTTACGACACCAGCGGATAGGCGGGTATCAAGTGCTAGACAAATTTGTAAAATGGGGCACGCTCACCCTGAAATATCGTTAAAACAGGCTGAAGGCCTCGGCTCGAATGCGTTCAGGGAGATGGGAGTGGGTCAATACGGTACGCCACAAGGCAAGCTTGTCGGAATACATAGATATAGCGTGTGCCAAAATAAAAGGGGGCCACCAGGTCAGACTCGGGATATCAACGTTCGACCGGACCTGGACGGTCAAACGGGACGAGAGGTACCCAAAGTACTGTTTCAGAAAAAATACTGAAATAACTATTCGGAAAACCTCGGTGCGGCGATAGACAGAAACACCTACCTGGAATGCTCATCCGCCAAGTCCGGGTCTCGCCCTCATAATGGTTGTAACACAATAACGCAGTCACCCTGAAAACAAACGTACACAGAACACAAGGGTGAAATCAAAAGCCGGTACACTTCATACATCTATTGGGGCCATCGCCAAGCGACCCAGCACGGTTGAGTGTCAAAGCACAAAATATTAACTATTAATTTACACCGGCCTCGCAACACAATAAGGTTAGATTTTAGCCAGAGTGTACTCTTGTATTAATATTTAATTTACAGAAACAATAACGGCTTCGCAACACAACATGTGAGATTTTAGCTAGAATGTACTCTTTCATTAATATATAATTTGCAGAAACAATAGCGGCTTCGCAACACAAAATGTGTGATTGTAGCTAAAGTGTACTCTTGCCTTAATATGTAATTTTACAGAAACCATAGCGGCTTTGCAATACAAAGTGTGTAATTTTAGCTAGAGTGTACCCTTGTCTTAATATTTAATTTTTACGGAAACACAGACTTGAACACTGAGTTCGCACAGACATGCAACTGATTAATTTATTACAGTTTTTACCTTAATACGAGCTGAACCCGTGGCTTTCGGTGGCATTTGAGACAGCGTCGGCGTGTCGCCTACACACTTGGTACAGAAACTGGGAGACTACAAAGGCGTCCGTCCTTATTCTCTTTGCAGAGCAAAAATGTGACTCGACTCCCTCTGGTCATGTCACTAATAACGATGTAGTCGATAAACAGGGTAGCTTCAGAAGACAAATGTAATCCCACCTCACATAAATCGGCGGATATTGGCATAAACGCGCCTACATATACTTTGCACCCTTCGACAACTCGTGGACGATCCTCCCACATAACACAACCTCGGCACACACACACAACCGCAGCCAAGTAGCGTCTCCTCGTAACTCTCGAAAACACAGATTTCAACAACCACAACTGACTACAAAGCAAATCACCCCCCGCAACCCGTGCGAACGGGTGCGGGGACGAAAAACACTCGCACGATGAGTCGACTGATTTGTCTTGCAACCCGATGCGGAATCCCTCAATCCGCCGCTAACGACCACAGCTGCGGTTTACCCGCGAAACAGCTGACTACGACAGCCAATCACAAACCAGGGATTTCGCCTCATGACGACAAGCGTCTGGGAGTGACAGAGATGAATAGATGCTTTTCCGTTTGCTCTCGTAGAGTAATTCTGAAATAAGTCGAAACTGAATGCGATTAATTCAACAGCTGCAAGAAGCAACTCTGCAAAAGGCTGTACAAAATGCCATAAATAATTGCGCTTGGAAGTCAGGGGTATACAAAGATTGCGCCTGCTGGCGTTGTAATGTTAATTGATGAGCTATGTCTAAAATGGACTTGAAATACAGCCAAAACTGCTCTGAAAGCTTAAAGGGTTAATTGATTTACAAAAAAAGGCCTCACAAAGCTGAATCAATTAATTACACAAAAACCTTAGGTCTAAACGTAACACTAATTTCATTATTGTTTTTATCACGTTTCGAAGCACACATGTAGCAAACTTCACAACTGTCTGCAATCGTGTCGTGTCGAACTGTTTTTAGCACGAATAGTGGTATGCCCCACACAAAATTCAAATGTACTGTCGGAAAACTGTTCCTACACCCTTGCTGCACGTGTGTGAGTGTTATCTACTAGGTGGAAAATTTATTTACGCAGGTTTGTACATCCTGCTCTCTCGCCCAACTGCTCTGCAAGTGAATGAAGCCCTTAAAAATGACCATTGTAACGCCCCATTTTAATTTACGTTACGATTTAAACAGTTCTTCGAGGCACTTTATTTTCGTTTCAGGCGCGCCCAGCTTTTGGCGTTGCGTGAATTAAATTTTTCCCAAGGAACGCTCGATCTTCGAGAGGATACCTGCGAAGAATTTTTCGCTGCGGTCGTTGTTTCAATAGCGAGCCGCAATCAAAGGATACTGGGCTCGATGGGTATTATTTTAGAGGCCAATTCAGGAGATTTTTCATTGTTTTATTCAACAGGCTTGGAAGCTTTGGTTTTGTAACAATTGACGAACGCTCTGCAGCGTCCTTCATGCACGTTCGGGCCGAATTCCAGCTTTAGTGGGATTTTTCTTTCTAGTTTTTCTGTTAGTGTTAATTTTCTCCTTCTTCCAAAACCCCGGCCTTCGTGATGGCTGATTTCAAAATCACGGCTTTGGTGCCTGCAGCTTCCAAGATTGCGGCCTTCGTATATGCTGCTTTCAAGACCACGGCCTTCGTGAATGCTGCTTTCAAGACTATGTCCTTCGTGCCTTCCGGTTTCCTCTCTTTCTACAACCAAAAGCGTCCCAGCCTAAGCTCAGATGATTGGAGTTGCTAGTGTTTTGTCTCTTAGGAAAAATGTCTTGCTGCAAGCGGCTTCTGCAGCCCATCTGTACTCGCTTTAAAGCCAACTCTAACACCTCCAAGCCGAGGCTGGTAAGACCCACGTGGGGTGGCAAGATAATGCCTCTTAAACAGCTCACAAGTACATGCATCAAACTGCAGCTTGCTGTTTAATTATCGGTAATGGGCTTTTGCCTAAGAAGTAACAGTTCCATGAAGACCTTCGATTAACAAACTGTACGTAATAACGATCTTTCATTTTGTGCAACGTTTGATGCGTTGGTATTTTATCCTTTCTTATTGTTGAATTTTTGTATGTACTTTATGCGTAAATCCGCCAGAGTCCTTCAGACGCTCGGCATGACCTTGCGATCGACGGAAGCTTCAATTAAAATAAAACAGCTTTTTGGACGTTTGCATGGCCCCCGAATTTTATGATATTTTCAAGCCCATATACTGAATTCAATATTGCTGATGGGTTCATCCCGTTTATTATGTGACAGTTTATGCTTTGTACAATAGGCTTCCCCTTGCAATTTTAACGAGCCATTCTAGCCATATCGGCTTTCGTAAATAACTTATTTATCGCTCTTGACTATTGGGATAATTAAGTGCCTCAATTGCCGATTTACTGTGCTATCTTGTCATAAACCTCCCTACAAGTAGGTATAGTATTCTAGCTTGGTTTTGCCAAATGAAACCCCACATTTTTCCGGAAATCATGAAAATGCCTCGAGTCGTACTTGGTGTTTTGTGAGACGAAAATTGCATGTGTGCTTATCTTAAATTACTATGAGTAAATTGTTTATTATTAAGAAGAATTTCCTAAATCTTACTTTATAAACAAATTTATGTTCGAAATTTGACTATTTACAATATTGATCGATAAACCTTACGGCAAGAAAGTCTGTTTATGTTGTCGATTATTCTTTGGCAAATGGACTTTGTTAGCTACTCATTACCTTTAATTATTGTGAAAATGTTGGACGTACAAGCGAATATTATATCAATACATAACAGCAAACAACTGCTGTGATGTAAAGCTATAAACTTAATGGAAAATCATTTTGGGCGCAATTTGTCAGTTTCCGTTTCTATCGTTGGTATCGATTTCTATGTATAATTTATAATGTAGATATTGCCTATTAGTTAGTTTTCAGCAAGGGCCAGTCAGAAACTAGAAAGCTGCTTAATCAAATATTAACCGGCTTCGCAGCGGTTATGTTGCTTCAAACCCTACAGAGTATCGAATTATCTGAAGCGATTTATGTCTTTAATTTTGTACATTTGTCACGTAAAGCGTTCCAAGTCGACCCTTATTAATACTCAAAAACGTGTTCACGGGGTTTGGACATTAAAAGCAGGGGGAAATGTACAATTTGTCCCTTTTTACTCGCTACTTGGAGAACTTAATTGCAAACAGTGTCAACAAACAATCATAGATATTACCATGCGATTTCGAATAACGAACACTAAGAGAAAATCAGGAACGGTTTAATTAAAAGTTGCCACTAATGTAAATTGCAGCCACATTTTCTATTGACTCAGCTGACTAATAGTTTTAATTTTCTTTAACCTTATTCGATTTGAATAGAGAGCTATAATAAAAGTTAAACATTAGCATAATAGCATTTTGTAAATTTTATAAGACTAGGTGATATTATTTTCTGCAATATTCTAGTCTTTCTAATTATGTATATTGAGCAATATTCTATAGTGTAGTGTAGTTGTAATTATTATTTAACGACCCGTTTGAAAAAAA
Organism: Agriotes lineatus; assembly: GCA_940337035.1. Lineage (NCBI taxonomy): Eukaryota > Metazoa > Arthropoda > Insecta > Coleoptera > Elateridae > Agriotes > Agriotes lineatus. The sequence continues at coordinate 74,098 of CALNHX010002232.1, read as the reverse complement.
AGTCAAGGCCGTGTTATATTCTCCAAACTACATAAAATTGTTACTGTTTCTCTAATTTTGTTTTTGTAATGATCAGCTGTCATAATGTAATAACAGTACTGTTAAAGTTCCAATTATTTATAATGAGACCAATTTAGATATTTCCATTTGATGAGATTGGTGCAGTTCATTAGTAGCAATATACGATACCAGATTAGATTATTATAATATTACTTAGATACTGTAGTTATTATACCACTCCCTATAACATCAACCAATGAAAAACCATAAAAATGCATAGTTGCGCATGTAATTTTGATAATGTACATAGCAACGGTGATAGTCATATATTTTCTTGACTAATAACTGATTCATAGCAACCACACTAATTGTACTTTTAATATTTATAAATAACCTATTCAAACATTATTTATTGACTCGTGATATAATTTAGCAGAATGCAACAAGTGTTTTCTTGATTATCAAATTATTTCTGTTTCCACTCGTCCTTCGGTCTCGCGTGATTACCAAACAATATATCTCGTGTAAACAGAAATGGTTATAAGAACGGGCTAGTTTCATTATAGAGATTGTCTGCAGGTACTAAGTACACATGGTAACTAGATGCAGACACGGTTTAACATTAGAAGACAAACAAACCGTCTTTGTATCTAGTTACCGTGTGTACTTCGTACCTGCAGACAATTTGTATATGATAATTGCTTTTCTAGTAGTTGTGAGAAACAGAAGAAATGTGTACATCCTGAATATAGTTATTAAGTATATTATGTACCATAACGTAAAATTTGTTTATCACCCAATCTAAAAGATTAACTTTTTACTTTTTGCTGTAGGGATATTTCCAGTTCACTAAGCACGAAACGAGTTGCTGCTTGACTGAAGAATTTTTTGCTGCCCTGAAAGGAAACTTTTAAACCAAGATATCCCTGCAAAGATGTTTACGCTGTGAGAGTTTTCAAAAGATCAATAAATTGTCATTTCAAAAAAGACTAGGCTCATAATCAATGCATAGAACAGTTTTCATCGCTACAAGTAAACGTCAATTGATAATAAATATGACTTTATATTTAGGGTGCTAAATTAAAAATTCAATGTATTGTATAACTGGAATGTTTGGTGGCAGCATCAAATAGTTACTCTATTTAATTTTCATTCTTGTATAGGAAAATGTCAGATATCAAAAAATAATATCCGCTTGTGTGGAAGGTTGGTATTTATGTCGACAGAAGCGTTGAAGCTGCTTTGAAAATGACATATCATGAATTCACCCTTTTAGCAAGAGTTTTATCGATTATGTATATTAACATAAAATTTCCAATATTGAAAATTTATCGGGAGCTTAATGAATATGTAGATTGGAGTTCGATGGCAGCTATTCTAGCAGAACGAAATTGGCTCCTTAGCTGACGAAATACGATTAACGGGCTTAGCGCTTTCTTATGATATAATTATATAGTTTGAAATATCCAATTGCCTGACACGACCAGCTCAAGCGTGCTGGATAAAAAACAAAAAGTAGAGTTCAAAACGTACATAATCGTAATTGGCAGTTATAGTTCGCCGGATGGTATATAGATTAAATTCGATTAGATTTCATACGAGAAGGGATTTCGCCCCGTAAAGGCATCTAATACCCAAGCGTTAAAAGTTTCAGCACGTTTTCTAGCAATTTTATGATATATGTATAATAACAGAACAAAGAAAAGGCTTGACCTAATTCGTAAACGTCAAACCAACTAAAAAACGTCATTGCATATCTATCAATAACGAAAAACAAACAAATATTTTTATTTTCGTATTATATTTGATAAAGAATCTAAAAAGCATAAAACCCCCACACAACAAATTTATTAGAAAATCGTACGACACCCATTAATGACCAATAGAAAAATTAGTTCAGGAGCCGTAACCAAGACAATAAAAAAAATTCTTGGAAATTTTTTGTAGGTAGACCAACCTAACTGTGAGGGTTTGTGGCGTTACGATTTTCTTACCGAATCTGCATTCGAGCATTAATTCATATCCGGAAATTATTTTCGTGCATTCCAACAACGTCCTAATTTGCCCTCGCGTCCCGCTCAGACAAATTAATACGACGTTGTTGGACCGCACTCAAAAATAATTTCCTGAAAGAATTAATGCTCTTATGAGATTATATGTGAAAATCTTACGACACTCATTAATGACCAATAGAAAAATTGGTTCACGAACAGTAATCAAGACAACACAAACATTTTTGGAAATCTTTTGTAGGTAGATATTACTTTTTTAGTGTCGTTACGATTTTCTTATCCAATCTGCATTCGAGCATTAACTCATATTCGGAAATTTTTTTGAATGCCTTCTAACAACGTCGTATTAATTTGCCCGAGCGGGACATGACGTTGTTGGAACGCATTCAAAAAATTTTCGGGAAAGAATTAATGCTCTTATGAGATTATATGTGATAAAATTATACAACCATTTCATTCATACGTTTGCAACATAAGTTTTCTTCACCGACTTTGCATGCACCCATTTTTTTATCAATCTGTTTGAAAGAAAATCTCTTAATGCCTAAACTATTATCTCACGTTTTGTCTTTCATTGCATCGACTAATCTGACATAAATGAAAAGTTACTTGTTATAGTTGTATGCTAATAGGTTTCGATTTCGTAGTTGTACATGGCGCCATTTAGGCAACCTTGGTAGTCGGCTTTCGAACTAATTTTAATTTAAATGTACAATGAAGAACTTTTAGACAGGATGCCAGACGAACGATCGTTTAGAATTCCATAAACTGCTCACCTCAATGGAAAATTAATTAAAAGTATACGTAGTTCCTTACAAAAGGAAAGAAAAAAATGGCAAACTTTTTGTTAAAAATTGGTAATGGTGTTGTTGATTTATAGACCTCCATAAATTTAGTGAAGAATTACAAATGTGTACCTTCAAAATTGTAGACGGGCGGAATTGGCGTTAATCTGTACTCCCGCCATGTAAAAGGAGTTTTTTGTAGTGCTTCATTAGAAAGAATGGACGACAGAACCGCAGTTGAAAGATTAAATACAAGATGTTTATTCACAATTACGGTGAGATACAGTGCATCGAGAAACAAACCACTGGTATACAGGGTATTGATGTATGGGCCATAAGCTGGACAATATAAAGGTTCTTGTAAATCGCAGGAAAGCACATAGTACTTAAAAAAATGAAGCCCCAGAGGTGCGAGTCAGTTTGTTACCGAAGAAAGCGGTAATTAAAACAATCCTAACAATAAATGCTCTGGCTAGCTTAATAGTCGAGATAAGGGCGGTTTGAGGTACCTGAAATGTGTTTATTTACTACTTCAAAAGAGGGATACGTGGAAAATACGAATTAAAGCTCCACGGGATTGCCTATTTAATCTCCAGGTTTTTGAGGTTCTCAACTTTGAGGAAACATCGACTGAGTCTCGTGAAAATGATGATGTGAACATCTGTTCACTTACCTCTGTCTTCAGTTATTAATATCGCTATAAAAATACGTTTTGTATATATGTTTTACAACAGAAAATAAAAAAATACAAACTAATATTTAAAAGCTTATAATGAACACACAAAGTTAAACCAATCCTTGTTCAGTAATAATAAAACTAAGTTTACCTATGTGACGCCACGAATATACACATATGGAGTAGGTAAGGCAGTCTCCAGCAGTTCAGTATATATGGAACGGCCATGAGAGAAAGAGAGCGCCTTACGGTCGGTGATGTTATACTTGCAGATATCACACCCACATTACATCAGCGATATAACTTGCGGCAACCTTCACCTCGGCTGACTTTGATGTCCGATGTCAAAGCTTAACTGCCATACTGTAAACACGTTAGTGCGTGGTGCTCGCTGGCTTACTCAAACAGTAAACCTCAACTGCCGATTCCAGAAAAAGCGAGACGAAAGATGTCCAACTCCAGGGTTCAATGTCAAAGTCAAATTGTATATGCTTAATTATCGGGTGCGCCGGGTGCAGCCACAGAAAGAAAACTTTGACGTGAATTTTAGCGATCTAACAGGTATCGCCCTGCTATATTGAGATGGTTTAAAGCTCAAAATTTAATTCTGTATGCAGAGAGAAATATCGAACAAAGTCAATTAAAGCACAGAGTTGAGATATTTTATTTAATTGCAATCTAACCAGTAGTTGAAGTTATTAAATGCATTGGACGTGAGATGCAAGAAGCATAATTAGAGGGATAAAGTCAGGCATAAGCAAAACAGATTTCAGAGGGATTGAATTTGAAGTTTGAGTAAAAGAAAGATTTAAGATGGCTAATATGATATAAGTAATATGATAGTTTTGAGCATATTTGAAGCTGGACCAAATAAAAGTAAATAATGCAAAAGGTTGGTAATCTGCATAATGAATATGAGCATAGAGTTATTAATAAACGCACAGGCCAGTGAAAAGCACGCAAGCTAAAGGTAGATGGAAATCGAAGCAAGATAAGATAAAATTTGTAAAGAGCAATACAGAACGAGGGCAACTGAAATGGAGAATAATCAGTAACGTGTTTAAAATTGAACTCAAGTGCCAGTGCATTTTAAAACTAAGTGTTCATAGAGGAGCAGTAATAAATAACGTGTTGTGTGACGAGAAAGAACAATTTTTATGTATAAGAAGTAAAGACAATTTTTAGTTTTAAGCAAACAAACGTGTTTATCAAATTTTATTCCTTTATGTGAAATTGTAACTAATACTTGTTTCCTTTAAACAATATCAGGGTTACTAGGTAACGCGACGCTTTTTTGTTAAAAAAAATTAATTGCTGTTATGTCAAGTTGTGCGCAAATGGTGCTCTTGAATTTTAATGTTTTAATACAATAAAAGTTACTTACCAAGTAGAAAAAGCATACAGAATTATTCTACAAGTTACCGGGGACATGTGAAAGTGTTAGCAAAAGTTTCTCCGATAAAAAATCAAACTAACTTCGGCTTTGGATCGGCTTCGACACGTGGAGATTTCGAGCTGCGACACCGGGCCATATGAATTTTAGAAGCCAGGGATAGCAAGTCCTACAGGCCAGGGAGGGAAGTAAAAGCGTCCTAGAACAAGATTTGGGTCAAGGCAAGCGACTTCCAGCGAATAAGGACATCGGCGTCACCTGCACCAGCTTCGAGGCGAAATCGGCGAGAATTTCAAAGGTACGATTTGGCATGGTTTTATGTGGTTGGAGTCCGGAAAGTTAGTGTACTTCGAGAGTACATTTTGCTAAAGAGATTCGTCGTGTCTCCGAGCGCCCAGATCTGTTCCAGTTCGAGAAAATTTCGTGGCGTCACCAGAAAATGCGATTTTGGCGAGGATTTGGGGCTATGACGGGAAGTAAAGCAAAAGATAGTTAGTGTCGTTTTACGTCACATCTGAAACAAAGTCAAGTTAGTTGTTGCTAGGCGGGAGATTTGCTTGAGTTTACCTGCGGTTTCTTACAAATTTCGCTTTTGAAGATCAAAATAAAACGCTATATGCACTCTTGCGTGGTTAAGTCAAGTTTGTGAGGATAAGAGTAATTGAAGCGAGTAGCGCGGTTGTACTAAAATTTGGAGTATTTGAGCTATTCTGAGTGAAATATTCTAAAAAATAATTTTAGAATAAAACTCAAATTTGAACCTAACCTGAGATATTAGTCTGGTGTTTTGCCGGAGCAAGCCCAAAAGGAATATTGCAATTCGATAAAATATAGAAAGGGCATTTAACCATTTTATTAAAGAGTAATAAATACATTTCATTTTGATTAGCCCAATATACTGACAAAGTTTTACAATTTTAAATTTAATATAACTACTCAGAGTATATTTAATATATTTAATAATTTATATTTTTACTAAACCCTTTATTAGTTAAAGGCAGTTATTACAATATATTAACAGACACTGCTTGAGGGCTGTGCCAAGTGGCGTTGCAAATTAAAACTAAAATAACAGCACATATTCGACCAAATATCGATATGAAATTCCACTGTACTCAAACGAGAAGGGTTGTTAGTCTCAGATTTATAAGGTGACTTTTGTGAAACTGGGTTGTCGCCAAAATTTCCCAAACATCTACATTCACAAAACGATAACGCTGTCATGCGTACAAACTTCCTTTTTGAGCCAACCTCTAATCGAATTACTGCGTGAAACTGGACGTGGAGAATGTTCTACGAGACTAATTACAGAACCCTGCATACAAAGCCGAGATGGTGTCAATTCTCAAACGGAACTAATAATAATTTGTATTTCAGCTTTTAAATGGAACACGATTAATTGTTACCTTTATGTACAACTGTTTAGTCCAGTGAAACGGTAGAAAATAGGGGAAAGTTTTGGTGGAGTTTTTAAATTTAAATCTTATATGTTTTTTAGGTCGCTGTACAGGAATATCAGCTTTGCCAACAAAAATTTTGACTGGAAACGTTTTTTAAACGAAAATACCGATTTTTTAGTTTTTCTAAAATTAAAGGAAAGCTATCCAGTTTTTGTAAATGTTGAACCTATATGAAATGAATGATGAAGTTTCCTACATTTTATGTAGTTAAGGTTTTTTCTCCGACCAATCGTTCAGCCGTGAATTTGTAAGCTTCCCTTAATGGCTTTTAAGCGGATGGATACATTTTCTAATAGAACTTAAGCCGACTTAGCATATTTGGGAATCATGTGTTTATGGATTTCGTTCAATACAATGCCTCATTGAGAGAGCTTAGTATTACGATTCTTAAAATAAGCATTTATACCTAAACAACGTGCGACGCTCTGATTGGCTACGCAGGATCGCTTCAGCCAATAGTGTTTGAGCCTTCCCCTCCCTGTTGAATTTGCGAGTTGAGATCTTTGTCAATTCAGCGTTAGTTAGATTCAGAATTTCGAGTAAGCAAGTTCAGCTATGCTTTGTGCTGGGTTGCGGTCGGTCTAACTCCCTGGGAAAGACGTTTCCAGGTTGTTTTGTGTTACGGTTACGCGCAATTCGCTATTTCCGCTTGGCCAATCCAAGCGTGTCACAACAGTTGAAGCTATTGTAAAAAACCATCGGTCCATCAGTGACGTTTGTAATCGTTGTTACTCAATATACTCGTGTTTGTTAAGTCTTGTTTCACTCCAACAAATAACTGAACCCAAGTCAGGGTTATTAAGTGGCAGTTCCCGGCAATCCCATTGAACCGGAATTCGCAGCGGATTAATTGGGGGCCCCATTCGTGGAAGCCTCTTTTCAAGTTAATCATACAAAAAACAACGACCATAAGAAAAAAGACAAACAATTATTTGTTACATTCCAATTTTTAAGTAGCTTCGAGCGCCTGATTTTAGGCAATACTTAGTGCTCGGTTAGCCGAGTTGCCTGTAATGTCATTGTAGATTTCGGTCCTCAAGCTCTCGCATCTTGAGAGAGGTGGCGCGCAATGTAACGATTTTTGAATCGAACCTTGTTCATTTTAGTCGCTAGTGTACGATCCTTGAGATCGATCCGATTCGTCAATTTTGACGTAAGAAATTCTCGGATTGGCTAGTTGCTGGAGGCCATGTTAGCGTTTATCGATTTTTGGCAAACAATTGAATCGATTTGGTTTGGCGTCCATTATGGGATGTAATTGTACCCGCTTCGTCTTGTGCTAATTGTTGAGTTTTTGGCCGATGTTCGCCCATTTCTGGGAAATGTAGTTTGTGCAGAAGTCCTCAGGGATCATAGCGCTAGATGCTTGTGTGCGAAATTCTGTTTAATCCTTGGTATGTAATCTTGTTCATTTTAAGTGCAAATTTCTAATTTGGACGTTCCTACACAGGGAACTTCTTCTACTTCGACTTCTACTTCTTTTCTGCTGGACCAGATTTTAGCAGCGACCTCGCTTAGCGATCGATCTCCCTCGCTGAAACCTGCTTGATGTTGTCTCGAATTTGTGCAATGTTTTCTTGGTGAGGTTAAAACCACGTGTTTGTCCCACCGTGCGGATCTCTGGGGGCCAGGCTGAGCAATTCACCTGCAGGACTCCGCCGATTGGAGCCTTCCACCCAAAGGGACTCCATTTAATTCTCCGCTGGAGGTTTGAAGAACCATCGAACCAGGTGTTGTACGATTTCTTGTCAATTGTATTTCTGTTCATTAATTGCGTCGTTGCTGCCATGAATTGAAATGCAGCTATTATGCTTTGTCAACGTAGAAAATATTTATGGGTTTTATTTGGGGAAATGCTCACGAGGACAATGTCCCGTCATTTTCATTAATTTAAATTAATTAAACTGCGATCAGTGCCACTTCGTTTTCTTTGCAACTCGTTGCGGTTGCATTTCATTTGCTTTGTTTTAGTTGTAACCTAATAAAACATTCAGTTATGTTGTTGAACTATCTTAAGACAGAACAGCTAGATATTTTTGGTTTAACGAGTTATTTGCTACGATCAGGTTTGTGTCACGTCATAAACCATTCAGTTATGTTGTAAATTTAGCTTAAGACAGATTAGCTTTCATAGATTACGGGCTAGCTGTATTTGTATGTAATTTATTAACTTTATTGCAGAGGTTAATTTGTTAACTTGTCATTATTGAGGGTAGATTGTGGCTAAAGAGCCGTTCACGGTAGCCTTATAATTTGTATTTGAGCTTTGTTAGGAGCATAATTCAAGCCGTTGCTTTAAGTGGTCATTATGATAACATGATGTGTTTGACATAGAAACCGCAGCGCCTGTATGATCATACAACCGTAACAGCGGGCTTCAACCCTTAGAAATCTTGACGTAACCCTAAAACCATAAGCTAACATTCGGGGTTTTAGTTAGCCTTTTTGCTTGCATAGCTCTAGTTTCGGCGTACCCTGCCTCACAGGATGCGGCCGAATTGTTGTGCCTTTGTTGCCACTTTGGCAGCAATTTATTTTCAATAGTTGCGTTTGACTACAATTTAAGTTAATAAGTAAATTCTAAATAGGGCTTTAAATTTCATTTGTCTTTGGGTTACAAATCTGATCTTAAACCTCATGTATATTGTGTCGAATGTATTGAACCCATTGTTGGTATTATATGTGTAAATATGTACCCTGTCTTTTAATTGCTACTGCGTCGAATCTCTGGTTTCTTTAATAAGCACTTTAGGTTCGCCGTTACACGTTCCAACGGGGAGTATTAATACGAGCTGCAACGGCGTGGCGCCCTAGGATCCTGGAATCACAGGTAATTCGTACTTTCGAACCCTCCCTATCTGCGGCTGAGCGGTCGCGAGCGTAAACTCCCTAGCTACCCCTATTTGGTGGCAGAGGTTCTGGAGCAGTAGTAGCGCAGAGGGGCATTTTGTTGTAACGCATTGTTGGCCGTTATTTGTTGTGTCGTATAGTAGTTAAAGGGGGTAACAATTGACGCCCAGTCGTGGGGCTTGTTTTGTAAAGGTGCCAAGGCACAGAATTTAGTTCGAAGTTTTGTTATTCGATTTTGAATTATCCGAAGCAGGATAGTTGGTTCGGATAACTGGACGTTTGTTCGTGGGGTTTCGTGGTATTAGATTTTCGTTTTGAACCATTGGTTATTTTGTAATTTGAATTTTTGTATTAGAACCAATTGGTTGCTCGTGAATCGGACTGCACCCTAAGTTTGCGAACTCGTCCTTTGATATTTGATATTTGAATTTGATGATAGAAGTATGGAGGATTGAGGATTTTTGATATTTGAGGTATGGAAGTTTGAGTTTTGACATTTTAATATTGATAATTGAACACTAACTAGTAGTGCTTTGAATATTTAGCCTTGTGTGATATTTCTTACATTGTGGGTTGTACTAGTACGATTAACATGGCGCGTTTACGAGGGGTATGGAAGAATGAGGTAGGTCGTCTTCATGAAGATGAACTCAAATATGAATTGACTAGTTTTGGGTTGCCTAGCGGTACGGTTGATGTTATGCGACAATCGTTGCGCAACTTATTGAAGAATAAGGCCGATAGAACTCTTTCGGTTCCTGAGTATACAGTCGATTTCGCGACGGATAGAGTAGCGATTGAACGTGGTCTGGTGGAATTGGAATCCGCTATTGCAAATTTTTCGGGGGACACTTCTTCTACGACGTTTCGACGTATGTCGGCTCTGATGATGCATTTGTTACGGCGCTTGGATCGCGTTACGCCTGATGCTGACGCGGAAACGGTTGAGTTGAATGCACTTAAGTTGAGAGCGTGCACGGTTAAGGCAGAAATTGAGAGAGCTATTAAGAAGGGTGCTCGTCGACCCTCGATGGCTGCGTTGTTGGTACCTTCGACTAGTACGCCTATTTGACAATCGGTCAACGCTAATGCGGTTAGTACTTCTGAGTCGTCCGATGATGACACCGATGATCAATCATTTTCTCGTCCTTCGATTAAGTATGTACCTGTCTCTCGCTGGAATCTGACTTTTGATGGACGTTCGACTTCTTCGGTAAATTCCTTCTTGGAGCGTGTTGAGGAGATGCGCGTGGCTCGCAACGTTTCGACCTCGCAACTGTTTGCATCTGCAATCGATTTGTTTAGGGGTGATGCGTTATGTTGGTATCGGTCGGTCCGTGAAGATGTTCACGATTGGGATAGCTTAGTGGCTCGTTTGAGACGTATGTTCCTGCCTGCCGATTATGATAAGAAGTTACTTCGGGAAATTGAGGAACGTTTGCAGGGTAGTGGGGAAAGGCCGATGTTGTATGTAGCTGCTATGCGGAACTTGTTTCACCGTTTGAGTGTAGTACCCCCAATGGCTGAACAGCTGACAACAATCGTAAATAATCTACGACTTTCGTATTCTCGACATTTACTTTTCGCACCCCCAAATTCATTTGAAGAATTGAATTCAACTTTGGAACGTCTCGAACAGGCTGAAACTCGCGATAGACGTTTCGACCCTCGACCTCGTGCGGAACCTATGTTAGAACCGGACTTAGCTTGGAGAGCGTCTACTCCTATTAGAAAGGAACAAGTTTGTGAAGTTCATCCTGTATCGTCTAATGCACCTCAGTTTAATTGTTGGAATTGTTCGAAATCGGGCCATTCTTATAGAAATTGTCCTTTGCCTCTTCGGAAGAAGTGTTTTAGGTGTCATAGGCCAGATGTGACCTCTCGTACTTGCCCTAGTTGTTCTCGTTCTTCAACGTCGAACAAACCGACGCCATCGTCAAGTAAATCGCCTCCAAAAAACTAGTTGCAGAGAGGTTACCTGGTCGAACAATCTCTCAAGTCTCTTCGTCTTTGACCAATTCGACTCGTGGAAACCCTTATAAAGTTATTTTGGATTATATTATAGCACATAGTGAAACTGACCAGAGACCTTATTTGGAAGTGTCTGTGTTTGGTGTCCCTATTCTAGGATTGTTGGATTCGGGCGCGTCGTCCACTATCGCTGGACAGCGTGGCTATCAAACTTTGACTAATTTAGGCCTTAAATTCGTCCAAAAGTGTCATGTCGCTAAGGGGAAATCGTGTGAATGTATAGGAAGTATTGCAACTCCTTTTTGTTTAATGGGAAAGTTGAGTGTTATCACAGTGTTGATTGTTCCTGATATTTCAGCAGAACTTATATTAGGTACCGATTTTTGGATTGCCATGGGAATTGTTCCTGATCTCAAGCGTAACGTTTGGCATTTTTCTTCGAATTCTGAATTGCCTGTTGTGTCTGCTATTCAAGATGAATTTTGTTTGACCTCGGCACAACATAGTGAGTTAAAAGCGTTATTGGATGAGAAATTCGTTCCGTTAAGTGAAGGTTTGGGAAGTACCACCGTGACTGAACATGATATTGTAGCTGACTCGCCTCCCATCAAGCAACGTTATTACCCGGTCTCGCCTTATAAACAACGTATTATAGATGAAGAACTGCGTAAGATGTTAGAGGATGATATCGTAGAGCCTTCTAAGAGCGCTTGGAGTTCACCCATCTTGTTGGTGCCCAAAAAGGATGGAACTCATCGTTTTTGCGTGGACTATCGTAAGTTGAATGCTGTGACTCGTAAGGACTCTTATCCCCTTCCCTTCATAGAAACGATTTTGAATCGCCTTCGAGACGCGAAGTTTCTTAGTTCGCTAGATATTAAGTCGGCATATTGGCAAGTTCCTATGAGTGAGCGTTCTAGGGAATTTACAGCTTTTACAGTCCCGGGGAGAGGTTTGTTCCAGTTCAAACGGATGCCCTATGGATTAACTAATGCGTCGGCGACTTGGCAGAGGCTGATTGATCGAGCCCTTGGTGCAGATTTAGAACCGCATGTTTTGGTCTATTTGGACGATATCGTTATTGTCAGTTCCGACTTCGAAACTCATCTTCGTATTTTAGGTGAAGTCTTTGATCGCCTTCGTGCTACGTGGTTAACCGTTAGTAAGGCTAAATGTCAATTTTGTCGTTCGGAGTTACGCTATTTAGGTTATGTCGTGGATCGAGATGGATTGCGCGTGGATCCGAGTAAAGTTGATGCGATCGTGAATATTCCTGTGCCTACGTCAGTAACTGAAGTGAGGTCCTTTTTAGGTATGGCGTCGTGGTACAGACGCTTTGTACCAAACTTTTCGACGGTTGTAGAACCACTCACTCGCCTGACGAAGAAACGTGTTCCATTCGTGTGGACTGCGGAATGCGATGTTGCTTTTCGTTCGATCAAAGAACATTTGATTTCAGCACCTATTCTAAGTTGTCCAGATTTTTCCCGACCCTTTGTAGTTCAAACTGATGCTTCGGCGTATGGACTCGGAGCTGTCTTGACTCAGAATCTTGATGGAGAAGAAAAAGTTATTTGCTTCTTATCTAGGTCACTCACTCGTCCTGAGCGTAAATATAATAATAATAATAATAATAATGTTTATTGAGATTACATTGACATTACATTGACATTCATTTACAATAAAAAAGAAGACATAATCTCAAAAGGCGAAGTGTCGGTGTAACCGTTTTTCAACTTCGCCTGAAAACAAATATCACAAACAATCGACATGAACGGGTGTGATGTAAAAGATAAACAATTTGTATAAATACATTCAACAACAAAGTACACAAGATAAATAAAAAAGAGACTAAAAAAGAGACTAGAGCATATATAAATAATACACAAATATTAATCACCTAACTGCAGCTGATAAGACAACAATTTAAATTTAACTTTAAAAGTGTTAAGACTATAGTTAGCAAAGAACAATTCGCTAAATTGGTTTAGTAACGCTGGAGCAGTAATTTCGAAGCATTTTTCAAATTTAGATGAGGAATGTTGAGGTATAGCGAACTGTTCATTGTTTCTCAAATTGAGATTATGCAGTGTCATCCTTTGGTTAAGTACAGCGAATAAATATGTAGGTAACTTATTAGTTAAAATATTAAATATAAGAGTACACTGATACAAAGTAAAACGATGTTTCATTTTAAGAATATGTAATTGTTGTAGTAAGGAGTTACATGTTCCGAGCGATTAATAGCATATGCGTACCGTAGACAACAATTTTGAAGAAGCTGCAATTTGCGCTTGAACTGTTCGGTTAAGAAGGGGTAATACACTTGACTGCAGTAGTCCACCTGGCTAAGAATAAGAGAGTTCGCTATGTACCATTTGGTTTCATTCGGTAACAAAACTTTAAACTTATAAATGGATGAAAGCTTCATGTAACAAAGTCTGCATTTCTTCATAACATGAGATTCAAAATTTAAATGGCAATCGAGAAGGACACCAAGGTTTTTGACGCACTCGGTAAACTGAATTTCACTATCACCAATCACAATATTGACGGAAAGATTAGACAGAGCTTTTCTCCGGAGGATCGGTGAACCAACACACATGCACAGCGATTTAGAGGGATTAATTTGTAAACCATTATTATCTGACCAATTAGAAATGATGGACAAGTCTCTATTAAGGCACTTGGCAGCAATATTAATTCTTCCGGGTTCATCGCAAACATAGAGTTGCGTATCATCCGCATATAGGTGTATACTACAGGAATTGGATAACAGTTCGGGTAAGTCGGTCGTGAAGATCGAAAACAGTATGGGGCCAAGTATGCTCCCTTGTGGTACACCTAGAGCCACAGTTAATTCTTCGGAGGTTACGTTAAGGATTTTAACTAGTTGTTTACGCTGATCAAGATAATTCGATATCCATGCACACATCTTGTCTCCAAAGCCATAGTATTTTATTTTAGCGACGAGAAGTTTGTGGTCAATGGAATCGAATGCTTTGGTATAATCCAGAAGAACAAGTAGTGCTACTTGAGACCGATCGATTGCACTTCCTAGGTCGTTAGTAATTTTTGTAAGCGCTGTGCATGTACTGTGATGTTGGCGAAAACCTGATTGGATGGACGGCAGGATATTAAATCTCTCTAAATGCTCATTTAATTTATTGTAGACAATTCTTTCTATGATTTTCGACGCGCAGGATAAAATACTGATCGGACGTAACTGCTTCATATCCGTAGCTAGCGGCACTTTAGCCAAAGGAATAATGAAGGATTTTTTCCATAATGTCGGAACATTACCAGATGATAAAGAGGCATTGATAATATGAGTAAGTGCATTTTTGCAGAATGGAAATGCTATAATCAACATTTTAAGGTTGATATCGTCAGCACCGAACGCAAAAGACTTGCACTGGTTTAGCACCTTATCCACATCACTAGTAGTGACAGTTTCAAGATCAGTATGGATGTCAATGCCAGGTTTAACATTACTTAAAAAGCTCTCAATGTAATCAGGGTTAACTGGAGTGGTTTTTATAGCTCCTGCAAAATGCTTGTTTAATTTATCAGGGTCCAACAAATCCACTGAAATTTCGTTACGACCCTTCTTGTGAACGTTCCAACTGGAAAAATATTTCCATAGCAGTTTCGGATTATTTTTATACAGGAACAGTTGTCTGTTTATATATGCCCGCTTTTCCTGTTTTATAGCAAAGCGCAGGTAATTTCGAATATCCATATACAGCCTTCTGTCTCCCTGTTGGCCAGTTTGGCGATATTTTTTATAATATTTTTTCTTTAACTTTATAATTAATTTGATAGTATTAGTTATATATGGACAGTGAGGTTTATTAATAGTAATAGTTCTTAGTGGTGCGTGCAAGTCGAATAAATATTTAATTAATTCATTGAAGAGCGAAAGTTTGATATCAATGTCTTCGAGATCGGTGATAATATTCCAATTACACGACCGGGCATCCTGACTGAATTCCTGATAGTTAAAAAACTTGTAATCCCGGAATATAGTTTTGTGCGGAGCGAGTTTCTCTACTTCAAAGTTCAATTCGGCAAACGTCAGGCGGTGATCAGATATTCCAAGAGCATCTGTAGCAGAAGTACCCAACTTGAAAGGGATAATGGTTTTGTTGATGCAGATAACATCTAAGAGCGAAGTAGAATTTTCGGTAACCCGAGTTGGTTCACTCACTATTTGTTTCATTCCAAACATTTTAAAGATATTTTCCAGGAGTTGACGCTTATGACTATTCGTTAAGAAATCAATGTTAGCATCACCGACCAAAATTACTTCATCAAACTGCACTGCTAAATTAGCAAGAGAACTTTCAAGGACCTCGAACGGAAAGATTCTATTTGGTGGCTTATAGATAACTCCGAAGGCGATTTTGCATTTATAGAGAGATAAGCTGATCCAAAGTTGTTCAAGGTCATCCTTCCTAATATAATTAGTATCAATAGTAGTATACTTGAGATGACTTTTAATATAAATACAGAGTCCCCCTCCACGTGAAACTCTATCTTCTCTTATTAAGACATAATTTTCTAACTGAACAAACGAAGAAGGGAAGTCAGGAGAGAGCCAAGTTTCAGAGAGTGCAATTATGTCGTAATCTTCTTTTCTGATGAAGTCGGAAAACAAATCAAATGTAGAGTTCAGTGACTGTATATTAAGATGACAAAATGAGAGGCAGTTTGATTGAGCACTAGAAGCTGAAGGTTTCGAAGCGGAATCAGTAGGAGGCGGAGGTGCACGAATTAGTTTTTTGGAATTACTTCAACTATTTGAGGGCTCCCTTTGACGTACTTAATGGTTATTCCCTGTTCACCATTCTCAACACGGCGTTTCAATTCTGCACGCAAATCATTTAAATATTGTACTTGTGCCGGAGTATTATCGTTGGTAATTTTTATATTAGCGTAGGGACTACCATGTAAGCGCCTCTTAACTTTAAGGAGATCCCTAGCCGCCTGGGCGTCAGAGAAGGTAAGTTTAAAAATACGAGGTTTACTTTTGCTTGCATCGGACTTTCCTAGGCGTGTAGATATACCACCACCGAGCGGGAATGCTTAGCAGTTATTTGGGCCGTGGAAAGGTTGCGTCAGTATTTGGAAGGTGTACACTTCACCATTGTTACGGATCATTTTTCGCTCCTGTGGTTGAATCGATTGAAAGACCCTTGTGGTAGACTTGGTAGATGGGCTTTAAGATTGCAGCCCTTTGATTTTGATATTGTTCATAGGAAAGGGAAAGAGCATGTCGTTCCCGATTTTTTGTCTCGTTCTGTTCCAGTAGTTGATCTTGTTGATACCCCTCATGAGTTTCATGACACCACCGATCCTTGGTATTTAGGTATGCTTCGCAATGTTGCTGAGAACCCTCAAAAGTATCCTCGTTGGCGAATTGAAAACAACCTTTTGTTTAAGTATGGCCGTTGCCCAGTGCCAGAACTTGCGACGGAACAAGATTATTGGAAGGTTGTCGTGCCGAAGGATAAACGAACCGAACTTCTTCGTCAACATCATGATGACGTTCGAGCTGGACATTTAGGTGGGTATAAAGTGTATTGGAAGTTGCACAATCGCTATATTTGGCCTGGAATGAAGAGTGATGTATTTCGTTATGTCAAGAGTTGTCGTATTTGTGCCGAGCAGAAAGCTCCAGCTGGCTTAATGGGATCTCGACCCGACGTCACTCGACCCTGGCAGATGATTAGTCTGGACTTCGTTGGACCCTTGCCTCGTTCGACTCGCGGTTATGCGCACATTCTTGTCGTTTCAGACTACTTCAGCAAATATGTCTCTTTATTTCCAGTTAGATCCGCTACGGCTAAATCGCTTACTCGACATGTTGAGGAGGATATCTTTCTCGTTTTTGGGGTTCCTCAATCCATAATTTGTGACAATGGTGTACAAATGAAAAGTAGAGAATTTCGGGCTATGTGTGCCAAATATCATGTGAATGTTTGTTATACTCCACTGTATTATCCTCGTGCTGATCCTGTTGAGAGGGTCAATCGTGTTGTCAAGACCATGTTAGCATCGTACGTAAAGGAAAACTAACGTAAATGGGACTTGCATCTTTCTGCAGTTGGCTGTGCTATTCGAACAGCTAAGCATGAGACTACGGGATATAGTCCGTATTTTGTTAATTTTGGTAGAAATTATATAAGTACCGGCGACGAACATCGTCAGCCTAGAGATATAACTGACCCGGCTGTACAGCCTGTTGATACTGATCACACGTCGGCAAGGTTTTCGTCGGATGTTCGAGCGAGTTCGAACTCGACTCCAGCAAGCCCACGAGCGTGGTAAGCGCACTTACGATCTACGGCGTCGACCCGTAGACTATCATATTGGCCAATTGGTTTGGCGTAGAAATAAGGTTTTGTCGAGTGCTGCGGATTACATTAACGCTAAGCTCGCTCCTAGATTTATAGGTCCTTTTAAGGTTCGTCGTAAGGTTGGCTATTGTTCTTACGAACTGGAAGACGATTTTGGCAATCGAAAAGGTGTTTGGCATGTGCTGGATTTGAAGCCCTCACATTTGGACTTGGACTCGTAATGTTGATGATGCAGTACTACAGGGGATTCGCTCCTCTCCTTTTTTTGTGTTAGCAATAGTTGTTCGGGGTGCCACCTCCATCCCTGGGCAGACCTAGTTCAGTGCCGTAGTAAGCCCTAAAGCAATTTTCCTTTCGGCAGTTCTCCCTTCTTTCCTCTTGCTTTATCTTGGTTCGCTGTGGTCTTGTGTCGTCTCTTTAACTTCCTCTCGGCTTTGATTCTTATCTTTCTCTTCATTATTTCATTTTGTCAAGTAGGTTACTTGTATATAGTAATTCTAAGGTGGGGCGGGTGGATTTTACTGGGGCGGGTAACTTATAAGTTAGGTTAGTTGTCTTCTTGGCTTTTTTTTTGCGACCAGTGTCGCTGGCGTCGAGGTAGTTTTCTTGGTTGGATGGGTAATTGCGGTTTCGGTTGGTAGGTTCGACAACTGTCCTCATCGGCGCTTTTTGTCATCGTAGCGACGAGGTGGTTGATCCCTGTCTTATCGGCGAACTGACTGGATTCCAGCGGTGCTGTCGTTGGAATGATTGAGAAGGCTTTTTCATTTGTTCTTTTGTGAACGTTCTTGTAGATAGTAATTCTAAGGTGGGGCGGGTGGATTTTACTGGGGCGGGTAACTTGTAATCTAGGTTAGGCGTCGTCTTGGCCGTTTTCGCGACTGGTGTTGTTGGTGTTGAGTTGGCTTTGCTGTTAGGATGGGTACTTTTGTGTTAGAGTAGTAGTGAGCGTTGACAACTTTCCTCATCGGCGCTTTTGTCATCGTAGCGACGAGGTAGTTGATCCCTATCCTATTGGTGGACCAGCTGGATTTCAGCAGCGCTGTCGTTTAAGCGATCAAGGAGGCTTTTTCTTTTCTTTGTATTATTGTGTAGGTACCGTGTGTAAATACACTCTATTATTCGGCTGCTTGGCTTCTCAGCGCGTCTGAGTGTGTTTTGGTTTGACAACGCTTAGGGGGTTCTATGTGACTGTGAGAGTCGCTTCTGTTTCAGGATCCTACCGCCTTCGCGGGCCGACGGGATCAGTGTAGTCGTGTTGGGCAGTATATCGTTCGCAGTCAGCAGCGCATTGGTCTATACACTTGTGTGGATTTATGGCTGTCTACGAAAAACACCAGTATTTCGAGTTGTGGAGTCATTGCCAGTCTTGTCTGTTTAGTTTTCTAAGTTGTTCATATTTGGGGTGTTACAGTTACACCTTTGTTCTTGTTGGATCGAGTCATGACGATGTAAGGTTTTGGGACCGCGTGTTGTAGTTGGGTTGTCGATGGATCTGCTTTGTGGATACCGTAATTCATACGGGATGTAGACTCTCAACTAATTGGATTATGGGATTTCTCCTTGTTGTAGAGAACTCCATTGCGCCGTTGTGCGGATTAGATAGCACAGTGTTCCATAATTCACTGACTCATTTCGCCTCGTTAGTTTGGTGATAGTCATCCTTCTGGTGTACTCTGATCCCGAGTATGGTTCTGTATATATTAGTACTTATATAATTTCTACCAAAATTAACAAAATACGGACTATATCCCGTAGTCTCATGCTTAGCTGTTCGAATAGCACAGCCAACTGCAGAAAGATGCAAGTCCCATTTACGTTGGTTTTCCTTTACGTACGATGCTAACATGGTCTTGACAACACGATTGACCCTCTCAACAGGATCAGCACGAGGATAATACAGTGGAGTATAACAAACATTCACATGATATTTGGCACACATAGCCCGAAATTCTCTACTTTTCATTTGTACACCATTGTCACAAATTATGGATTGAGGAACCCCAAAAACGAGAAAGATATCCTCCTCAACATGTCGAGTAAGCGATTTAGCCGTAGCGGATCTAACTGGAAATAAAGAGACATATTTGCTGAAGTAGTCTGAAACGACAAGAATGTGCGCATAACCGCGAGTCGAACGAGGCAAGGGTCCAACGAAGTCCAGACTAATCATCTGCCAGGGTCGAGTGACGTCGGGTCGAGATCCCATTAAGCCAGCTGGAGCTTTCTGCTCGGCACAAATACGACAACTCTTGACATAACGAAATACATCACTCTTCATTCCAGGCCAAATATAGCGATTGTGCAACTTCCAATACACTTTATACCCACCTAAATGTCCAGCTCGAACGTCATCATGATGTTGACGAAGAAGTTCGGTTCGTTTATCCTTCGGCACGACAACCTTCCAATAATCTTGTTCCGTCGCAAGTTCTGGCACTGGGCAACGGCCATACTTAAACAAAAGGTTGTTTTCAATTCGCCAACGAGGATACTTTTGAGGGTTCTCAGCAACATTGCGAAGCATACCTAAATACCAAGGATCGGTGGTGTCATGAAACTCATGAGGGGTATCAACAAGATCAACTACTGGAACAGAACGAGACAAAAAATCGGGAACGACATGCTCTTTCCCTTTCCTATGAACAATATCAAAATCAAAGGGCTGCAATCTTAAAGCCCATCTACCAAGTCTACCACAAGGGTCTTTCAATCGATTCAACCACAGGAGCGAAAAATGATCCGTAACAATGGTGAAGTGTACACCTTCCAAATACTGACGCAACCTTTCCACGGCCCAAATAACTGCTAAGCATTCCCGCTCGGTGGTGGTATATTTACGCTCAGGACGAGTGAGTGACCTAGATAAGAAGCAAATAACTTTTTCTTCTCCATCAAGATTCTGAGTCAAGACAGCTCCGAGTCCATACGCCGAAGCATCAGTTTGAACTACAAAGGGTCGGGAAAAATCTGGACAACTTAGAATAGGTGCTGAAATCAAATGTTCTTTGATCGAACGAAAAGCAACATCGCATTCCGCAGTCCACACGAATAGAACACGTTTCTTCGTCAGGCGAGTGAGTGGTTCTACAACCGTCGAAAAGTTTGGTACAAAGCGTCTGTACCACGACGCCATACCTAAAAAGGACCTCACTTCAGTTACTGACGTAGGCACAGGAATATTCACGATCGCATCAACTTTACTCGGATCCACGCGCAATCCATCTCGATCCACGACATAACCTAAATAGCGTAACTCCGAACGACAAAATTGACATTTAGCCTTACTAACGGTTAACCCCGTAGCACGAAGGCGATCAAAGACTTCACCTAAAATACGAAGATGAGTTTCGAAGTCGGAACTGACAATAACGATATCGTCCAAATAGACCAAAACATGCGGTTCTAAATCTGCACCAAGGGCTCGATCAATCAGCCTCTGCCAAGTCGCCGACGCATTAGTTAATCCATAGGGCATCCGTTTGAACTGGAACAAACCTCTCCCCGGGACTGTAAAAGCTGTAAATTCCCTAGAACGCTCACTCATAGGAACTTGCCAATATGCCGACTTAATATCTAGCGAACTAAGAAACTTCGCGTCTCGAAGGCGATTCAAAATCGTTTCAATGAAGGGAAGGGGATAAGAGTCCTTACGAGTCACAGCATTCAACTTACGATAGTCCACGCAAAAACGATGAGTTCCATCCTTTTTGGGCACCAACAAGATGGGTGAACTCCAAGCGCTCTTAGAAGGCTCTACGATATCATCCTCTAACATCTTACGCAGTTCTTCATCTATAATACGTTGTTTATAAGGCGAGACCGGGTAATAACGTTGCTTGATGGGAGGCGAGTCAGCTACAATATCATGTTCAGTCACGGTGGTACTTCCCAAACCTTCACTTAACGGAACGAATTTCTCATCCAATAACGCTTTTAACTCACTATGTTGTGCCGAGGTCAAACAAAATTCATCTTGAATAGCAGACACAACAGGCAATTCAGAATTCGAAGAAAAATGCCAAACGTTACGCTTGAGATCAGGAACAATTCCCATGGCAATCCAAAAATCGGTACCTAATATAAGTTCTGCTGAAATATCAGGAACAATCAACACTGTGATAACACTCAACTTTCCCATTAAACAAAAAGGAGTTGCAATACTTCCTATACATTCACACGATTTCCCGTTAGCGACATGACACTTTTGGACGAATTTAAGGCCTAAATTAGTCAAAGTTTGATAGCCACGCTGTCCAGCGATAGTGGACGACGCGCCCGAATCCAACAATCCTAGAATAGGGACACCAAACACAGACACTTCCAAATAAGGTCTCTGGTCAGTTTCACTATGTGCTATAATATAATCCAAAATAACTTTATAAAGGTTTCCACGAGTCGAATTGGTCAAAGACGAAGAGACTTGAGAGATTGTTCGACCAGGTAACCTCTCTGCAACTAGTTTTTTGGAGGCGATTTACTTGACGATGGCGTCGGTTTGTTCGACGTTGAAGAACGAGAACAACTAGGGCAAGTACGAGAGGTCACATCTGGCCTATGACACCTAAAACACTTCTTCCGAAGAGGCAAAGGACAATTTCTATAAGAATGGCCCGATTTCGAACAATTCCAACAATTAAACTGAGGTGCATTAGACGATACAGGATGAACTTCATAAACTTGTTCCTTTCTAATAGGAGTAGACGCCCTCCAAGCTAAGTCCGGTTCTAACATAGGTTCCGCACGAGGTCGAGGGTCGAAACGTCTATCGCGAGTTTCAGCCTGTTCGAGACGTTCCAAAGTTGAATTCAATTCTTCAAATGAATTTGGGGGTGCGAAAAGTAAATGTCGAGAATACGAAAGTCGTAGATTATTTACGATTGTTGTCAGCTGTTCAGCCATTGGGGGTACTACACTCAAACGGTGAAACAAGTTCCGCATAGCAGCTACATACAACATCGGCCTTTCCCCACTACCCTGCAAACGTTCCTCAATTTCCCGAAGTAACTTCTTATCATAATCGGCAGGCAGGAACATACGTCTCAAACGAGCCACTAAGCTATCCCAATCGTGAACATCTTCACGGACCGACCGATACCAACATAACGCATCACCCCTAAACAAATCGATTGCAGATGCAAACAGTTGCGAGGTCGAAACGTTGCGAGCCACGCGCATCTCCTCAACACGCTCCAAGAAGGAATTTACCGAAGAAGTCGAACGTCCATCAAAAGTCAGATTCCAGCGAGAGACAGGTACATACTTAATCGAAGGACGAGAAAATGATTGATCATCGGTGTCATCATCGGACGACTCAGAAGTACTAACCGCATTAGCGTTGACCGATTGTCTAATAGGCGTACTAGTCGAAGGTACCAACAACGCAGCCATCGAGGGTCGACGAGCACCCTTCTTAATAGCTCTCTCAATTTCTGCCTTAACCGTGCACGCTCTCAACTTAAGTGCATTCAACTCAACCGTTTCCGCGTCAGCATCAGGCGTAAAGCGATCCAAGCGCCGTAACAAATGCATCATCAGAGCCGACATACGTCGAAACGTCGTAGAAGAAGTGTCCCCCGAAAAATTTGCAATAGCGGATTCCAATTCCACCAGACCACGTTCAATCGCTACTCTATCCGTCGCGAAATCGACTGTATACTCAGGAACCGAAAGAGTTCTATCGGCCTTATTCTTCAATAAGTTGCGCAACGATTGTCGCATAACATCAACCGTACCGCTAGGCAACCCAAAACTAGTCAATTCATATTTGAGTTCATCTTCATGAAGACGACCTACCTCATTCTTCCATACCCCTCGTAAACGCGCCATGTTAATCGTACTAGTACAACCCACAATGTAAGAAATATCACACAAGGCTAAATATTCAAAGCACTACTAGTTAGTGTTCAATTATCAATATTAAAATGTCAAAACTCAAACTTCCATACCTCAAATATCAAAAATCGTCAATCCTCCATACTTCTATCATCAAATTCAAATATCAAATATCAAAGGACGAGTTCGCAAACTTAGGGTGCAGTCCGATTCACGAGCAACCAATTGGTTCTAATACAAAAATTCAAATTACAAAATAACCAATGGTTCAAAACGAAAATCTAATACCACGAAACCCCACGAACAAACGTCCAGTTATCCGAACCAACTATCCTGCTTCGGATAATTCAAAATCGAATAACAAAACTTCGAACTAAATTCTGTGCCTTGGCACCTTTACAAAACAAGCCCCACGACTGGGCGTCAATTGTTACCCCCTTTAACTACTATACGACACAACAAATAACGGCCAACAATGCGTTACAACAAAATGCCCCTCTGCGCTACTACTGCTCCAGAACCTCTGCCACCAAATAGGGGTAGCTAGGGAGTTTACGCTCGCGACCGCTCAGCCGCAGATAGGGAGGGTTCGAAAGTACGAATTACCTGTGATTCCAGGATCCTAGGGCGCCACGCCGTTGCAGCTCGTATTAATACTCCCCGTTGGAACGTGTAACGACGAACCTAAAGTGCTTATTAAAGAAACCAGAGATTCGACGCAGTAGCAATTAAAAGACAGGGTACATATTTACACATATAATACCAACAATGGGTTCAATACATTCGACACAATATACATGAGGTTTAAGATCAGATTTGTAAACCAAAGACAAATGAAATTTAAAGCCCTATTTAGAATTTACTTATTAACTTCAATTGTAGTCAAACGCAACTATTGAAAATAAATTGCTGCCAAAGTGGCAACAAAGGCACAACAATTCGGCCGCATCCTGTGAGGCAGGGTACGCCGAAACTAGAGCTATGCAAGCAAAAAGGCTAACTAAAACCCCGAATGTTAGCTTATGGTTTTAGGGTTACGTCAAGATTTCTAAGGGTTGAAGCCCGCTGTTACGGTTGTATGATCATACAGGCGCTGCGGTTTCTATGTCAAACACATCATGTTATCATAATGACCACTTAAAGCAACGGCTTGAATTATGCTCCTAACAAAGCTCAAATACAAATTATAAGGCTACCGTGAACGGCTCTTTAGCCACAATCTACCCTCAATAATGACAAGTTAACAAATTAACCTCTGCAATAAAGTTAATAAATTACATACAAATACAGCTAGCCCGTAATCTATGAAAGCTAATCTGTCTTAAGCTAAATTTACAACATAACTGAATGGTTTATGACGTGACACAAACCTGATCGTAGCAAATAACTCGTTAAACCAAAAATATCTAGCTGTTCTGTCTTAAGATAGTTCAACAACATAACTGAATGTTTTATTAGGTTACAACTAAAACAAAGCAAATGAAATGCAACCGCAACGAGTTGCAAAGAAAACGAAGTGGCACTGATCGCAGTTTAATTAATTTAAATTAATGAAAATGACGGGACATTGTCCTCGTGAGCATTTCCCCAAATAAAACCCATAAATATTTTCTACGTTGACAAAGCATAATAGCTGCATTTCAATTCATGGCAGCAACGACGCAATTAATGAACAGAAATACAATTGACAAGAAATCGTACAACACCTGGTTCGATGGTTCTTCAAACCTCCAGCGGAGAATTAAATGGAGTCCCTTTGGGTGGAAGGCTCCAATCGGCGGAGTCCTGCAGGTGAATTGCTCAGCCTGGCCCCCAGAGATCCGCACGGTGGGACAAACACGTGGTTTTAACCTCACCAAGAAAACATTGCACAAATTCGAGACAACATCAAGCAGGTTTCAGCGAGGGAGATCGATCGCTAAGCGAGGTCGCTGCTAAAATCTGGTCCAGCAGAAAAGAAGTAGAAGTCGAAGTAGAAGAAGTCCCCTGTGTAGGAACGTCCAAATTAGAAATTTGCACTTAAAATGAACAAGATTACATACCAAGGATTAAACAGAATTTCGCACACAAGCATCTAGCGCTATGATCCCTGAGGACTTCTGCACAAACTACATTTCCCAGAAATGGGCGAACATCGGCCAAAAACTCAACAATTAGCACAAGACGAAGCGGGTACAATTACATCCCATAATGGACGCCAAACCAAATCGATTCAATTGTTTGCCAAAAATCGATAAACGCTAACATGGCCTCCAGCAACTAGCCAATCCGAGAATTTCTTACGTCAAAATTGACGAATCGGATCGATCTCAAGGATCGTACACTAGCGACTAAAATGAACAAGGTTCGATTCAAAAATCGTTACATTGCGCGCCACCTCTCTCAAGATGCGAGAGCTTGAGGACCGAAATCTACAATGACATTACAGGCAACTCGGCTAACCGAGCACTAAGTATTGCCTAAAATCAGGCGCTCGAAGCTACTTAAAAATTGGAATGTAACAAATAATTGTTTGTCTTTTTTCTTATGGTCGTTGTTTTTTGTATGATTAACTTGAAAAGAGGCTTCCACGAATGGGGCCCCCAATTAATCCGCTGCGAATTCCGGTTCAATGGGATTGCCGGGAACTGCCACTTAATAACCCTGACTTGGGTTCAGTTATTTGTTGGAGTGAAACAAGACTTAACAAACACGAGTATATTGAGTAACAACGATTACAAACGTCACTGATGGACCGATGGTTTTTTACAATAGCTTCAACTGTTGTGACACGCTTGGATTGGCCACGCGAAAATAGCGAATTGCGCGTAACCGTAACACAAAACAACCTGGAAACGTCTTTCCCAGGGAGTTAGACCGACCGCAACCCAGCACAAAGCATAGCTGAACTTGCTTACTCGAAATTCTGAATCTAACTAACGCTGAATTGACAAAGATCTCAACTCGCAAATTCAACAGGGAGGGGAAGGCTCAAACACCATTGGCTGAGGCGATCCTGCGTAGCCAATCAGAGCGTCGCACGTTGTTTAGGTATAAATGCTTATTTTAAGAATCTTAATACTAAGCTCTCTCAATGAGGCATTGTATTGAACGAAATCCATAAACACATGATTCCCAAATATGCTAAGTCG
Source organism: Agriotes lineatus (assembly GCA_940337035.1). NCBI lineage: Eukaryota > Metazoa > Arthropoda > Insecta > Coleoptera > Elateridae > Agriotes > Agriotes lineatus. The sequence continues at coordinate 47,623 of CALNHX010002232.1, read as the reverse complement.
GCTTAAGTTCTATTAGAAAATGTATCCATCCGCTTAAAAGCCATTAAGGGAAGCTTACAAATTCCTTTCCAATATTAACAGAGGCAAACAAATACGGCAAGATGCAAATTTGACTTTACCACGACCTTTGAATGAGATAGAACAGTTATGACTTGAATTACAGGATTAATTATAATAAAAAAGGTTTTGATGCACGCATCTGTGTGAATCAAACATGCCGCCCCCGAAGTGCCGACTATGGCACGACGTGATTAAATCCCAAAATTAAACTGAAATCTAAAACTACCAAATAATCAAATGCATAACAAGAACTGTTTAATCTTGTCTTTAACAGATTAACCAGATATAAATTTATAATTATTCATTTAAATTTTACGAAACATTCTAAAAGTTAAAAGCCACCAAAAACGCAATATTGCATTATGCAAGCGCGGCGACCTACTCACAGTCAAGTTTAAACACCTCGCAGTCGCCGCTCAGCATTTTTACACGGCTTCGCGTACACAATTACGCAACGCCGTGACAAGGTTTAAATGCCTACAATCGCAGCTCAGCATAAAAGACGCTCGAGTTCATGGAGTCCATATCATATCACGGAAGCAAAACCGCTGAGTATTGTTTTGCAAGACTAGTAAATTAACCTACTGAATATAATACATTGCACCTGTTATTAGAAATGAACTTTGTATATTACTATGATCTAAGCAAATTTGTTTGTATATATAGAACAATTATTTTTGTAATAAACCAGTCTGCATTTACTTGTTAGATTCACTTACTGCGTCGCTGTGGGTCCAAGCCTATAAATAATTAAGGGATGTGAGGCTGCATCTCACACAGTGACGAATTATCATCCCGTTAAGTGGCATGACTAAGCTGTCTTAAAGCGGAAACTGCTGTCTCAGTTCTGCGCTTAACATAAGGGATGGAACCAGCAAAATAACGTAACGGACGCCTGATTTCTACAGCCTCCAGGCGAATCTGTTCATGGTCCTTCGAGCCGGATCTGTCTACAACTAAGAAGAGGTACACCCCGAGAAGAAAACAACATCTACCAACCCACCCGGTTCCCCGAAAATGGCAAACAATATGGAGGAATTCAATCAGCTAGCTGTCGCCCAAGAAGAACTCGGCCAGAAGATCACGCAGGTATTTTCCAACAGCAAAAAGGACCCTGCCAGCCGAAAAACAGAAGCTTACATCGCCAGCCGAAACAAGACGCTGGACGAAACTTGGAACGCCGTGACCAAAAATCACGCCAAAATGGTGCAGCTAAGTATTCCTACACATAATTATTTTACCACAGGGTATTACGAACAAATTAAAGCCATCTACTGCGAAGCAAAAAGTTATTTGCAGAGCTGTTTAAAGGCAACTGAAAATCCCGACCCCTCTGAAACTAGGAGGCGAGAGGAAACAGTTGTAAATCCCGAGCAAAAGGTTCGTATCCGAAAACTGCAGATTCGGATGCAGAATTTTAAGCAATCTTTGGACGACGCCGAACTGGAACAAGCACTCGGAAGGCCCGCCATCACAAAGAGGGAATTAAAGGAAGAATGGGACCGGGTGATCGAGATGGACGAAGAAGTCATGTCTAACGAGATGGATTCAAACCAGACGCACTTCAGTCCTGAATTTACTACGTTGAAAGACAGGTACCGAAATTTAATTAATTTGTTACAAGCACCAACAAGGAACGAGCAAGCATCAGCCATCTCGCTTCCTCAAGTTAAAATCCCCATATACGAGGGAAATTATGAGGAATGGGCCACTTTTAAGGACCTATTCACCAAATTAGTAGATGACAACCAAAACATGGATGATGTCATCAAAATGCAGTATTTAAAAACGCATGTCAAGGGAGAGCCCAGCCGACTAATCCAGCATCTCGCAGTGACTCAAGCCAACTACAACACCGCTTGGAATTTGCTGCAACAAAGGTATCAAAATAATCGCCTTATTCTAACCAAATTGCTAGACACCATCTTCGATCAGCCGGTCCTCTCCAAGGAATCAGCCCAAGGGTTGAAAAGATTGCATGACTCCACTAAGGAATGTGTGGAAGCAATCAAAAATTTGGGCATTTCCACCGACAGCTGGGGTCCGTGGATTAACCGAGTTATTACTCGAAAATGGGATCCTGAAACTAACAAATTATATGAGCAATCGCTTCAGTGCCCAAATGAAGTTCAGGATCACCAAACTCTAATGGCCTTCTTACAAATGCGGTTCCAATCCTTGGAATCCATTGATGGAGCTCGAAAACCAACGCAGGACAAGCCACAGAAAAATTACGCTGCCGGATATCTCAACTGCAAGATGTGCAATGGGGACCATTACATCGATAACTGTGGTCAATTCCAGAGGCTCTCCACCCACGAAAAGCAAGAAGTGGTAAGAACCTACCGATTGTGCTTTCGATGTTTGCGACACGATTCTAATATACAATGTCGTTCGTATTATAACTGCAAAATCTGCCGCTTTCCACACCATACTCTGCTTCACAAGGCACAGCCGCCATCAAAGCCGATACCTGCTCCGAAGATGAAGACGTTTTCTCACGCAGCAGCCATGCAGACCTCCAACGCTCCAGAGAAGAAGCCAAAACCCACAATCATTGCCGCCAACCTAGGCGCAAAGAAGAGCCAAGTGCTACTGGCCACAGCAACGGTTCAAGTTAAGGCAGCATCCGGGATGACTCATCTCTTGAGGGTCTTGATAGATCCAGGGTCTCAAGGTTCCTTAATCACCGAAGCCGCAGCCGAATTATTAGCGTTGCCCAGGACCAAGGTTCGAGCAGAAATCTCCGGAATTGGGAACAGCGAAACAAAAGTCGCAAAATGGAAAATCACAGGTTTGATTACGCCAAGATTTCCAAGTAAATTTTCCTTACCTGTTACTTTACTGGTACTTCCCAAACTTACAAAAACCATGCCTTCATCACCCATTCCGAACATAAAAATGGATGCCTGGAAACATGTCTTCATCGCCGATCCAACCTTCAACCGACCTGGCCCCATAGATATACTTCTAGGCGCTGAAGAATATTCCCAAATAATTCTCGAAGGAATCAAGAAATCCAAAGATGGCATCCTAGGACAGAATACCGAATTGGGATGGATCTTAGCAGGAACCATGGAAAGACGACCTCCCACCAGCCTTAAGGTCAACACCATGGTTGCCAAAATTGAAGAGGATGAGCAGTTGCAGAAATTCTGGAACATTGAAGAGGCTTCTCCTCAAAGGAAACTTTCCCCAGATGATCAGGTATGTGAAAATAAATTCACAGACACAGTCCAGCGAGACGTAGATGGAAGATACGTAGTAAGGATTCCATTCAAACAAACTCCAGTACACATGGGAAGGTCCAAACCCTCAGCATTGGCACGATTCATACATCTGGAGAAGAAATTAGGACAAGATCAAGATCTAGCAGTCCAATACAAGAAATTCATGCAAGAATACTTGGATTTAGGACATATGGAAAAGGTGGCAAAGGAAGATGAGAATAACGGCAAGTATTACATTCCCCACCATGGCGTCATCCGAGAAGCAAGTTCATCAACCAGGCTTCGTGTCGTTTTCGATGCCTCTAGCAAGGCCTCTCACGGAAAATCCTTAAATGAGATGATGTACGCTGGACCTAAACTTCAGCAAGAACTGGTCGACATTCTACTTCGATGGAGGACACACAGGATTGTTTTTTCTGCAGACATTGAAAAAATGTACCGACAAATCAGAATGAACAACCAAGACCAGGAGTACCAAAGAGTCCTATGGAGATTCGACAAATCACAGCCAATCAGGGAATATAAGCTGTGCACCGTCACTTATGGAACCGCATCAGCTCCCTATCTTGCCATTCGAACCTTGCATCAACTCGCACAGGACGAAAAGGTCTCATTTCCATTAGCTTCAGAAGCAGTGAAGAAAGATTTCTACGTGGACGACGTGCTTTCTGGGGCCGACACTGTGGAAGAAGCGATCCAACAACAAGGTCAGCTCATTTCCTTACTAAAGCGTGGAGGCTTTACTCTACATAAATGGTGCAGTAATGAGTCAGCCATCATTCAAGAACTCCCAGAAGAGTTAAAGGAACAAACATACCTCGAAATAAGTGAAGACGGCGTAAAAAAGTCCTTGGGCATTCACTGGTCTCCATATGAAGATGTTTTCTGTTTTAAGGTAGACGTTAAGCAACAGGAATCCACCAAACGCACCATACTATCCGAAGTTGCCAAAATTTTCGACCCATTGGGATGGTTAGCACCCGTCATCATCACTGCCAAGCTACTCATCCAAGAACTATGGCTCGAAAATATCAAATGGGATGACCCAGTGTCTGAAAATATCCAAGGCAAATGGGAGACGCTCAGGTCTCAACTCAAGGCAGTGGAAGAAATTACCTTACCAAGGTGGTTGTTTATCAAAAGGGAATCTCTAGTAGAGCTGCATGGATTCTGTGACGCCTCCGAAAGAGCTTTCGGGGCCGCGATTTATACCCGAGTCACCACATCATCCGGCCAAGTCAAGGTATCCTTATTAATAGCCAAATCCAAGGTGGCACCAGCCCGAGCCAAGACGACATTACCAAGACTGGAACTCTGCGCAGCAGTACTCCTTTCCAATCTACTTCAAAGGGTAATTGCAACATTAGACCTTCCTAAGGTGTCTATCTTCGCCTGGACCGACTCCATGGTTACATTAGGATGGATAAAAGGAGACCCGGTACGATGGAAGACGTTCGTCGCGAATCGAGTAGCCGAAATCAACAATCTAATTCCGGCTCAACATTGGAACCACGTCAAATCCGAAGAGAATCCTGCAGACGTCATCTCCCGAGGCACTAGTCCAGAAAAACTAAAGAATCATCTCCTATGGTGGGACGGACCGAGCTGGCTAGTTAACAAGAGTTCATGGCCGTGTCAACCAGACACCGCAACCACCGAGGAAGAAGCAAGAAGTTACACTGTGCATCAAACTACCATTCATCAAGACGAGAACGAAGTCGTTCATCGTTTTTCTTCTCTAACAAGAATGGTACGAGTCATGTCACATTGCCGAAGACTCATCAACAAGTGTAAGCGACTTCCCACTCAATCAGGATGCCTATCAGTGAAGGAAATGGACGACACCATCCTCCTACTCGTTAAGGTCATCCAAGGAAGTGATCCTATTTTGAGGGCAACAGGATCTCAACTCCGGCAGAACAAATATGTGAGTTCCAGTAACAAGCTTGCCAACCTCAATCCCTTCATCGATCAGCATGGAATAATCCGTGTTGGAGGAAGATTAGAAAATTCCACCTTGTCCTTCAATGAAAAACACCCAATCATACTCCCGTACTCCAGTCATATTTCCAAACTAATAATCCAAGAGGCGCATCTACGCACGCTGCACGGTGGCACCCAACTCACTCTCTCATATATCCGAAGAAAATATTGGATCATCAACGCGAAGAAAGCAGTCAGCTCCAGCATCCAGAAGTGTTTCCGATGTCTACGATACAAAGCAGAGGCAGCACAGCAACTGATGGGAAATCTTCCATCAACCAGAGTGAATTCAACTCCTCCATTCTTCCATTCCGGAGTGGACTACGCCGGCCCAATACAGATCCGAACATCCAAGGGAAGAGGGCATTCTTCGCACAAAGGGTACATTGCTGTTTTTGTCTGTCTATCAACCAAGGCAATCCACCTAGAGGCCGTCAGCGACATGACAACCAACAGCTTCCTAGCAGTCTTCAGGAGGTTTACTGCCCGAAGAGGACGCTGTGCACACCTATACAGCGACAACGGAACAAACTTCGTTGGCGCAAGAAAAGTGTTGGACAAGGAAACCCGCCAAACAATTGAAGGCCCAGTTGTCCAAGAAACCTTAGCAACCGGTGGTACCCAATGGCACTTCATCCCTCCAATAGCCCCTCACTTCGGAGGGATATGGGAAGCAGGGGTAAAATCAATGAAGCATCATCTGAAGAGAACTATTGGCCACGCTACTCTCACCTTTGAAGAGTTAACAACTCTTCTCTGCCAAATTGAGGCCTGCCTAAACTCACGTCCTCTATGTCCACAAGGCAACGACATTGAGGACACAACTGCTCTGACGCCAGGCCATTTCCTAATAGGGAGGGAAATCATATCGCCACCAGACCCAATCAACACTCCAATATCTTCAAATCTATCGAATCGTTGGAGGATAATCCAAAAGATCAAGCAAGATTTTTGGAAATCATGGAGCTCGGACTACCTTCATGGATTACAGCAACGAAACAAATGGAAGAAACCATTGGAGAACACTAAAGTTGGAGATTTAGTGTTAATCAAAGAAGATAGTATCAATCCTAGTAAGTGGCCTTTAGCAAGAGTCACTGCAACTCATCCAGCAGCCGATGGATCAGTACGAGTAGTGACGCTCCAGAAATCAGGAGGACATCAGCTAAAACGATCCATAAGCAGCATCATTCCATTACCAGCAACTACCGAGGAATCGCAGGAACCAGAGGCAGAAGATAAAATTTCAACTAACATTATCCAGACACGATCATCCCCAGCACCAAGGAAATCTGTCGCGTCCAAATGGAAACTGCTGTTACTCATCTTTACCCTTCTTACCACCAATACATTAAGTAAAGCAGAATTTAATATCCAAAAACCAGACAGCGGGTACTATGTAGAACACATTGGACACGGGAAGATTGAGAGAGGAACATTCCGGATCGAAATCCAGTTCGAGAGGGGGAAGATCGAAGAAGACTTCGAAACAGTCACAGACATGGTAGACAAATTCGACAATCTCTGCGACTCTGCAAAAGAACTGTCCGAAGACACATTATGCAAGACACTGGTGCATCATCTTCTGGAACAGAAAAAGCAAATGGAATGGATTAGAGATGGTATGGAAGAAATAATAACAAGACGAGAAAAAAGAGGAGTCCTTGGCACAGTATTAACATCAATTTTTGGAGTCAACGATGAAGTCTATCAAGATATAGACAGGCTAGACAAGAATCAACAGGAACTAATAAAAATGGACAGTCAACAATCCAAATTCTTGCTATCAGCACTTTCCAGGTTTAATGAAACCGAAGAACGAATCGACAAGAAGCTGGAACATTTCCAAGAAAAATTAAACCAAGGAATCCGGGCCATTAACAACATGGACAAATGGTATAAAGCAACCGCCTCCAACCGACTAAATATTCACATCATCAGTGTGTACCAAGTCGCCACAAATGTAATTAGTGAACTGTGCAACTACCATATTCACATCTTAAACGTTCACTTTCAGCAAGGTAATCTGTACGAGCTAATAACACCTGCTCAAATTAAACAGATCCTCGCTAATGCAACCAGTAAACTTTCACCAAATTTGGAGATATTACCAACGCCAATTCTAAAGGTTGACATTGGGCATGACGACATCTACATCAACGTCCAAGGGTATTTCATCATAGTGGAAAAAACGGAATACTCCTTAATTAAAGTGACACCAATTCCTCTCCAAATCAGCAATGGATCCTACTGGATGATCGATGTGCCGAAAGGAATCTTCGCTGTGGATTACAACCTACAAATGTACTTCCACGAAACAGATGAAGAATTCAAAGAAGAGCTACAAATTTCTCCCACTACCTATGTTTGCAGTCCAACGGTAGTTAAAGGAATTGAAAACAACCCAAACTGCATCATTGACGATATATATCACCGAGTAGAAACCAGTCAATGTCTCCTACGAAGACATCGCATCCAGTCCATTATTTGGAAACAATTGTACATGGAAAACACCTGGCTATTTGTAGTCAGTAAACCAACCCGCATAGCAATCACTTGTAGTGGAAACAGGGAAGAAGTCACCGTCAACACTACAGGTGTCATTCAAATTTCATCGGATTGCATCATCCAAACTGCGAGGAATACATTAACCCCAAGGCACAACAGAAAATACAAGATCCTGGCTGGATACTCCAAGGCTATCAGTATCAATATTACCAACCCAATCACAACAAACTGATTTTCAGAAATCGCAGAGGAACATGTACTAACTCAGTCAGACCACTTCGAAGACCTACAAGCATCGCAGTTAGATTTCCAGGAGCATATAAAAAACTTCACCTGGAAAGCCATCCGACATCATTCTCACCTGTCTATTGGGGTCACAGGCAGCCTTTTGGGAACCGCTGCCCTACTAGGAGCTATCTACTACATTCGGCAACGAATAACACGAAGGAAGCCACCACCCGCACAACCCCAGGCAGAAGAATATCCTCTCAAAACGCTCAATCTCGAAGAAACAATATAATTTATCGGTTTGCTTTTTTGTGGCTTAAAATTGGCAATATGTTTAATCTTGTCTTTAACAGATTAACCAGATATAAATTTATAATTATTCATTTAAATTTTACGAAACATTCTAAAAGTTAAAAGCCACCAAAAACGCAATATTGCATTATGCAAGCGCGGCGACCTACTCACAGTCAAGTTTAAACACCTCGCAGTCGCCGCTCAGCATTTTTACACGGCTTCGCGTACACAATTACGCAAGGCCGTGACAAGGTTTAAATGCCTACAATCGCAGCTCAGCATAAAAGACGCTCGAGTTCATGGAGTCCATATCATATCACGGAAGCAAAACCGCTGAGTATTGTTTTGCAAGACTAGTAAATTAACCTACTGAATATAATACATTGCACCTGTTATTAGAAATGAACTTTGTATATTACTATGATCTAAGCAAATTTGTTTGTATATATAGAACAATTATTTTTGTAATAAACCAGTCTGCATTTACTTGTTAGATTCACTTACTGCGTCGCTGTGGGTCCAAGCCTATAAATAATTAAGGGATGTGAGGCTGCATCTCACACAGTGACGAATTATCATCCCGTTAAGTGGCATGACTAAGCTGTCTTAAAGCGGAAACTGCTGTCTCAGTTCTGCGCTTAACATAAGGGATGGAACCAGCAAAATAACGTAACGGACGCCTGATTTCTACAGCCTCCAGGCGAATCTGTTCAGAACTAAGGACAGATGATAATCCAAGAGCCTTACAGATAACCTACAACTAGCATGAATACAAGCAAAGAAACAACTAAACCTAGCAAAATGTTCAATTAGCGAAAACTACCAACTAAGAGCAAAGTCAATGTTTATTGCCCTTGATCGCAATGATCGTCTTTGGGTAGGATGTACACTTTACGCACCGAGCGTTTCAGGAGATTCCCTCGGGAATCGCGCACCTGCACCACACGCACAACACCATCCGCTCCTGGATATGTGGCCGAGATGATTGCCAGTGGCCAACGGTAGCTTGGAGATGCCTCGTCGTGGACGAGTACCACGTCGCCCACCTGGGGGGCTAGAGACGTGTTGGAGGACTTCCACTTAGGCCGGCGCTGCAGGAGGTGTAGGTAGTCCCGGGACCAACGATCCCAAAACTGCTGGGACAGCCGCTGGACCAGCCCATAGCGGCTGAGACGATTTTCCGGTATGTCCTGGAGTTGGGCTTCCGGAAACGAAGTCAGCTTCCAACCGATCAAGAAGTGGGCAGGAGTAAGGACTTCGGGGAATGAGGCGTCGGTAGGGAGAACACAGAGTGGGCGGGAGTTTAGTATCGCCTCTACTTGAGTCAGCATGGTGCAATACTCAACGAAAGTTAACTTTGCATTGCAAGATATTTGCCTTAAATAATATTTCAATAACTTTACCCCCGCTTCCCAAATGCCGCCAAAGTGCGGAGAGCGTGCCGGAATAAAATTCCACTTAATGCTATGTTTCGACAATTCCTCCCTTATGCATTGCTCACTAGAGCCTGACAGGATATTTTTAAATTCCGATAGCTGATTTCTGGCACCGGTGAAACTGGAATAGCGCCTGAAAAGTTCAAATTCTGGGACGCGATGGTGAAGAGTGGCCACTACTGGGCGCGACTCTTGGGCTGCTAGCTCACCCGAATCAATTTTAACGGGCTGGGGTTTTAAGTCCGCCTGTGACAAAAACTCTGGCCCGTGCCACCACAAGCGTGAGTTGAGTAACTCCTGGGGTAACATTCCCCTGCTAATTATATCGGACGGGTTGCAATTTGTACGCACGTGAAACCATTCTTCCCTATTGCTTAGTTCGTGAATCTCGGACACCCGGTTCGCGACGAACGTCTTCCAATTACTCGCATCCTTATTTATCCAGTGCAGAGTTATGGTGGAGTCCGACCAATAGTACACGCGGTCAAATTTAAATGCGGAGGAATCGAGTATAGTTTTAATCAAACGAGCCAACAGTAAGGTCGAGCAAAGCTCCAAACGAGGCAAAGATATTGTTTTTAATGGAGCGACCCTTGACTTAGCACAAAGCAAATTGGTGGTGACATTACCGCGCGCGTCAACGCAACGTATATACACGGCGCACCCATAGGCTACAGAACTCGCGTCCGCAAATCCGTGGAGATCTATCGAATTTATGTCATCGCAAATTACCCGTCTCGGAATTGCCAATGAGCCCAAAGCGCGTAATGAAGAATGGAGTTCGTCGTATCTGGAGCGCATCTCCATGGGCACCGTTTCGTCCCATGACAACTTCAACTGCCAAAGCCGTTGCACGAGAAGTTTCAAAGTTAGAACGCTTGGACCAAGTAGTCCCAAGGGATCGAATACTTGAGCCATACTAGAGAGTATAGCCCGCTTGGTAACTGATTTGCAACAGCTAGGGTTCACTCTGTAACTTAGCACGTCCCGCTGAGTATCCCAAAAAATGCCGAGAGTTTTCTCCGTGGCGTCTTCCGTCAAAGAAATGGGCTCTACGCTGCCGCGATCTACACCAATGGCGCTAGCTACTTCACTGTCGTTGGGTATCCACTTTCGCAATTCAAACCCGTACCCCGACAAAGCGCTACTAATTTCGAATTGCGTTTTTATGGCTTCCGCCCTATTTTCAAAACCAGTCAGTAGGTCATCTACATAAAAATCCCGGCTAATTCTTAATGAGGCCTCTGGAAGCGATGCTTCGATTTCCTGGGCGATTTGTATCAAGCACCTAGTTGCTAGGTACGAGGCTGATTTAGTACCGTAGGTGACCGTTAATAATTTGAAGCATTTTACCGCTGAGGTTTTGTCGTCACGCCATAAAATTAATTGGTATTGCGTCTGCGAGGGGTCCACGAGGATTTGCCTGTACATTTTGGCGCAATCTGCTTTCAGCACGTACTTGAATTGCCTAAAGCGACAAAGAATTGCAAACAACGACTGCTGGACCACTGGGCCCTTATGTTGAAGGTCGTTAAGCGATACTCCGGAGGAGGACGCACAACTGCCGTCAAAAACAACGCGATGTTTGGTCGTTGAACTGTCCTCCTTTATGACTAGCAAATGTGGCAAATAAAACCGAGTATGAAAAAGACTCGCTTCGTCGTCCACCTTGCTCAAGTGACCAAGCGACTCGTATTCTTTGAGAAATGCGGAATACGCGGTTTTCAACTCGGGATTTTTTGACAATTTGTTTTCTAATGAATAGAAACGCTTTAACGCTATAGCGCGCGAGTCTCCCAGCGATGGAGCATCTTTCCTGAAAGGTATGCTCACGATGAACCTACGCGGCTCCGACGACGCCCGTTTCGTAGTCGATTGAAAATGGTCTTCGCAAAATTTGTCATCAGCAGAGAGTCGGCCTGCTGAACCGTAAGCCCCCTCGATTTCCCAAAATCTCTGAATGCCGTGCTCGATGCCGGCTACACTTAAATGAACTCTATTTGAAAGAATGAGCGCTCGATTTTCGACATTCATGTTTCCGCCTAAAACCCAACCAAAAAGAGTTTTTGTTAAGAATGGCTTCTCTGGGCCCAATTTCACCTGTCCCTGACAGAGCACTTGCCAAAAGACATTCGCGCCTAATAAAAGATCAATCTTTCCCGGTGTATTACAATCTGAATCGGCTAGCACAATGTTTGGTGGGATCTTCAAATCCCTCAACGAGAAAGAAAGGACCGGCAGAGGGTCCGTAATTTTGTCTAACACAACACAGCTCAAAATGTCCTCGTATTTCCCGTTACGGGAGCGGATTCGAACGTTTGCTCTGAATTCAGCGTTCAGAGCCCTGGCACCAACACCCGACAGTGAGGTTTTATTACCTCGTTTCTCAATTTTCAAATTTTGACACAAGTCGGCGCTAACTAAGTTTAGTTGGGATCCGGGGTCCAAAAGAGCTGTTGCCCGGGAAAATGACCCGGAGGATCCTTCTACGAATACGCTAACCGTGGACAATAAAACTTGCGCTGGCGCCGCGATTGAAGGACTGCTACAGGCTGCTGAAACGGATGCGACGGGTGCCTCGCTCGGGGCGACGGCCCCGACCTCCCGTGTGTCGCCGCTGGTTTCTGGCGGTCTAGGACGCGGCGACGGAGTATTTTCGTGCGCGTCGCGCTTTGGACGCAAACACAGTAAAGTATGGTGCTTTTTTCTGCATACGCGGCATCTCGACGATGTGCATTTTACCACGAAATGTCCGGGCTTGAGACAATTGTTGCATAATTTCAAACGACGCGCCTCTTCGATACGAGCGTTTACCGACAATTTTGAAAATTATTCGCAAGCGCTAATCGAATAATTACTATTTTTGCAAAAATCACAAGCGTGATTACCTTGCTCTCTGGCTACATGAGCGCGTGCATGACTTTTTTGCTCGGATCCCTGATTTCCCAAACTCGAACCTATTTTCGCAGCTTCCAGCGAACCTAATAAGCGACTTTTGCTCTTTAAAAAATCTAACAACTCTCGCAAAGTAGGAAATTGTCCGGTATGTTTGTATAATTTCCAGTCAGTCTGCATTGCTGAGCCGAGCTTCGAAACTATGATATGTATTAGTATGGTGTCGACTGTGGGTTCCCCGTACGCCTTTAAAATTTCCAAAATTCTAACTACACTATCGAGCAGCCTTTGAACAGACGAATGTGAATCCCTTTTTACGCTCTCTAAACTGAATAACGCATTTATGTTTGATTTTACTATCAGCTTTTTATTTTCAAATCGCTTGACTAGGATGTCCCAAGCAATGGTATAGTTATCGTTGGTAACTTTTAACGACGAGATTGAACTAGCAGCTTCTCCCTTAAGGGAAGAAATCAAATAGTAAAATTTCTGAACGTTGGTCAAATTAGCGTTGTTATGAATAAGCGACGTAAAGGAGTCATGAAATTGAACCCAATTCTCGAATTTCCCCGAAAAGGAAGGCAAATCTAAGGGTGGTAATCTTAATCCAGCGAGCTCTCCTGAAGGGCCACTTTGCAAAGAATTTTGACCTAGATTCGGTTTTATACCCGGACTGATCTTATTTTTTGATAAGAATTTCTCGACTGTGCTACTAATCTCGCTAAAATGAGTCATAAAAGAGTCGAATTCATTGAAAAGTTCATCAAAATGTTCAGCGTCGGCCTCCATTAGGCCCTCCATTGACTTCTTATACTCACCCAACAAATTTTGGAAACAACTAAACTCTTTTGAAAAGTTGCCGACCTCGTGAGCCTTCACGGGGCTGGACGAAGAAATGCTATGAAATAGAGTTTCGAAACGATCTACTTGGGCTTTTATGAATTTGCAACGAGTGGTTAAAGCGTGAGTTTCCGACATGACCGCTGATGTCTAACGAGTTTCCACCATGACTGACACAAGCAAAAAACAACACTAAACGAAGGTGTAATGGAAAAGGACTTACTTTTGATTTGAGAACGTAGTAACTTCTTGACGAACAGAAAACCAACCCACTGCCGATCGCTGCCGCTTGACGTGGGACCTGGACTCGGTGTAGGCTCTCGATGGTTGAATTTCCTGGTGTTGGCGAAGCTTCTTGACGCTCTCCGACGAAATGATGTTGGAGCAATTGCATCCACCAGTTACTGGAAACTTGTACACTTGCGTTTTTAGCTTCTTCCACATCCGGCTTGAAGGACCAATGTTTTTTATATGATTAACTTGAAAAGAGGCTTCCACGAATGGGGCCCCCAATTAATCCGCTGCGAATTCCGGTTCAATGGGATTGCCGGGAACTGCCACTTAATAACCCTGACTTGGGTTCAGTTATTTGTTGGAGTGAAACAAGACTTAACAAACACGAGTATATTGAGTAACAACGATTACAAACGTCACTGATGGACCGATGGTTTTTTACAATAGCTTCAACTGTTGTGACACGCTTGGATTGGCCACGCGAAAATAGCGAATTGCGCGTAACCGTAACACAAAACAACCTGGAAACGTCTTTCCCAGGGAGTTAGACCGACCGCAACCCAGCACAAAGCATAGCTGAACTTGCTTACTCGAAATTCTGAATCTAACTAACGCTGAATTGACAAAGATCTCAACTCGCAAATTCAACAGGGAGGGGAAGGCTCAAACACCATTGGCTGAGGCGATCCTGCGTAGCCAATCAGAGCGTCGCACGTTGTTTAGGTATAAATGCTTATTTTAAGAATCTTAATACTAAGCTCTCTCAATGAGGCATTGTATTGAACGAAATCCATAAACACATGATTCCCAAATATGCTAAGTCGGCTTAAGTTCTATTAGAAAATGTATCCATCCGCTTAAAAGCCATTAAGGGAAGCTTACAAATTCCTTTCCAATATTAACAGAGGCAAACAAATACGGCAAGATGCAAATTTGACTTTACCACGACCTTTGAATGAGATAGAACAGTTATGACTTGAATTACAGGATTAATTATAATAAAAAAGGTTTTGATGCACGCATCTGTGTGAATCAAACAGTCGTGGAAAAATAGTGTATAAGGTGATTGATAATTAGGTATAAAATATTTTACCGAAGTTTTTTTAGGCTACAAGAAAGAGAGAAACCTAATACACGTTAGTATTAAAATACTGCATTGAAAAGATACAGGGTGTTATTGAAAACAAAATCTCTATTTGTGACTATAACCTGGAAAGTAATTATTCGATTAATTTGAAAATTATAAACACAAAATTAACAAATCAATGACAGAAAGTAGAAAACTATAGCAAATGTAATAAATGTCTGCTATTTCTCTTGGAGTAAAATCACCTATTTCGAGGGAAAATCTTTTTTTTAATACAACCCAGTATTTCAAACAATCAACGGCTGTTTATGACAGCTGCTGTCTTGATATTGTATCAGAATTAATATTGACTATCAAAAGCAGGCTACTTGATTCTAAAAATGCAAATGTTTGCTTTCTAAGTATATTTTTTTTTCATTAACACCCTGTGTTTTTTAAGGGTGCATTTTACTACTTGTTGTAGTAGGCCAATTGCTTTGTTTTGGTCTAAAGAAACTTTGATCAATCTTTTTACACCTAATTATGACTGGGCAGGGAAGACGTCACTTTCCTTGTGTGTATTTGTAGCCATCGGAATGCACCCTTGGGCCTCAAACTTACACTTTGGGAAAAATAATGCTTTTCTTTCGCTTGGTGTATAATGCACTATTAATACAGCAACATAAAATTGGGTGTCATTAATTAAAAAACAATTTTGTGAAACTATGTTACGTAAGAGTGACAGCAATAACATCACTAATTACTACTCTGTACCTTACAAACTTTGAAAATTGTAATAAAATGACTTTGATAAGTTAATTACCGATAAACAACCCTACTAACGAGTGAAAGTCAAATTATGTTGAAAATAAATTATTTTAATCAAACTTCAACAATTTGTCATATTACTCATATGTTACACGCTGTAAAAGTAAAGTACTTTGTTTTATTTGAAACAATGATAGTGAGAGTAAAATTATAATTAAAATTAAATAGTATCTAGAAATTTAATAAAAACTTGCATTCGGCTTTATCGAACGATTAAAGAGAGGAACTGAAAGGCTACCACACTAATTTATCCAACAAAACTTTTACATACGACACCTAATGTTTTGATGTTCTCAGAAAGGCCTTTTTGAGATTTTTTTTTCTGTTTCACTCGGTCTTTAGTTATTCAGCCGCCTAAAACTGATTAGTAATTTCAACATACGCCCAGCAATTAATCGTCTTCCTTTTGATAGCAACGTCTACGTGCAGCAAAGTGTCGTGTTTTGTAATCAACAAAAACCCATAGTAAAGCTTTCGTGTTTTGCATTTGAATGGTTTTGCTAGTCCTGAGCTTTCCGCTGACCCTGTTCGAAATTGTTTTCCGACATACATGTGTTCTACTGTTGAATTTGACTATTTTGTGGTCTGTACCAGTTTGGGCATCTGACACGTCTCTGGAGGATTGCGGAAACGCTCTTTTGTGTTCGTGCGAGAACTTCTCAGATTCGACACGAACATTCTTAAAATGAGTTTGATCTGTAAACCTATTTATTTTTATTTTTCAAAGGCATGCCTGATTCCTCGTAACTCCGCTGTAGCCGTGTAGTGCGTTTTATATTGAATTCTTTGGGCTTCTTCCGATAACTGCTGGAAAATAAATACGAACTTTCTAGTCGTCTATACGCTTTTATTGAAAGTATTGTATATCAGTAAATATATTTTCTAGCTATTGTCCTCGTAGAACAAACATAGATGCCTGTGAAATTCCAGTTATATTGGAACAAAGTGCGTGTTCAGTATTTGCATTTTCAAGGTACGGCAAATTATAAATTATGCATTACTATATTTTCACATTTATGTTTATTTATTTGAAAATAACTGAAGTACAACTCATTAGACTACTATATTGTGTCCATTAGAATTCCTTAATATATTTCAGCAATATTGGTCCGATGATTTCCAACTCAAGAACCCTAAAAAACTACCACAAAGTTTAAAATAAAACTATAAAAACCTGTAAATGTGTAGTTGAATGTTGTTCAACTACTTTCAACTTATTTACTGCTAGGTTATCGGTCTCCTTTTTAAAGAGAATTGAATATTATAATGCTATAATGGGCTGCAGAATTAGACTTTATTGACCACATAACGCCTCCGAGACTAAATTTCCATATCTTATCTCTGAAAGTCGGAAGCTTTTTTACTGAGCTATGCCCTCTACATATGATTGCCATACCAAGAAAGAAAAATTAAAACAATGGATAACAACACTAATTTTAAAACCCGCTATATGGTTCATTTTATGATCCATGGCAAATTACTATGTATTTTTGATTTGAGCACCTACATACTATAATTATTCCAAATGCGAGTGAAGCTACGTGCTTCACTGTAGATTGTCTCTGATCGGATTTGCTTCGGTCGGAATCGGGTTTGCTTCCTTACGTCGTCGTCTCTAATTCATAATACAGCGATAAGCATGTATAGGCGGTATATGGAGAAGGTTTATAATAAACACACATGAATAAGTGTTATTAATAGTTTTGCCTATTTATTAAATTTTACCCTAAGGGTAGTTTAGACGCCATGATTCGACTCATGCCCAAGTATTGTTACGTGCTAAAAGCATATGGTACTAATGTTAGTAGTTTACGGTATATGTCGTAAATAAACGATTAAGTGGGAATAACGCGGTGAAAGCTTATAAAAACTAATATCAGAGTGGCAATGGTTGTTAAAAAAGAAAAGAGGGTAGAAATAAGATAACAGATTTTGTTTTCAAAAACGAGCGACGGAATTAAATTGTGCAAAAGGTTTTCGTGGAAAAAATGATATAAACTCGTAATTTCTCGTGGTTTCGGTAATAGTATTTGGATACTGGCCGACCGTGCTTGTAGCGGATTTTGGGAACAAGTGTTACTTTCCGACGGACGGAGATCCGAGTCATATGGGCGATAGAGGAACCATGAAAAACATTGCATAGTTTATTGCCTGTTAAGTACAGGTTACGTGTAGTTATTTTGCATCTACCTCAGTCTATTTCATAATTCGATATTATAGCAACAAGTATTAGGCGGAAAACGTACATTAGTTTGGGGAAGCTCGTCTTCTGAAATTCGTCACGGAATTTTGGTGTTTACTTACGGTATGTGACAACCGGCGGTTAGTGGATGTCAAGCAGACAGTTGTGGGAGAGGATTGATCAGCGAAGCGGGGTTAGTGGATTCCTTAAGCTTCTTAGGGCTGGTCGTCAATACCACAAGTGCAACAGCAAAACAGATAAATGAAATAACGATAATCTGATGATATTTCGCATATAGCTGAAATAAGAACAGTGCGTACCTATTAGAAATATTTGGTATAAGTTAAGTGGTGTACCCCGTTCGAATCTTAGTGCTTAATTGAATAATTGTCCAAATTGATGCATAAAACGATTGTTATCATTGAAGTTAGCTAAAGGTATTGCTTCTTTCATTTTAATTTTGGGAAGATTCAATAATTGTATTGTAGATATTGCAATGATTTCTGTGCACGAGATAATTAATGTAATTAAAAATGTGTAAATAAAATAAGTCACCACACAATATTTAGTTTTACTATTTGCTATGATCAAACTGACTGATTAACTTATTTTGTTGGTTACGCCAAATTGAGAATTATTCTTATGGTAGTTTGCCCTTTATTTAATCTATTCATCTGATACAATAACTTCGCTAGCTCATTTGAACACAGAGACATGAAAAGAAAAACTCAGATTCTCGGGTCTGAGGTTCCTAAATTTGTAAGTTTAAAATTTTAACGGCAGGCCACTGAAAAAGTGGACTGGGGACCTAAAAAGGAGCGTACTGCGCCGTCGCTATTCTGAAATGTCAAAATATCGCACAAGAAGTTCAAGTTACCTGTCAGCTCGCGTGTAAACTGAATCATCAAGCAATTAAATGAACAGATTTTTACGGTAAGATTTTGAATAATTGCGCCTTCAAGTAGCGTCTTATCGTTCTATTGTTTTTCAGGCAAATCTATCATTAACCCATTCTAAAAGGACGCTTAAAACTGCTTTTGTTTACTGGGACCTCCAACTGACGATTTATTTCTCAAATCCTGGGAAAACACCTCGCCAAGCACAGGAACTTTTATGATTTTCTTGTTCTCCAGGTCGTAATTAAGGTATGATGTGATTTTCATGCCAATCGCGCAGATAAAAATTTCATAATAAACTAACCTCACATGCGTAGGAGTCGCAACCCCTTTATGGTGATCTTGGCTGAAATCTGCGCCCCCGGACTGCTCGGACTGCTGTGCTGTGTTGGGACCTGGTGTGCGGCTCTGCCGGAACAATCTTGACACCCTAGGCCTTCCCACGATGCTGCAAATTGGTTCTGCGGGAGCTGGTCTCGTAGCCGTTTCTGCCGAAGTCGCCTCGGAACGGAAAATAACTCAAGTGCGTGGAAAATCTTGCCTCCAATTGTGCTTATACAGTAGCTGTCGTTTTTGACAAAACACTGTCTACAAATTTAACTTCAGGAAGTTCAACCATGTACAATTACACAACTTATAAACTAAATTAACATATTTGATAATTTAATTACAATTTCTTACATACTAAAATTATTGTCTTTTGAATTGTTCATTTCTCATCGTTTTAATGAGCCACTCACTTGATTTTATTACACTTAAATGCCCATTGTTTATCACTACACTGAATCGTTTTTTAATACACCAATATTGTCTCATTTCCTGCTATTTGAATTCCATCTAATTTCTTGCCACTGCAATCTCTTCAAATTCCCAAGTCTTGTATTTGCATGTAATAAATGACTTGCCTGGCTTTTTTATGTTCTTTGCCTTATCTTTCTGGTCATTCTTATTCTCACCTTTATTAAAAATGTTTATTTCATATTCATTTCCTAATGACTTTACTTTCTACGCTTCCTTTTTTAAGCTGTGTCTAACTTGAACTTTCTGTTCCAGTTCCTAATTAATTTAGATTCGGCTTCTACTTTGTCCAAATCTATTATATTATGCTTAAAATTATATTGCTAAACCCAATACACGGAATTTGAGTTTTTATATTTCTGTGCCTATTCAAATACAATCAATGTCATTGGCTATTTATACCAGTATTATTATGATTTGGCAATTTATGTGAATTTTCTCAGATGCCTGCATTATTACAACTCTGTGCTTTAGTGATTTGATTTGTTATTTGCTTGTACTGCAATCAGAGCCGATTTGAGGGCTAAATAACAGTGCAATATATAGAGAAGTTATAAGTTTCTCTACCTATATCAGTGTGCATAAGTTAAACTTGTTGCCGCTCACCTTTTAACATCTTAGTAATTAAAGAATTCGCTACGTCTTCACTGTAGCTACAGACGGGCCTCAAGTATACTCCTTTAGCGATCAATTTTTGAAGTTAAAATATAGAACGCTGACCTAAAGGTAAGTGAATAGCTAACAGTATGTACACGAATAATGCATTAAATGTAAAGTATCTAGTGATCTTTGTATTATGAGTACATTCCAAATCTTAAACTAGAATGAATGTATCCAATGTATGTACAAGTTCAAACGATAAATAAAAATGCATTCGGAACAGTATGATGCGAAACTACCATTGGAAAATCTGCTTGGTATACTTGGTAGCCCTTAGAAGGGCGCTGAGGAATATTTTACGACTGCACATTGCCCTCTGCGGATGATCCCGTTACGAAACTTTAAATATGTCAGCCTGTAATGGTTGCGATGTTTATGTTTAGTGTCAAATGTGTATTACAAAAATTCGATAATTAACTTTGTTTCTGACTTTCCCTATGTGCGGATTGTGTCGTGTCAGTGTCGTATCGCAGCTACTGCCTTCGGAGAGTCGTAATTTGCTTAAGTTTTACCCTGTATATAAACAGTGCGGTCTTAAAATTTCCTGCGTGGTCCTTACAGTATCGAAGTCCCACTCAAAGGGATGCGAGGTCGATTTCAGGGGTGATGGGGGTGGGGGGGGGGGGGGTATTCCTGTATCGGAGCCGGTGACCAAAACTACGGCGTAAATAAGTTTCAAGTAGACGTTTGCTGGTACCGGATGCAACCAAAGAAGCACGTTACGAATGGTTTGTTCTTTGATATCGGATTCGGAGCTTACAAGAGCGGGTTCAGATTCTGGTAGCTAGGAAAGGCTTTTCTAGGTCGGTCCATGGTTGGATTCAAATGTATTTAGCAATGCAGGCGTACACGTTTAATACGCTTTAAGCCTGTATATCTGACTAATTATCTGGGCGAAGCTTTGATAGGGACTACGCTGGACATCTTTGGTCGCGCAGTCACAGACCTCTAGGCTTTATAACGTATTTTTAGCGTCCTGAATATTCAAGCGCCAATTATGGTTTAACAGGTATTTCATAGAAACACATTATTTATGTGTATGTATCTAAGTATGTATGTATATATTATCTGTAACCTCATTTACATTGCGGTGTTAAGGCTCGTGCTTTCTACGCTTGCATTTGGTAGTACAATGCTCAACTTGCCCCTGATTCGGGTTACAGGGTTGGGGTGCGTCTTTTGTGCTGGCGCAGTAACCATTGTGTGTCTTCGTGATATGTGATTTTCTTTGAGTGCTTGGTTTCGAATCTTGCCTACTTTAGTTTTTTGTTTCGTTTGACTGTTATTTTTTTAATACAGGAACTGGTCGAAATAATCAATAGCAGTGAAATACAAAATTTGTCTAAGATGAACGGTGCAGAAAGAAAGATCCGAAGAGTGGGTGCGCCGCCCAATATAAAAAACGCTGAAGATTGCAGAAAAAGAAGGGTTAGGTGTGGGAGAAAAAAGACTGAAGATATTGTCAAGTCATTTTTGAATTCAAAAGGTATGTGACCATTTGGAGCAGTTTCGGTACAAAGTTGACGAGTTTTATCTTACAACCCGTTAGGTTTTTGCATCTAACAATTCTAAAGATAACGCGCACGTAGCTTTTGGTTTTCTAAAAAGGTTCCGCAGAACCGCTCTAATCTCTATGTCGTCGTATGTGCAGTTGTATTTGTCTCGTCGCGTTTACGAGCGCTTGGTTACAGCATTTTCAAAACACAGTCAATGTGAGCAAGCAGGATATCTTCCTAAATAATTTTAACTTCTGTCGCACTCTACCGATAGCGAGCCATCGAGCCTGTTGCGAGATGCGATGTGATTGGCTGGATCTGGCAAACGCGAGGCAAGCAGCGAGCGTGAGAAGGTGGTTTGTGGTTCTTTTCGAGCAGAAGGCTTTCGGCGGGCGGTGTAAGTGACAGGGTGTGTTTCTGGGTGCTTGTGTGGTGTCCTTATCGATGGAATATGCCGCTCGTTAACGTTCTGAAAACCTGTTTGGCTAATTGTTTCGACTTCTTGATCGGTATCTCATCTTACGAGTGGGCTATCTAACGGCTTCGCAGGTTTTTGTGGTAGCCTAGACGGCCGTTGCACACTTCTTCCGGAATAAATCGGGGATCCAATGGACATAACAGGTTGGTGCACGACAGCCCACAGCAATTAACTCTTACGCAACAAGGCCAAGCAGCCCAATAGAAGGTATTGTGCGCCCCTATATTTTTGCATTAATCGTTCATGTTTTACGGCCAGCCGGCCCATTTGAATATGTTAAATTAATCGTACTTGTTATCCGCCGCCTAATTAAGTTGTTGTGCGCTATTTTCCGAATTAATCCTTTGTGATACAAGTCCGGCTATATTTTTGCATTAATCGTTCATGTTTTACGGCCAGCTGGGTCATTTGAATATGTTAAATTAAGCGTACCTGTTATTCGCCGCGCGCTACTTTTCAAATTAATCCTTTGTATTATAAGCCCGGCTATATTCTCGAATTATGTTTATGTTTTACTGCCAACCGGAGACGCATACGTTGAATTATTCGTCCGTGTGAAAGGGCTATTTGTAGTTAAGGTGTCCCCAGCTGGGCCTACTTTTAGGTATAAATTCGAAGTATATTGTGTACGCTGACCACGTCGGCATTGCTGTACGTTATTACTATGAACTTCATCCAATAACTTTTCCCCTTGTACTTGTGCATGCTTATTTACAGTCACTGTGTCAAGATTGATGTAAGGTGAGGGCTGGGAGCGGTTTAAAAGTATTGCAGGTAGGTCGACGCGCTTGTCGCTACACTGTTGGAAGGTCAAAGTTATTCTTGAGTATCCTACCCCGTTTGGCCTTTAAAGTTCGGTTAAGCGTGGGTTTCCCCGATTTAATCTTGTGGCGCCCATTTATTTTGTAACACTATATACATACCGTTACGCTTGCCCTGGGGTGTATCGTTTCTAGGTCCACGCCCATCTCCCTGAGCGTATCAAGCCGTGGTCTTTAGCGTGTTTTGTGAGATTTTCAGGGTAAGTGGTGACAATTCCAGACTTGACGAAGCAAGGGCACTCCCCCAACCTAGGGTGTCCCTAGAATTATTTAATACCGTAACAATATGTCGTATAGTAGGCGGGTGAAGTTAGTGTCAAATAATACTATATCTAAGAATATTTACATTTTAAATTTGTTAAAAGCATTTTTACTCAAACGCAACAAAGTAGCAAGTGTATTGCAGTTGTCGACAGCATCTTAAAAAAGTTTAGATAAGGCTGGTTCTTATTAATTTGAAAGAAGAAAAAAAGTTAGACGAACACCGTTTACCTTGAAAAGCTGGGACCATCGTGGAGCTGTTACAGTGTGTGTTGCAGCATTTTGGAGAGCTTGTACTATTTAATGTTATTAATACAACAGTGATTTATATTCCTACTTCCTCTAAACTTTGCGCATGGTTTATTTGTTTTCTGAACTTACCTCTAAAATAATAAATTACATGCGTTATGCTGTGAACGCTGTGAACACATCGCGAGGTTAATGTTGGCTTTGATTCAATTACATACGTGCCTTATCTTTAAATACCCTACATACAATATTGTATTCGGTATGAGGAACTACCCTCTTATGTTACTTGTCTGCATGTAGGCACTGAAAATCAATATTATTGCAATTCCTCAGTATTTATGTTTTCTTTCTTTCTATAAAAGGTTATAGCTTATCAAAAAGCCTGTGTCCAATAAATGCAATTTTGACATATCTCTGGTCAATATAAGCTGCGATTACCATATTACCGGGAAATCGTCCTACTTAGATTCACGATTTGTTAAACAAACAATTTGGTGGTGAGCCCAGGTGATGGGGTTGTTTTGAGTATTCACATCTTGTTATCTTGTTACAATATTATCATTGGTTTATTTTAGTGCTATTGCATATTAGAGAAGAAGAAAAAGAACAAAAACGTGCAGTATTTAATATTTTCGAAAGGTTTATAGCGAAAAGCCATCGAAACCTGCGTTTCCCTAAACATTTGATTTTGACGCTAGTAATACCAAAATCAATTGTTTTGCTGTACGTTAGGCAAATGTCTAATTTATATTTTAAGCAATTCTTTATATCTTCTTCTTATAGTCCTTCTTCTATCGGAGGTTGGCTATCATCATTGTTATACGTATTTTGTTGACGGCGGCTTGGAATAAGTCGGTGCTACTGCAATTAAACCAATCTCGTAGATTTTTCACCCATTTTTTTTCCTTTTATTTTTTTTTTAATTATAAGTTGGAGCAGTCCATATTTGAAATTTCTCATTATATTACCCAAATACTCAATTTTTCTCTTTTTTATCGTGTATATAACCTCACATTCTCTATTCATCCTCTCAAGAACCTCTTTATTACTGATTTTATCGACCCAAGCTATACGCCACATTCTGCGGTAGCACCGCATTTCAAATGCTTGTATTTTATCCAAATGTTTTTTCTTAAGTGTACAAGTTTCTACTCCATAGAGTAAGATACAAAACACGTAGCATAGAAGCTTTCGCATCGGAAGTTCACTGTTGATTTTCCGACTACAAAGTACTTTCTTCAATTTTACACAAGAGGATCTGGCCGTTTCTATTCGAACTCTTATTTCCGTTGTTTGATCTCCTGTTTGTTCTAACCAAGTTCCAAGGTATTTGTGGTCCAGGCGTCCGGGATTTTGACATGTCAAAAAACCCAAGTTGATTAAATTTTGCACATAAGTAGTTTCTTGGTTGTACTTAAAAAAAAATGTTCTGCACTCGAGCGACTATGGAAAAGGTGGAAAATGCACGGAGAAAATAGTAAAATTGGAATTTCGCGAATATCTTGGAACAGAGTGAAAATTTCTATATAGTATGTATAACCAAAATTGAAGAGCGTAATTTTCTGTAAAAAAATCTCTACAAGTTTTTTCTAAAAACGCTTGATTTTCGAGATATTTAGCAATCTTTGTTGACTCAAAATTTGCGCCCCAACTGCCCCGAAAATGGTAGAATTTCAAGCGGCGCTTGACTAAAATCGCTGTAACTCCTTTGTTTGTCAATGAAATTTTATAGACCAAAGTTCATTTTCAAGGAAAAGTCTGAAATATTTGTAATACATAGTTGGTTCACGGTGAAATTTTGTTTTTCTATTTGTTATTGAGGTGTAACCATCATTAATGTAGCTAAACAAAAAGTGGACCTTTATGAATTCTTACAATATTTACATTTCATTTAATCAAGTAACTGGAATGGACTAAAGATTAAGTAGGCCAGACAAGACCAAACTACGTAAAGCACTTTTTTTCAAACTATCTTAGGCCAAATTGAACCAAGTTTGTCGTAGGTATGTCCTCGTTCTAGGCTCTCGTGTTTTTCGCGGCACTTGTGTTTCCATCCGACATAAAGCTATCAAGGATATTATTTTTGTAAATGGCATATAGATGAATTTGTTTCCAAGAACCTGTACTTTCAGAATATGTGCCTAAAAACCTTATTTGTTAATGTTTTCATTCATCATTTTCTATATTTTTCGAAAAATTCGGAAAAGACAAAAAAATCGTTTAATCAGTCACATGAGTTTCCACAGGCGAATCAACTGCTGTTAATGTCGGGAACTGTAGTTGAAGATCTGCTCTTTCGCTCTGTGGTATTTATTTCTTACTTAAATGTATCGGGTCATTTTGAGATCCAAATTAATTTCGTGACTTTTTTTCGACATTTTCAATAACGGGCCCCGAGTGTCGTATTTTTAATAAAATACAGATTTTAGCGTATGTTAGCAATCATTTTACTGTACTTTTCGTCTTTTCCAGATGCATATAAATTTTTTTTAAAGTTAGAATACAAATGTATTAAACTACGCCATTTTATTTTTTAGCGTTTTGAAAAGGGGGCAAATATAATGGTTTATAATATAATGATTTATTACATTATATTTTTGCCAATATCTTTATTTAAATATGTCAATATTGATTCACAACTTACATATTTAATATGTAAACTAAATGTACAATAGGATTATAGATTCTAAAATATAGATTACATATTGAAAACTGAAAATGTGCTTATCATGGCGAGAATAAAACTACGCATTAACTATTATTATTGATGGAGAGATTGTATCGATTTTTACATGTGCCATTTATTTGACAGTTGCAAAATTTACAGCAATTTAGGTAAATGTCTAAACATCATCGATTAATTAAACATTTTTCACACGTACAGCTTGGGAGCAATTCTTAGCGCTCTCCCTAGAAAGATTTAAACAATTTTGAATAATATTAATGCCGTAGTTTCATACATTTGTATCCCAGCTGAAAAAAAATTGGGCGCAATATTTGCTATAATGATTATTTAAGGAAAATAAAAAAAAATTAGCAAAGATAAGGTCAAAAAATAAATTTTTCACGATTTTTAAAAAAGGTTACCTCTTTAGAAATTCATGTCTGGGTCAATTTTTATCGTACAGAAATAAAAAAAGACTAGAATGTGCAGAATTTTCCTAGCTCTTTTTTATTAGAAAACCTTTTTTATATCTACTAATGATTTTGCGTTATTTGCAAAAAACCACTAATTTTACAATAATTTGCTTATAACAATTGACTCAAGCATTTTTCGAAACTGGGATCTATGGCAATTGATTCCGTGTGTGAAAAAACATTGGAAAATACCTTCACAAACGCCTTGCCGATTACAAAAAGCGAATTAGAGCATGCCATCAAATCTGCAAAAGTTAGAAAAGCTCCCGGTCCTCATGGAATTCCGGTTGAAATATTTGAAAACGGCATCGTACCAACGGAGAGGCTGAGATCAACATTTGTAATGCTTCCGAAGAAAGATAATGCGAAAGAATGCTCAGACCATCGATCAATAAGCTTGATGTCTCATATGTTAAAGGTCTACCTCAAGATCATTCATAATCAAATATACAAAAAATTAGAATCTGACATGAGTGAAAATCAATTTGGATTCAGAAACGGAATGGGCACGGGATAAGCTTTATTTTCAGTAAATGTCTTAATTCAGAAGTGCTTGGACATGAATAAGGAGATATGTCTCTGATTGATTGATTATGAGAAGGCTTTTGACAAAGTGCGACACGAAAAACTACTAAGTCCTCTAAAAACAAGTGAACTTGACAAACAAGATATCATGGTAATCCAAATTCTATATTGGTATCAAACCGCCATAACCCACTCTGACGGAGAAACATCGGAAGATATTCAAATAAAGCGAGGAGTAAGACAAGGTTGTGTGCTGTCCCCACTTCTGTTTAATTAATTAATCGGGTCAGTAACGAATACGGTCTTAAAATGAACTTCAAAAAGACCAAGTATATGGTAATAACCAAAACACCCTTGAATTACCCAATCATCAATATAAATTCAACGCCGATAGAGAAGGTTTCCAAACACAAATATTTGGGAACATGGATTAACGACAAACACTATCAGACACAAGAAATAAATACCAGAATTGGAATGGCCAAGACCGCTTTCTTCAAAATGAGGCAAATGTACAGCAACCGTAACTTGAATCTACAACTCAGACTCCGACTGATCAAATGTTATGTAACCCCCATATTACTGTATGTGTTAGATGCTTGTACTATCAGTAAGATCACTATGAAGAAACTAGAATCCTTTGAAAAATGGATTTATCGACGGGTAATGAAGGTAACCTGGAAACAAAGGGTTACTAATGAGGAAGTTTTAAGACGGGTTAATAAAGGGAGGGAATTACTAACTACAATTAAAACCAGAAAACTAGAATATCTTGGTCATGTGATGCGCGGAGAAAAATATAACATGTTACAGCTGATAATGGAAGAAAAAATTTAAGGAAAACGACCACCAGGAAGAAGGCGCACCTCCTGGCTAAGGAACCTAAGAGAGTGGTTTAGATGTACCTCTCTGGAACTATTCAGAGCTGCAGTGTGAAAAACTAGAATAGCCATAATGATAGCCAACTTCCGAAAGGAGACGGCACTTTAAGAAGAAAATATGACAATTGGTATCTTTCATCGTTCCTACTTCTTTTTTATACCATGTTATTTCTTTGATCTTCTTATGCATGTGAAAGTTGTCATATTTTCTCTCTAATAATTATATTTCTTAACATTGTTCAAAAAGATGTTCTTCTTTTGCCATTCTAATTTTTCTTTGTATTAATTTATGTTGCTTCCTATATTCTGCCGCATTATTTTTACTCTTCGGTCTCTCCTCCATGAGATCTAAAATCTCCTCTGTTATCCAAGGTTTTTTCTTTATTCTTCTACTACTTAGGCGTTCTTTGGCTGCAGTTTACAATACTTTTTGTATCTGGTTCCATTTTCCGTCAACACTGATTTCGTCTTTTTGTAACTTAATAGATTGAATTTCTTCATTTATTGTATGTTTTACTGTATTGTAATTTGGGATCTTTTGAAAGTCTGGTATCTATATAGTTGTTATGACGCCTTACTATCTTCTTCATGCTCACATTACTTTTCGCTATTACAGCATTATGATCACTATGAATATTAGCTCCAGGATATGTTTTTGCTGACTTAATAGCATTTTTTATATCGTTTACTGATTAGTATGTAATCAATCTGGTTTCTTATTATTTTTCCTGGTCTATCCGCTGGAGATTTCCATGTGCACAGTCTACGAGCCGGAAGTTTAAAAACTATATTTACAACCACAAGGTCTTTGTGTTGTGCAGAACTGTATCAAACGATCGCCTCTATCATTTTGTTCACCTAGACCAAACTCTCCAGTACAACCTTCAGTTTTGGTATATTCAACTTTCGCATTTAAATCTTCCATCTCAATTGTAATATCTATGTGTTTGATGTTTCTGAAGATTTCTTCTAACTGTGCATAGGATCCTTCGATTTCTTTCTCTCCTTTATCCGCAGTTGGCGCATAGGTCTGTATAATATTCATTTTGTCTGTATTTGCTTTTAATTGTAGCATCATAGCTCTGTCTGAGTAATAGTGATGTCAACTTTAGTTACTTTTCGGTACTTGCAGCTATTCGTTACTTTTCGTTGTAGTATTCGTTACCGAGTACTCGTTCACTCTAAAGCCTACGTGCGTCGGAACCAGTTCGGATCGAGTACCCGAAAGTTCACTGAGAGTATCCGTTGGTTTCAGATGGAGGGGCAAGCACACGGAGTTTCGAAAGAAGATATAAACAAACAAAACAGAATGATTACTTCTTCATTTCTCAGAATTGTGCATTGCGCACGGGGCTTATACACACGATAATAGCGGGAGTTGAATTTGTACGTAAAAGAGGTTTTAAAACAACCTGGTTAAGAGGCTTGCTTTTATTTTGTTTTCGAAGTAACTCTATAGAAAAACAGGTGATAGCAACTACTTGATCAAATTTTTTTACTTCTGTTAAAATAGTACTTACTATGATCACGCTAAGGTTTGCAGTTATGTGAAGTAGGTTGTATGTTCACGTTCTTTTGTTTTCAATCTATCAGAAGTCCGTGTGTGTGATGTAACTATAAAATTTTACATTATTGACTTCGCGACCTTCGTAACCTTGCGCTTCGTCAGAGGTCTCGTTTATATGATAAAAGCATATTAAGAATTTCTTCAGGAAATTACCTATTTCATTTTAGAGCATTAAAAAGTCCTAGCTAATAAATTTTTTCCGAGAATTAGGTATTAATGTCAGAAAACATCCCCGAAGCCTCGCTTATTTAATAAAGCATATTAAGCAGTTCTTCGGGAAATTACCTACCTATTTCATTTTGGGACATTAAAAAAGTCCTAGCTAAGAACGCCAATCGCTGTTCGAATGTACCTAATAAGTATTTCGTGAAACCCCTATTTTTTCAGACAGCATTGTAGTTTTAAATACAATTTCAAACTTCATCTTCGGACCGTAAGATGGCGATAAAATAAAAAGCAACGTGGAACCAAATACTCTTGGTTAAACTAAAGTAACTGTTTTAAAAATGTTACGAATACTTTTGAAAGTTGATATCCGTTACTTCGCAGCTTGTCGAGTAACGAGGACTCGTGTAACGAATAGTTACCTACTTATTGGACATCACTACTGAGCAAGGTGTAAAGCTCATAACTGTTTGAATCCCAAGTTCCAGTTTGGAACTTAGAATTTACAGTATTGTAAAACTAGGTTGTTTCTTGACAGAAGATGGCACATGTTGATCGTTGCAGTAAGATCTAATGGGATTGGTCTGGCATCACCAACTCTTACAGACGTCTCTCGTTACAAATGAACATGCTTCCAGTGTTTAAAGTATATTGGTTTTAAAATTAAAATACAAAGCTTATATACAACTAACGTGGGCCGTGTTTTAACCTACTATTAAAAATTACGATCGTATGTACTTAAGACAGCGTAGTTGTACACATTATTTGCAACTCGACCTACTACACTTCGCGTAATGCAAACCTTGCCGAAATGCTCGCCGTAATACTTCGTAATATGACCTAGTGCGTTTGATAAAACTGCAGAGTCTTTGTTTACAAACAGTTAATTGTCACGCTTTACTAGTCCTTGTAACCTAATTACGTGCACTGTTGTATTTACACAATTCCAGTTCATTTTACACTTTTTTGCTAAATCCATGGTAAAACAAAAGTTTGAACATAACTGACGTTGACATTTTCTTATTCAAAAGCACTCCGACTCCATATTTATGTTTATGGCCGTTGTTGCCTGAGTAATATATTGTCCCATTGTTTGTTGTACAGATTCCATTTCCTGGCCATCTAACATCACTTAGCCCCAGTATGTAATTCCTTATACAGGAAAATACTGAAACTAAACGTATGCAGACATGGAGTATTTGTAGTTAGAAGCTTTCTGTATTACTTTCAAAAATTGATCGCTATAAAAGTGTGCTGGAGGCCCGTATCTAGCTACAGTAAAGTCGTCGTGTATTCTTTATTAACGAGATGTCCAAATTATTTGAGCGCCAACAAGTTTAATATGAAGCACACTGATATAGGTAAAAAAAACTTATAAACTTCACTCTATATTCTGCACAATACAATCCTTGAACCTTTAAAGTTTAAATGAAAGAAGCAATTCTTTATATAGATTTATTGATAATTTACTTTTTGGTCAGTAGTCTATTCTATTTGTATTGATGAGGACAATTATCTATCTAAGCAATAGTATCACACGGGGTACCCCACTTAACCTTACGTTCATGTTATTAATGGGCTATAAACTGCTCTTATTTTTGCGAATATGCGAAATATCACAAGGTTATCTTTACTTTACCTATCTGTTAAGTTGTTACGCTTGTGACATCGACGACCAGTCCCTGAGGAGCTCAATTAACTTGCAATACCGCTCCAAAGGTAGATCCGTTCTCCACAACTGTCACTCTGACAGCCGCTAACCGCCAGTTGTCATTTGACCGCAAGCAATTGCAACTTGCAGGATCTCTGTAATGAACTTCTTAAGAAGAGATTCCCAACCTAATGCATTTCTTTCGCCTAATACTTGTTGCTATAATATCGAATTACGAAAATGTAATCAGGTAGACGCAAAAACAACTATACATACCCTGTACGTAACAGGCAAAAAACTATGCAACGCTTTCCGTGGTTCCTAAATCGTCAATATGACCTAGAGCTCAGTCTGTTGGAAAGTGGTACCCTCTCTCAAAATCTGCCTCAACCACGTACGGTTAGTATCCACATTCTATCACCGAAGACCGAGAAATCAAGAGTTTATCACATTTTTACTGCGAAAAACCTTTTATGCACAGTTAAAGTCTGTCATCAGTTTTTCATAACAAAATCTGTTATTATTTTTCTACCCACTTTTATTTTTTAAAGACCTTTGCAAATCGGATATTAATTTTCATAGGTTTGTCTGCGTTCTTCCACTTGATCGTTTATTCACGGCTATAATTATATATAACGTAAACTACTAACATTAGTCCAATAGGCTTTTAGCACGTAACATCATAATAAAGAACCCCTATAATAATGGAATCAACTACTTCATTCTTGTTATCACGACAGAGCTACAAAAATTCGACGCAACAGCAAACCCTGTGCTGCTTATGAATAGGAGTGAGAAGTTTTGGTAACCACCTTGCACTAATCTTATTCATGTGTAAATGGTCATGGAGAATTCGAAGGATATTTGTTTTAGAAAGATTGCAACATTTTCTGGAGTAACCATTGTTACGGGCCGACCTTGACGATCACCTTCGAGAGATTTCCTGCCCATGCGAAATAACTTAGACCAATCTTTTACCGTGGAGAATGAAGGTGAAGAGTTCCCATAAATATCATCAAATCATTTTTAATTCCTGTAGGAGTAACACCTTCTTTTGTGAGAAACTTTATCCCAGTTTGGTATACAAATTTAAACATTGAAAAATGCTTGACCAGACTTTGATTTTTTAACTGTCAAAAAAGTACTGTGTCACATGAACAATTGTTTTTTTGCATAGCCTACTAAAGTAATAATCTAAATAATGCACTTGAAATTTTCACCATAGTGCGATCGCAAATAGGGGTGACCTGGAATATATGGACCTTGCCTGGTATATTGCAAAAACATCACAAATATAGAACATTAGAATCTATTTTATGTCCACTGTCGCTTTAAATACTCTTTTACATTTATTACGTCGGCTGTGATGTACCTGATAATTATACAGCCATCAAAAGCAGAACGGCATTGTTATATTTACGTTTATTTTATTGTAACAAACTTGTAATAAATAATTGGTCATTACTCTAGTTTCAGCTCGAAAAATTCAAAGGGAGTTCTTCAAATTCACGCTTCGCTTCTTCGTAAAAGTCCTACGTTGTTTAATCTGGTTAAAATTAATTGCGTTCGGGGCGTAATTAAAATTAGAATCAGTCGAAGAGGGCGTGAATGGGTCGCTGTAGTTAGTTTAGTGGGCGCCTAAAACAATGCTAAACTAAAACATTGGTTTCTCATCAATCACCCTAACTAAATAAGCAGGAAATGTAGTAGATGTAATATACAGGCCGTAGTCTGGTGAATTCCATTCATATCATTAATTCTAAAGACATGTTAATGCATGAATGGGGCGAGTTTGAGCCGGAAATGTATTTCTACTCTACATTTCTAAAAGCGTCGGCGTTTTTGATTGATTTCGTTCAGAGTGTATGTTTGTAAAATGAATTACTCTGTAGCGGTTTAGGTAAGATTGAAGGAATATGTAGCCTTAGATACGACGCCGACGAGATCTAAGGAAGCACGGAATCAATAAAGACAGCTTAGTGGCGAATTTGAGTGGATGCTTTCGTAAAACGAATTCAAATGGGAGAGCTATCTGTCATCATCATATTAACTGTAATTTTTATTGCACTCAATTACGTTTTTTAATCTAGTATTCGAAAATACGTGTAACATAAATTATTTTCGTATTATTGCTTTGCTTAGATTTTAATTATCTTGTTGATTTCTATATTACAGTATGTTAATTTTAATTAGTTTATAGTTTTCTAAACATTAAAAATGCTTATTAGCTTCAATCACTTGCTTAGTAGATCCCAAATCTCTATATTAATGTTTATTAATCAGAATAAAACGGGGATCAGCAAAAAACCCAGCAGATTCTTAAATATGTAAAGTTTCCAATTTGCCTATGTATCTAATTAGCGCAAGATAAACATGGGTTTCTGCATAATTTAATGTTGCTCAATTATGACATCGAACAAGTTTTGCTTTCTTATTTTAGCGATACACAGTACTTATACGTGGACTACTTTCTTAGGAATATCATAGTTAATTGTACCAACCGTAGCATGAAAACGTTTAATTTAGAAATCCATTATAAAATACTGCGACAACAACGTTTTCTTTCTTGATTTCGCATTAGTTTATTGAGTGGTACCATCAGCAGAATACATCTTCCCAGTAGAAGCTTCACAGTGACATTAGGTAGTATTATAGAAATCCTACGTTTAAATTGTTTGTTTCTTTCTTCTTTAATAAACTGCTCAAGGACAGGTCTAACGAGTAGCTTCAGAATGTGTAGTTCAAAACGTGACCACCGAGCTTCTGTAGATGGCGCCAAGTGGACAAACCGCCACTGTGCTACAATGCTTGGAAATTTTGCAAAGTGGAAAGCCAAAACCAAATAGGGCATGAAGGTGCTCGGGACCTTAGCAACAACGTTGCCCCCTTTCAAAATTTCGATATCTGTAGCCGTTCGAAAGTTACAGGCGATCCAGACGGACGGACGGACGGACGGACGGACGGACGGACAAAACGTTCGCATAAGTACGCTGAAGCTACTAATAACCAGATCAGCACACTGGATGCTGTACATGGTTATTTTGGATGAAGAATATGCTGTTGCTAGATTATTAGAATGAGCATATACCCTTTAATAGTCCAACTAATTTATGATTTTAACAATGCTATGCTCTACTGCACATTGGGCCACGACTTATAGGACTGTGTGCTAATATAGTTATTTAGATCACAAGTGTTAAAAGTGCAACTTTTTTCACAAGTGTGGAGGGTTATTAAACGAGATGCCGCCGAGTTTAATATTCCACACGCTTCAAAAATAAGCATGCTAACATGAGTTGTCTCTATTTTTTTAAAAATTTTATTAAATATCCAAGTCCAAGCCTATTTTGTATATTATTTTATTTGCCTTGATTTTCGTCAAGTGCGTTGGTCATTTCCGGTAACTAAGGAAAAGTATTTGTTTATTGAAATCTGTAATTTGTTCACATCAGAATAAAACTAAAAATTAATAAACGAATAAATAATTTGCTTCTAAAATCGTACGTTCCTAAATTAAAAGCAAAGTGTCACTTTTTTTACTGAGCGAAAAAAAGTGCAACAACACTGAAATTAATTTGAAAAAGCGCACTTTTTTAAATGATATTTAAAAAAGTGTATTTAGAATATTTGTAGTAAACGTTGTCACCCTTTTCTTAAACAGAGCAAACAGTATTCTAAAACGTAATTTTAAGGGGGGTGTTTTTAATCAAGGGCAAGGCAAAGTTGGCTGATGGTTTTGTTTAAATTCGGTATGAAGTATCCAGCACCAAACTGTTTTCAAGCTTTTAGATTAAAATCCTTCTAATAATTTCGTATATAATGTAAAATTTCTTATGGTGGATTAAAGATTAACGCCGATTGTGTGAGAAGGACTGGGGAGACCACGAAATAGTTTCGCTCCAAGTGAACGTGGGGGGTCAGTTTTATGTGAGATAGCGATAATTGAGCAGAGAGCTTGTGCGTATGTCAGGTTCGTTAATGTTCCCTAATGCTGCAGGGACAGTTTTTACAGTATCAATTGTGGATGACTGTTGGATATATCCACCTTTTGAATGCTCAGCTAACTCATCCGAAATTCCGATTTCGTTTTGTTTGAGTGCCGTGGAATTTCACATCGGTATTCGACTGGATATATTAAGAGCAACCCTCGCATCATCTTGGTGACGCCACATACATCAGCGCTCTGTAAATGAACGTTTTGTACGTCGACGTCTTGTACTCCAACATAGCCCTGAAAGAACCTGTAGTTGCCAGCGTGTATTATTGGCCCTGAAAGGTCGCCAATCGTATCGCGTGTGAAGCAATGCGAATTTCGCTCTTCAACATTCTTGGATTCGGCTATTTTAATTTTGTCGAAGCCCAGATAGCAGCCATTGCTGTAGCTGGTTCCAAACCAAAGATTTGTGTACAGCCTCGCGATGCTCCACCACCTTCGTTTTCGCATCACTGCCATAGTATTGCATGTGTAATTTATAGTAATTTTGTAATATGTTATATGAATTTAGGTAGGCAATTTCTGCTTACATTGCGTTAGACAGAAATAGACATACATGACTTAAAACCTAGTGCCCTAGAATTTAATGTTTTCTAAAAACAAAACCCTTTAATTCTGCGCATACTAGATGTTAATCGCGTATTAGTCTATTTTTATCTAAGGGATGCAATCCCGTAAATTGTATTCTAGCTCATTTGACTGCCGATGTTCACATTTTTCACCACCAATCTGCATATATATGATGACTTCATAGGCCAGTCAGAACCATTATTCGACAATTTTTCCACTATTTCTTCTGCTAGCTCTCTCCAAACTACTATGCCTTTACCTCTTAGATCCAATTTTAGTGCCTGTATATATTTTTTTCTTGGTCGTCGTTCTCTTTTCTTGATTTTAGTACTTTTTTGGTCTGCCTGCTACTTCTAAGCGCTATATATAACCGAAGCATCTCGCCCTCTGTGCCCGTACATATTGAGTGATTATTGCTTCTTCATGTAGCTGTCCTAATTCTATGTTATTCCTGCTTCCCCATACATCTCTTGTTTTTTCCACTTTCCTCATTACCAAAACTTTAGATCCATAAGTATGAACACGGTTTTTGGACTATTAACTTCGCGTTCCTCTATATATTTTTTGACTTCAACATTATGCACTCGTGCACCTATCACGTTTTACTAACCTTTTTGATATTACTGTTTACAATAAAGGAAGTATTGGATTTACCCCAAAAGTCCTAAATTGAGTTTTTAACGGATCTTCACGTTTTCGAGTCCCCTGAACCCAAAAAACATATTTTTGTTCGTTGGTCTGTCTGTCAGTCTGTCTGTGTGTCTATGAACAGAATATCTCAAAAACGAAAGAAGGTATGGCGTTGAAACTTCATATATAAGTTTTCGCATAACCGGAAGTATGGAGTTTACTCTTGTAATTTGCTACTTTTTCGATTATTTCAAAAACGGCTCTAACGATTTTTTTCAAATTTTACATTTTTATTGCATTTATAATGTGTATTGATGTGAGGTAGGTGATTTTCCAGTTGAATACTTCTAAATCGTTTTTTTTTTGTTTCTTTTATTAACTCCTATTTCAAATAGAACACCCGGTATATTATTACATTTTGGAATTCAGATTAAAATTTGAGTAAAAATTTATCTCTTTAACTAACGCTCTATTTTGTAAGGTTTCTGTAGAATTTGTAATTTTTTTAATTTTTTGGCTAATTATAAGATCACTGTAGAAGGAAGTTCTGTGCGAGTATTACACCAGATGTTTTTGTTATTATTGCTATCCGCTGTTATTTACACTCCAAGATATATAAACGACTGTACTTTGTCAATTTTTATTACTCAGTTGTCATCGAGTTTAATTTATATGCGTTCTCTTCGCGGATTTCTTCTAGCATTACTTCCCATTGTCACACTTTTAGTTTTTTCTTCATTTACGATTAAACTTGCATTTCCCATTGTTTCTTCTAAATCACTTCTTTGGCTATATTCTCCAAAAATAAATTAAACAATGTCGTGGACAGGGTGTCACATCGTCCCAGTCTATTTCTAACCTAAAAGGGATGAGTCATTACACTGTTGACTTTGGCTGCGTTATATTAGTCACTTAATGTTACCATGCCTAACTGAATTAATTTACCAGCTATCTCAGGATCTTTCATTGAATGGTATACTTGTTTTTTTATTGAATCGTACTATAATGCTAAGCAATTTTAGCAAATTTTGTTTTAAGTTAAAGGTGAAATTCTGATTACTTTACGTTACTTATTATTTCTCGAGGGTAGCTCTGGTTCAAGGTTATCAACAGCTGAAGTAAGAGACTTGAGTCAAGGTTATACAGATGTTTATTTTATTTAACTAGAGTACAAAATAAAATATGTGTTTTAAAATCTTTAAAACTAAATAATCAAAATAATTTTCTTCCTGGTGTAACATTTTGTAGCTGGTGTAATAAGATTCGAGTCCCTGTGAAGGGCGCTCTGCTTTATATATACACTATTTTCAATAAATATAAAATGAAGTACGAAACGACGAGGATGTAAATCTCAAATATCACAGATACACCAACAACATGCCAGAACAACAAAAACAAGCAAGAAATATAGAGGAAGAAGGGAAGCTGCTGCAAATCATAATAACAAAATATGCATAACACCAAAGGAAGAAACCTGAAACAAAACAAAAACACTGGTTTGACGACGAATGCAAGGAAGCAATAGAGGAAAGGAAAAAATTAAAAATGAAAACGCTGGGAACGGATTCTCCCTACAAAATTAAATAATTAGAAAAACTCCTTGCTTAAAGCACAGATGCAGTGCAAAGAAAAGAAAAGCAAGAATGATGAAACTCGAAAAGTAGAAGAAGCTTACAAAAATAAAAATTCCAAAGTCTTCTACAAATATATAAAGGAGGAAAAAGAAGGGCGCCACAAATACCAAAGCACCGGTTTAATAAAAGAAAATGGCGACCTATGTATGGACGACAAGGACATTCGTATTGTGGCGAGTCTTTACTGGGGACAGTCTGCAAAGGTGAAAATAGGAAATATTCAGAAAAGCATTGGAGAACGCCACTGAAGGTATCAAGATTAATGGTGAACTAATTAACAACATACGATACGCCGATGACACAGTCATAGTCGCCAGTAATATCGATGAGCTGCAGCAGTTAATGGAAAGGGTTAATAGAGCAAGCGAAGAATACGGCCTTAATCTCAACTTAAGCAAGACAAAATGGATGCTAATAAGTAAAAGTCAACAACCGGCTCGACAATTAATGTTAAATAACCAGGTTATTAATCACGTAGACTCATATGTTTACCTTGGCACGGTAGTTAATGCAAGGTGGGATCAATCTACAGAAATCCGATCAAGAATTGAGAAAGCTAGAGCGTCATTTAACAATATGAGAAGTATGTTCATAAACAAAGGTTTGTCCCGTCCTCTAAAAATAAGACTAGTCAAGTGCTATGTGTTCCCTGTCTTGCTCTATGGTGCGGAGGCGTGGACGTTGACCGAAACTTTAATGAAGAAACTGGTTGCTTATGAGATGTGGGTGTACCT
Source organism: Agriotes lineatus (assembly GCA_940337035.1). Taxonomy (NCBI): domain Eukaryota; kingdom Metazoa; phylum Arthropoda; class Insecta; order Coleoptera; family Elateridae; genus Agriotes; species Agriotes lineatus. The sequence continues at coordinate 8,691 of CALNHX010002232.1, read as the reverse complement.
ACGCATTCTCCGTATATCCTGGACGGACCACGTTACCAACGCGGAAGTATTACGCCGAATTGGAAAAGAAAAAGAAATTATGTTCACAATTAAACAACGGAAACTCGAATACTTCGGTCATATAATGAGACAAGAGAAATACTGCCTGCTCCAACTAATAGTACAGGGAAAGATAGATAGCAGGAGAGGTCCTGGTAGGAGAAGACACTCTTGGCTTCACAACTTGCGACAATGGTTCGGACTCACGTCTGTTCAACTATTCAGGAGTGTCGCAAACAAAATCAAAATTGCCATGCTGATAGCCAACGTCCGTAACGGATAAGGCACATAAAGAAGAAGATGTATGGACGAAAATAGAATAGCAGAAATTTGGCCCAGCCACTTCTCAACGATATTTACAGAAGATGACGAGGAAAATGAAGCAGCTAAGGACGAAAATTATTAAATTCAAGAGCTAGAAGAAAACACCTTACAAGAACCAACCTACGCAGAATATCTGGAAATAGTCAAGAAGCTAAGAAATCCAGGTAGAACATATTAAATATTCAGGGGAGAAAGTCATCCACAGAATATATCAGCTACTAATCGAAATATGGAGAAAGAAGGTAATGCTAGAAGAATGGGAAGGAGCCCTGATATTCCCCATTTATAAAAAAGGGAAGAAACATAACCTCAAACTATAGACCAATAGCATTGTTAAACGTCACTTATAAAATTCTTGCGCACTTGATAAACCTAACATTGAAACAAGAAACCGAATTTAAAATCGGGAAATACCAAGCTGGTTTCAGAAGTGGGAAGTCAGTGATCGACCAGATATTTATGCTAAAACAATGCCATGAAAAATGTCGTAAGAAAAGTATGAATGTGCTCGCACTCTGCTTCGACTTTAGACTGGCGTATGGCAAAATAAAAATAATTGAAGCTCTAGAAAATCTGGGAATTAAGGAAGTATTAGTAGCTCTAGTAAAGATGACCCTTACGGAAACAATAAATAAGATAAAGTATAAAGAATACCAGTTTGACAATGAGACTCTGTGTCAACAATAATTTTTAATATCACACCTGAGACCATTTTACGGAAAGTAATATACGACTGGAAAGCAACATCATAAATGGATAGAGCCAGATCCTAGCATACACTAATGATATAGTATTACTAGCGAGAATAAAGGAAAAACTAAATATAATCGCACAAAAATTTAAGAGCAAACAAGAGTAGTAGGACTCAAATAATCGAAGATTACATAATTTTAGGAAAAAAAAACCAAGACGAAATGCAGAACCTAACATTGAAAGCAGCTAGTACAAATAAATGGTACTAGTTCAAATTAGTAAACACTGTGGTGTACTTAGGGGCAGAAGTAACAGGTGACGCGAGTCAAGGATACGATATTAGAGAAAGAATCAGTTCCGTGTGAGACGAGCTCGAATGCGGACGTGATTTCATTTTTACGAAGTAATCTAGTGCTTGCACTACTGAGTGAGTACTTGAGAGCTATTACTAACACAAAACATTGCTTTGAAAACTGCATAAGTGAACGTCACTCGTTGCAATCAGCGGATTGCAGCGAGTTCAGCTGATAACCCACTCAACACCCAGATAGCGAAGATATACGTGTATCACACACAAAAGAACAAATGACAGTATAAATATGAGTGCAACCGGGAAATTTATCTTAAAACCACCCAATATCATATACAAAGGTGACAAAGCTAATACTAACCCAAAGGATATGGAATGCGAAAGTATCCCAATAGCCGAAACAAACTCAAATAAACGACCATTGACCTCACCCGAAGAAACAGATTACAACAAGCGTTATCTATTTAGCAAAGACTCGCTGTTAACCCAAAATAAATACTATCTTTTACAAACAAATGAACCAGGTACATCTCAACCACAGGCGACAAATGAAATAGTTCAAAAACCTAAGGTGCCACCAATATTCTTACCTGCCGGAACGAACTATCAAAACATCATACAAGATATTAAATCTGTTATCTCAGATGATTTTACGACTACATATAAAGGGAAAGAATTACGCATTAACGTAAATACCACTGACGATTATCGCAAACTAACGAAATTCTATGATGAACATAATGTCAATTATTACACCTACAGGAATCCGGAAAACAGTAATATCTCCGTAATAATACGTAGTCTTCCAATCTCCATAACAGAAAGTGAAATTAACGCAGAATTACTTAAATTAAAATATCCAGTGAATAAAATCACCCGACTCCTGAACCATAACAAAGTGCCAATGCCAATTGTAGCAGTTGAATTAAGTCAACAAGACAAGGCTAGAGAAATTTTTAATCTAAACAGATTACTCCATTGCGTTGTAACAGTTGAACCGCGACGTAAAAATACTGACACCCCCCAATGTACCAACTGCCAGTTAATAGGGCATACAAAAAACTATTGCCACTTACCGCCGCGATGTGTGAAATGCACGGAACACCATCATTACTCCCAATGCCAACGAAAAAAGGGCTCTGACAAACCAAAATGCGTGAACTGCTGAGGAGAACACACCGCAAACTATAGAGGCTGCCCCTATATAAAACAGCACAATAATAAGCCAGCGTTTCCCATAATTAGACCCTCTAACCCTAACGCGTTAATTACTGGTAAAGTTACGTCTAATGCTACCTATGCTTCACTGCTCCAAAAAAAATACTCCCACCTCCAATTCAAGTGTTCTCAATAAAAGCACCCCTACTCCTCCAGCTGACAATTCTCTTACCTCAAATATTCTACAATCAATCCTAGAAATGATCACTCCACACCTTGAACAAATCAAAAACTTCATCATGTCCCTAATCCCTTTGCTCTTCCAAAATGGCTCCAAATAAACAACATCATCTAAATAAGTTAACATTTTTGAACTGGAATGCGAATGGACTGAAACAACAACGAGCAACCTTCTTACATTTTATGGCACGTCATGGAATGGACATAGCATGCGTAACCGAAACGCATCTCATCCAAAATGAGAAATTTACCCTACCCGGCTATCACATCTTCAGGAAAGACAGGTCAAATACTATAGGATGGGGAGGTTCAGCAATAATTGTAAAACGAAACCTAAGCGTCGCTCCAATTGAATTAATAAATATCCATCAACTAGAGGCAGTAGCGGTAAATCTGATTATGGAAGACAATAGTACACTAAAAATAGTATCTAGCTATAAACCACCAAACAATCAGCTTCTCCAAGAGGATATACAACAAATATTTTGCAACTAACTCCCCACGTTATTAATAGGCGACCTGAATTGCAAACATCAAAATTGGGGCTGCAGAAAAACCAACCCGAATGGTGTGAAGCTCGCGAACATATCTTCACAACTGGGACTGCAGGTATCAGCAGCATCAGAATATACTTATTACCCGTACAGAACAAATCAACTGCCAGATATTTTAGACATTATACTGCACAAAAACATAAAATTTCCAATTAATCAGACAGTACTCGAAGAGTTAGACTCAGACCACCTACCTGTTGTATTCACCCTACACACCTCTCCGTATTATTACCCTAAGTTACCAAGACTAATAAACGGCCCAGTTGATTGGGAGAAATTCAGAACAAAAATGGAAAATGAATTAACATGTCCCACTAGTCTTGTTTCACCTGAATATATTGATAAGGCAATAGTGCTATTCAACGTGACAGCCGCTCAGGCCATTCAAAATACAACAAAGAAAATGCGACTACATAATGATACAAATAGCCAAAACGTACCAACGTACATACATAACCTAGTTAAGGAAAAACATAAGACTCGTAGACAATGGCAAAACTCCCGCGACCCTGTAATTAAATCCAAGTTGAATAGACTAATCAGAACCGTAAAACAAGAACTAGAGCAACATAGAATCACAATGTACAATAACTACATAGAATCCCTTGACACAGGGGACCCCAATATGTGGCGAGCCACCAGAAAAACACTTAGACAACCGATGCTGATTCCACCACTTCGAATAAATGGTCAAACCCACTCACATGACAGGGAAAAGAGCGAGATTTTTGCAGAACAACTAGAGAACACCTTCACCATAAAAGTAGACCAAGGCAATATTGATCATTATCGACAAATAGATGAGAACCTGGAAAATACAGATCCAGCAGGTATTACACTCACAGAACCTATCTCACCGTCTGAATTGAAGCAATATATCAAGAAGCTGAAAAATAAGGAAGCCCCAGGTATAGACATGATTCCAAACCAGCTCCTTAAAAATCTACCAAATAAAGCAATATGCTATCTAACTGCAATTTTAAATGCTAGTTTAAGAGTTGGATACTTCCCTGTCGCTTGGAAACAAGCAATCATAATAATGATTCCGAAGCCAGGTAAACAACATGACAATCCGATAAACTACCGACCAATTAGTCTTCTGTCCACCGTATCCAAACTACACTCTCGCTTAAAAAAATTCCTGGATGATAATAATATACTTCCGCAACACCAATTTGGCTTCAAAACCTCACACTCCACTTCACATCAACTTCTCAGACTTACAGAAAGGATAGAAGAAGGTTTTGAAAATAGGAAGCACACACTCATTGCCTTCATAGACGTAGCGCAAGCATTTGATAGAGTTTGGGTCAAAGGACTTATACACAAAATGATGAAAATAGAGACACCTTCCTACTTATTACAAATAATTGCTTCCTTTCTAACAGAAAGAACCTTTCAAGTGAGAGTTAACTCGTATACTTCTACAATTCGTCAAATACGAGCAGGTGTCCCTCAAGGGTCGATATTAGGTCCTATCTTATTTAATATATTTATGTACGACATACCCACACCCCCAGGAGCGGACCTAGCAATGTATGCAGATGATACTGCCATAATCACCCAGGATCAAGATATTCTCAATGCTGCGAATAACCTCCAGGAAAGTACTGATCAACTCCAACAGTGGTTCAACACATGGTGCATAAAAATAAATGCAGCTAAATGCGAATCAAAAATTTTTACCTTACGGCGACCATCAGATCCACCTAATATAGTAATAAATAACATCCCGATACAGTGGAACGCAAAAGATAAAGCTGTAAAATATCTGGGAATTCATCTGGATAGAAGGTTAACGTGGAGCCTCCATATAAATAAAAAGTTAACTGAAGCATATGCCAGGCTTGGAATGCTATACCCGATTATAAATAGGAAATCCACCCTTAAAATAGAATGTGGCACCCTAATTTATAAATCAATAATAAGACCTATCATCACATATGGGTGTAATGTTTGGAGTGCCACCTCAAAAACCAACATAAATAAGCTGCAAGTTCTCCAAAACAAAGTGTTACGCATCGTCACAAATGCCGACTGGTACATTAGAAACTCTCAACTACATCGTGAAACCGGTACTCCTACCATACAACATTATATAACGAAAACAGCCAAATCCTTTTATGAAAAACTTAATCAGTGCGAGGGTGCGGTCCATTATAATCTCGGCCAAAGAACATTACACACCAGACTAAAACGCAAGTTACCCATAGACTTATTAAACAGTGACAGTGACAGTGAATAACATTATTACTTGCGGAATTTATAATATCTGAAACCTGAATAATCCATGTATTGTAATATATCACAGGCAAACATGTAACATACCACAATGAATCGATGTAGATTAGTGCATAGTGAAAAACCCTGTTAAAAACTTAATTGAAACTCTGTCATGTAATAGCACTACGTGCTGGACTGGCAATAAATAATAAAAAAAAAAAAAAGAGAAAGAATAACCAAAGGATCACGTTGTGTAGGTGGATTAAATAACTTTCTAAGGGGATAAAAACATTCCAACGTCAGTGATGCTGGGGCTATATAAGGAAAACTACTAAGAAAAATTACAGAAGGAATAAAAGAAAACTGGGCATAGAGAAGAAGACTTAATCAGGAACTAACGGAGCTCCATAAGGAACAAACATAACAACTGTCGACCTAACAAAATAGACTGAGATAGTTAGGACACGTTAGAAAAAAGAATATACAGGATGCGGTCGGGAAAACGCTAAATCTAGAAGCAGAGGAAAGAAATAGAAGAAGTAGGCCCAAAAAGCGTGATTGACGATGTGCAGGAAGATATACAGAAATATGATCTAATAAACTGAGAAGTGACATCGAAATATAGGAAGCTATAGAAAAGGACTAGACAAGTCATAAGATTTTAGGCTTGCTATGCTGTTATATTATTATTATTAGTAATAATAGGTTTGAGTAGGCTGGGGTAAAATTAATGGAATCTTCAGGGAAAATGTGTTACGGTCTTGAACTGACTTTACGACACCGCACCGGCTCATACATAAACGAAACGGCCTGCGCGTGCCGCAATGGACGAAAATCGGGACGAAAGTTTTCCTAGGCCGCTACCCAGCCGCAACAAGATAGGCCGGCTAGACTTTCAGTGGAGTTGGGGGGGGTTCTTAACGAGATTACCTAAGGGTAACGGCCAGAGGGTCGGTAAATAACGGTTAAAATAAAGAGGGCGCCACCAAGCCTGTCTTAACCCGAATAACCGGACCTTGGCGGTTAGACGGGGGCGAAGCATTCAGACACTCCGTCGATAGGGGTACTCGTGAATTATAAACTCACACAACGATTTCGTGATGGCAAAAAATACTTAGATCATGAAGTGGCGGCTCTTTCAGCCACGGCAATGTCACCACCAAGCTTACCTGCACGCTCTGATCTCACTGGACCCACCGTACATTTATCTTCTCAATGATGGGCTCACGCTGAAACAGAGACTATGCACAAATCGCCCAAGAATAAAGCGTCTCTTAATTAGATAAGCGTTCTATTATTCAATTCTTACATTGGGGCAGCAAAGCGTGCCGCAAACATGGGGTAATTCTTATAAATAAGCATTCATCTGATGGGCCGCACTACTGTTACTAAACAACACACATTAGCTGTACAAAATCAAGAGCAGTTTGACATATGAGTCCCCACAAAGGGAACGTTGTTTCATAAAAATCGAGTTATGCAACAGCAAAGGCGACGCGAACAGCGTAGCTGTCGGCAGAATCCGGTGGCCGTAAAGAGATGCGCACAATTAGTTAGAAACCCAATTCGCAAGGCAAAAAAGGGGGGCGGCGTTACTGAGATATATTTGGCCGAAAAGGGGGCTTACATAGCCTAACGCCCGCAGGCGAATTTAGAATATGACACAGCTGGTGCTACGCCGCCCAAGCGATCGATAACTTCGTGTAACACTCAACGAGCTGAACACGACGCCGTTGCTAACAACGAAAGGTCTCGCACAAACTTGGCGAATATGGCACCGGCCCCTGATAAGAAGTGATCTGGCTCACATGATAATTTGGGCAAACACAGCAAAGCCAAGTGAGGGAAGTGATTAGATTAAAAACGAGCGACGCCACTTCGCGACAACAATTTAAGATGCGAAGGGTACATTTTTAACGGTGCACATGATTTCACATCAAGTTCGCGCACAATGCAATTTTACTGCGAACAAACTGGCGATGCCGCCTTACAGCACGTATGCCTAGAGTTCAGCAATTATTCACATGGTTAGGTGCAAAGCTCGCGCACAAGAAGTTAGTCCACATGGAGTACCGCGGCACACAATACGCCCCCGCGAGCGAGCGTACAAGCGGAAGCAACACCGCAACAATGGTTATGATTCAATGGTTACAAATACCTTAGTTTTATTGGTGACGGCCCAAGAGATCGGCATGCGGTCCAGCTGGCGGAGAAACAGGTTGCCTGTGGCAATTAATTCACCGCTAAAACGGCCGACGGTGTGAATGGTCTGGGATGCGCCCAAAATGGCGACAAAAGGCTGGCGCTTCAACAAACGCCGCTACAACGGCAAAGCTAGCCCAATCATGTCCTACCTCAACGGGATCCTCGCACAACGAGCTAAAGGGAACACTCCTTACGTGACGACGTAGAACCGGCATGAATTCCATCACACCTACGCCTTGGCGTAATAAGATCGCCGCTAAACGACACACACCTCCCTTGTTCAATGGCCTGAGTTGAACTGCCGAGCAAGAAGCGTTACGACGCCCGAAAGTGGCGTGAGCCAAAACGGCGTACCACGTGACTCTCGACAGCCAATGGCGATGCGCCCAATAAAACAAATACGTTCCGGTGACAAAGAGAGCGCGAGGCCTCGCAGTCGCACCAACAGCGCAATTTCTAGAAGGTTCGGAAATCTTGCGAGCGTTAACACCCGGCTGTCAAAGTACAACAAAGGGGTGCCCCAGATGACGAGAAATACTGCGCTTGAGGCCAAATATGTGCAAAATCATTATTATGGAATTAGGCGATGAAGCCAAATAAGTAACTAAAAGAGTTTAACATACGGGCACGCTGCCCTAAAGCCTAGGTGGCTAATTAGAATACAAAATGACCTGACAAATGTCACTCAAGACTAACATCTTTCACTGTTTACTCTTATTGCGAAATGCCTTTCCAGTGGCGTACGAACTGAAGAAGATGCACCCTTTTTTTTATTTGGCATGATACTCCATATCTCCTAACCTCTTTTCGCCCGTAAGCCCTCTGATTTTTGTATATGTGGCTGTATGTTTTTGTTCTTTGTTCATGACATTGCTTTTCATCCTCTGAACGCCCTGTTTGTTTTATATTTCCCTCTTGGTTTTTGTCTTTTATGCAATTATTTCC
>CALNHX010002231.1:0-187677 GCA_940337035.1 Agriotes lineatus | reverse complement strand
GCCTGCAATGGGCTGAGGGCATGCCCTCTCGAGAGCAAAGGGGTGCAGCGCATTACCACGAAATAGACGCACCCTGCGTCTAATTGGTTTGCACTAAAAATTCGAGAATTTCTTAAATCCGGCACTTTCTGATGAGAACTAAATGAACGACAGATAATTGATAAACGGTAACTTTTCGAAACTGAAAAAAATTAACCATCACGTGCAATTAAGAGTGCGTAAAGTACCACACAAACTCACACGTTCGTTCTACTTGAATCTTGAGGCACGAATCGTTTGTTCGGGGTGGAACAACGCATTATTTTTCGCGGCTAATATGAAAATTTTTGTCAGAAAGAAATTTTCTAGAATATTTTCGATTGTTAAGCATTACTACGCACAATTTCGGCAGTTATTGCAGGGGAATCCCCCAGCAATCTACGAACATTCCCTTCAAATGAAACTCGTGAAAGCCTTTACCGGTTGCGACTCGAGATAGCAGAGAAAGTCTACTAAGATTCTCTCATGACACATGTGTTTCAGAAAACTGCAGATAATTACAGATAGTTCCAAAAGGTGACGTTAACCTTCCTGATCATGGATCTTTAAACGCATTAAAGCGCTACCGCTGCCATATTCACTTATACATGGCAGAAGGCGAAAAATGCAGGTCTGTCTTTAAACGCTCAAATAATGCAATTCGACTAAATGTTGATTATCGGAAAGTGATTTGCTCTTAAAGCGCATATCTAATTCGGGAATGACCAAATTTCAAATTAAAATTTCAATTATTTTAGGAAAAAAATGACCTGCAAAAACAAAGTTTTATTTTTTTTTCGTCGAACGATAAATCGATACTTTTTACTTCATTCTCTTAAGACAGTATTTCAAAACGTAATTCCAAATTTTAAATAAAGTACTTGCAATAATAACGCCAATTTAACTTCACAAAGCTAACTTTTCTTACTCTGGCTACCTATTACTAGTCCGAAAGTTCAGCTATAATATCCCAGATGGCGCGTACTTAAATGATAATATTATTAACGACACAAATTTGTGGGACAGCCTATGAATTCTGTCACATCTGGTTGTAGGGGTCGAACATAAATTTTTAAGGTTTCACCAAAACAGAGAACGTGCTTTGCATTCTATTTTTTACACTATTCCTTCCTGCATCTCTTATTATTCAATCGCATGTCATTATTTTTCAAAATGCAACTAATCACGCATTTTTATATTGGTAAAGAACCAAAATTTTATCAGTTTATTTTTACCACTTGCGTCTATGACAGCCACCGAATGTTGTTTTAATTAAAATGGTATTTCAAAGACGCATTTTAAACTGACATTGTGCGTCAGTATAAATGTAATTTTTATATCTGCAATTGGCATTTCTCTTTTTTTGAAAACTGTCCGTATACAACTTTTACAGTAGAGCGTTTTTCGTTTTCCATTATTAGAATTTTTTAGAGTCTTAGCTTAACTTCCGATTCTGTAGTGAATTTTGTATCCTTCTTTCATGACTTTTACTAAACGAATTTATCTCAAAACGCGGCAGTACTCAGGTACAACTTTGGTGTTATCGATTACTGATAAAATCACCAAAATTTCGAGCCTTTTCTTTCCCGAATAACAGGCCAATATTCGTAAAGTTATCTACCGCAAATCTTTGAATGTGAAGGAGCCGTCCTTGGTATCTCCCATATGTTGGACTACATATCACACACAATGAAAAAACCATACCACCTGATAGTACGAATCCGTTCTGACCGATCTCACCTGGCTTGCAACACAAGTCTTGCGCTCCTCGCAGCGATTGAATCGGAATAGCTTGTCAAATCGCCTTAATTATAGATTATAAATTTATAATAATTTTTTAACTAGTAGACAACCATCACCTGTTTGCTAATTTCATGTGCTTCATATATTTTCCGGTTTTATGAGGTTTTTTCTAATCGTGAAGACTAGTAGACGGATGGTTTTACTGATAAATATATGCGTGCCATCCGGCGCTTGTGCGAAGAGCTTGCTTTGTATGCGATAAGCGTGATGCACAAACATGGAAATCACCTGTATAGAAAACTCACTTTAAAAATAATTTGAAGTACATATACTCCATCTCGAATAACTCAATACAGATGAGCCAGTTACGTGTCTTCCAATTTTAGCTGAATTCCTATTCTGGTCGTCCCTGGTAGGAGTGCACTTGAGCCGCTTTGCTGAAGACTTGATCATTTTCAGTACTAAAGAGTTCAATTTCGTCACCATCGACGAGTCCTTCTCCACCGGCAGCAGTCTGATGCCCCAGAAGCGAAATCCTGACTCTTTGGAGCTCATAAGGGGCGTTGGTGGAGGCATCTTCGGGAGGGTAATACGCTCAAATTGGTGCTTTTAGAATTCTTATGTTCTGGTCTGGTTTCAGTGCTCCGGCTTTATGATGGTTCTGAAAAGCTTGCCTTCCACTTACAACAAAGACTTGCAGAGCGACAAAGAAGCCATGTTCGATACCTTTGATAAGCTGAAGGCTATCTTGAGTGTGACCACTGGAACGATTCAAACTTTAAAGGTAGAAAGAAACTATTATTGTTAAACAAACTTGAAAAAAAATTTAAGCAGAAAATAAATTTTCGTTATTTTTTAATTTAACATTATCGATGTCGTCTTCTTTATGTTCTTCTGTAAAACCATTAGCGTGTATAAGGCAAACAGCTTGAATTTTAACTCAACTTTCAGGTTAACCAAGCTAAATGTAAGGAAGCTCTCAATTTTGAAATGTTGGCGACAGATCTGGCGTATTACTTGGTCAAAAAGAATGTGCCCTTTAGAAAGGCTCACCATGTGGCAGGACAGGTCGTGGCTGAATCGGAAAAGAAAGGTGTTTTCTTGCACGACCTGACTCTCGAAGAGTTGAGATCTATTAGGTAAATTACAAAACGCTTTCTCCATTTCAATTATTTAATAATCCATTCAATGATCATCTTTACAAGATGTTTAATCGTGTCAACCATGGTATTTTTTAAAATGTATTTTAATGTCAATTTCAATGCCGTTTAGTAGCATAAATTTATATCTATATAGCACAGATAATTAATTATTAAGTGTCTGCACAGCTACAAGCAGACTTAACTTCCAAAGCTGTTAAAAGCAACGTAATGGGAGAAGTTGTTAGCATCAAATCGATTAAATGATTAAAATCCAAAAAGGGATCAACAAATCTTTATCAATTAACGACAAGTCCAGGCATTCAACTGAGAATTCGTAAACTCAAGTAGAAAATGATTTCCTGAAAGAAAAGCTCAAATTACGCACAGGTAGCAGTAACAAATAATAACACGAATTCAACTAAGAATTCATAAACACAAGTAGCACATAATTTCCTGAAAGAAAAGCTCAAATTACGCACACGTAGCAGTAACAAATAATAACACGAAAATACTACTAGTACAGTATAATTGTTTCTAATTCGGTAGAATTCAGTACAAATATCAGATAATTAATAGTACAAATTGCGAGTAATCATTATTACTAATTTCAAATAATTATTGGCCTGCTTAAGGCTAACCATTTACACAAATTTCAAATCATTATTAGTGCAAATTGCAAGTACTTGTTAGTACAAACTTCAATTGGCCAATTTAAGATGTACCTCAATAATATTCAGCTTGCGAGCACAAAGGCTTACACAACAGTTCTAACAAAGGTACAAACACGATCCACAACAGTTTAAAATTAAATGCGGTCGCAATTAACCTCGACGCCGTGGTTGAGAAAGTCAATTATTCTGGTACGTAGTTCGTGAAGCGAACTGTACAATAGCAGCCGACGTCCGAATTGGTAGAAATCGAGTGAGTTTCTAACACTGGTTCACTGATCGCATTTTGTATAATTTTACTTAAAAAGACGAAGACAAAACCTGAGTTTAGCTTCCCCTGAGCCCCTTCTGCACGCTATGTGATGACCCAGATAAGCGGAGGCCCACACATCCGAAGGTTGGAATTCATGTGATATCAGCTCGAACCATGCAAATGGCGTCGCGCCCGATCGCGGGGATAGCGTTTCGCGGCCAATGCTGAAGCTATGAGCTTCAGGAGCCCCGCACTGGTTGGTGAATCGATGAATCTGGACCACGTACCTCTAAATGACAGGTGAAGCGCATATAAAATCCGCCAACTAGGCGCGAGAAACAAATCCTCCACAGAACTACCCGGACTGCAGCAATCCGCAACTTCTGCGTGGCCACGAACCAAAACAACCATATTCTGTCAGACCGTAAAGCCGGAGGGCAATTTTAAAGGCGTTGCAACCAAGTCACCATCACGGCGTTCCAAGAAAAAGAGACGCGTTCAAACCAAAGCCAACGTTGTAATCGCTTGGCCGCGCAGATAAGGGTCAAGGAAGGCCGTACATACAAACACCACACCGAGCTTTGAAGATAGTAGAAGAGCCATCTAAACGTAAAAAAGTATCAGAATTGTAAGTTCGTGTGGCTGCTCATGCAAATTCTTAAAATTTAATTTGTATGACTATCTAAACTTTACTTACACGGAATATGTTTTTTATAATATTCATGTTTTTCAAAACGAAAGCGCCATACCTCCTGCTCAAATATTGTTTTACTTTGTCCTATCACAACATAATTTTTTAAAACTAAATTCAACTGAGAAGGAGCTTCTCTGCGGTGATGCAGGGCAAGTATTTTCCGGCTGTCATACACAGAGCACTGAATTTCATATATATTTTGTTAATAGTAATATTTGTATAATGTAATTCAATTTAGTCGCAGCCTACTTTATATCTGCCTGTGGATGTTAAGTTCGACTATCGTTACGACATTCTATGTTGGTTGTTTAAATTTTAGAAATCGAGCGTTTACCTCGTAAAATTATAGTTCTTTAATCGAGTTCATTAGTCCAATTCATTTCATTTCACCATAACTCAACTAGTGAGCTTTTGGTTTACGCAATAATGTTTAATGTCGTCTGTGTTCTGATGTCACCTGGCAACGGAAAATATTAAAACAAGCAGGTACTGTAATTTCAAACAAAAATTTCGGTTTTGATGCTTCTTCTGAGTTTATTGAGAGGTGTGGATAAAATTTTGTACTGCACGCGTAGTGTTACGAGATATTACCCAAGCGAAAAAAATTTGGCCCACTCGACCTACGACCTCGCAACACTATTTGTGTAGTAAATAACTATTATCGCATTCTGAGTAATTACTGTAATGTGGTATATTTTATACTATTTAAAGCTAGCTTATGTAGTCAAATTAAATCGCTGATTGGCTAGCCTAATTTTTACACTGGTACTGAAACAGATTTGGAACTTAATAATTTGTATATTCGATTGCTACCATCCTGATGGTATAATAAAGTATGATCAAAAATTATTTCATCTAGTATGACTATGGAATAGTTCCTAATTTATGAATGCAACTATGTTTATACTTAAACGTCAAACTTAACATTTGATTTTTATGTGACTCATAAAAAACATTCATAAATTAGGAAATATTCCATAGCCATACTAGATAATCAGTTTTGATCATACTATATTTATATAATGTTACGTTCTTAACGTTCGGGCTATTTAAAATTATACGACAAACATGGGTTGAAACATTTATTTACAACAATGAATTATTACGATTATTATTTACAAGCACACACGAGAATTATCAAGCAGATTACAAATTAATACAGGCACTAACAAACTATCGATACATTTATTTATTATTACATACGGATTAACATACTTATTTATTTATATCACTCTTAAACACTAACGATTATATATGGTTATTTATTTCTATTATTTATATGTTCACGCGTTTTATTTATCTGGGAGCTCGGCGCTCTGATGCAGAATTCGAACTGCCGGAGAATTATTTCAGAACTGCCCTGCGGGTGAACTCCGCCCGCTTATATATCACGCCGGTAATTTCTTCCAGAAGTCTCCAGATATTCTCGGCAACGGTGACGTGTCGCGTCAGAGCCGCCCTAGCATCGACTGGAAAATGATTCATCCGCGTACACCTGCGTTCAAGGCGGCCCGTCGGCGGCCTATAATTTATGTGCTGGCAGCCGCCTCTGGAATTTCTAGTATAATCGAGGCACCGGGGAAAATAACCGTCAGCCGAATCGTTACAATAATATTATAAAAGAACTTACATTTAATTTGGGAAAGTGTGAAACACAATCAGAATCAGTTAGTGAAATTATTTATTCTAAATTGATCTTTTAATTGCATATTTATATATCGTTTTATATTGCAGTTGTCATTACTCAAGATTCTATTAACTTATTATGTGATATTTGCTACGCTTTGGGCTTCATTTGATTTTTGGATTCGTTTGAGTCACCTAGTGGTTTGTCGTGTCAAGAATATAGGGGTGAACGTGCCAGATATACCGCTTGGCGCTCTTTAATTTATTTCGGTACATTTTCCTGAGTTAGTCGGTAGCATGTTTTATCGTTTAGGATCGGTCAAAAATCTTGTAACAGAAACTACATTTATTTGAAAATCTCCAAACTTGACGAAATAATGCATGTTGTCGGCAAGAAATGGTTTAATAAGTTGGTAGTAATTCGGAAGTAATTTACTTTTAATTTTAAAAAACAAACCATAGTGCCAAACATTTTCTTTCAAAATCTTTCATAATAATGTTTATGAATTTCCTCGTTAGTAGAGTGTTGTTTACGAAAACCGCCGATGATCAGGCATTACATTGTTAACCAATAGTATAGAAGCTAATCTGGCTAACAATATTTTTTCAAATACTTTTTATTATGCCGGTGGCACAATAATTAGTCTGTACGATGCTAAATTGTTATTCAGCTTTCTCGGCTTTTAGAGATTATAATAATCATGGCAACTTTCCATTATAGAGAGAAAAACAGTCTTAACATTATATTAAACAGACAGGTTATAAATCTAGGACCCTTTTCCTAAAATTCCTTCAAAACATTTCCCGTGTCCAAATCATATCCGGCTGCTTTCCGTGAATTCAAATTGCAAAGAATTCCTATTTTTGTGGTGAATTGCTCTATTGTTAAGCATATTTGAAAGAGTTCTTCAAAATATCTACTATCGAATTTCGTTTTCTTTTTAATAAAAAATTTCAGATGGAAAGTATTTCAGTATTTCAGTTAAGTCGTTTGCAAAGGTGACGGCTTTTTCTTGGTCAGTTTCGGTTCAATTTCTATAACCAGTTCTGTTGTTGTGGTTGCTATAATCTCTTAGTCGCTTTCTAACGAAAATATGCGTTAGTTTCTTTAAGCAATAATGATTGTAGGTAATTTTGTAGAGCCTGCTTTTTAATGTCTGAAAGCAGGCTTTTCAATTCAACGGTTTCTTGGTTTAGTCTTCACTCGTCATCTAAATGTTTTGTTGTTTGCCATCTTCTCCGAAATCTACGTGGTTTAGAGATTTTGTATTTCACAGTTTGTTACAGTTTTAATTACTCAAATCGACAGTGATCATAGCTTTTGTTCAAAATTGGGTACAAACTACAGAGTTCGCCGGCCTTACCAAGAAAACACAGATCTCATTGTGTCAGAACAGGTGTTGTTGTCCCAGTTACCCGCACTTAGCTCACTCGGGATGGCGTAGTTCGAAAGCTCAAATAAAGAAACAAGCGGCACTTACCCAATGGCTTGCTTAAGATAATTGCCTAGAGCGCCACTCGTTTTTAAGGGATGAATAACTCGCGTGATTAGAACGAGAGACCTCGCGCGAGCTATGAAGGGGGTTCCCCAGGTGCGCCGCTATTCACCTCAGCGTTGTCCACCGGGCCTCCTCCGAGTCTTCAGATTTCAACACACAGGTGGCCACGAAGCAAATGACTTACCTTGACTGGCCACCCGCCTAGTTTAACATAAAAATGCAATGACTGACATTAGCCCCAATTTTTAGGGTTCACTTATCAACAAGGACATGCTGTCGACTTTACAAATTAATTACATCTGGCCTTTGCCATGCTAAATGGGTTAAAGACCCATACCAGGAAGGTTTAGCATTCACTAAAAGAATAAATTAACCTTAATAAAGTTTATTATTGAAAGAATTAAATTGTCACAAATATTCACATGAAATATCGGGGCCCCCAAAACAAAAACAATTACCCTATTGTCTAAAAAAGGAATATATAGTTACACACTGGGCAAAACGAAGTAACTAACCGGGGTGAAGCCCCTGATTGACAACACATACATCAAATCATAGGCTTGAGTGTACGGGCGCAATGTTTATGAACACTCGGAAAACACAATAAAATTATAGACGCCACTCAACTCGGCACGTCAGTTACGCTGTAGAAACAATAAGCAGATCCTACCTGAGAGCTGTCAGCATGTTATTTGGGGTTGGCGATGGTTACGAACTCCTCCTCGGCGAAGCCAGGCGAGACGCTGCAGAGGTGTAGCGGGCTTCCCAAATGGGAACGAAAGGGTTGTACAGGGGCCAATTCGGTACGGAGGAGCCAGAGGGTTGGTTTACCCCACGAAGAAGGATGGCAGCCAGCGCCGGGCGACGGATGACTTCGAACTTAAACACGGCTTCACAGGATTCGCAACAGATTTGCCGAAACTTTTTCCACTGATATGAAAAGTATTGTAGGCTTATGAGGACACCTTTGTTGGATGTGCAAAAGGGTGCAACTTGCTTTTCCACTTCTTGCTGGAGGGCAAAAGCCGATAGAAGGCGCCTCGCCGATAATTTGAAGCCGCTTAACGAAACATCGCCCTTAACCCGCGCAACCGAAAACTTTTTGAGTTGCAGCCAACTAACTATTATCGGGGTCTAAGCTGAACTAACTCTTTAAAATCAAAAATGTTACGCAAAGAGCCCAGAATTCGCTCCCCCCCCCCCCTCCCCTCCTCCGCTACCGTAAAGTTCTCTTTCTCGCAGTCCCTGAAGGAAATCCTTTGCCTCAACGTTGCACTAATTCTCACAAAGTTGTGCAATAAAGAAGCTCGATGCGTACCCTACGGGTAAGCGGGAGGGGCCTTGGAACATTCTAGAAGAAATTCCTTGCTGTTGCATTAAATCCCGAGGTATCGAATTGCACGACCAATTTTCAAGAACTTTGAGGGCTGAGTTGCCTGAAAGAAAACCTAAGGCTTCAAGGACTGTTTTTGCTTCTACTTGAAATAAAGAATTTTATTTATGTGGGTACTGGCGACCAACGGTTGAAACAACCGCGCGTTCTGTGCGTTGAAGGAAAATGCTTACAGGGAAAAATTCCGCAGCTCGGGGCGCGTTAGAGTCTGGGCTAAATAAAATTTAAAATGTAGCTTTAAGATACAGGGTCGGCCTTTAGGCAGGGTCGGCTCTATGGAACAATGAATCG
This sequence comes from Agriotes lineatus, assembly GCA_940337035.1. Taxonomy (NCBI): domain Eukaryota; kingdom Metazoa; phylum Arthropoda; class Insecta; order Coleoptera; family Elateridae; genus Agriotes; species Agriotes lineatus. The sequence continues at coordinate 178,350 of CALNHX010002231.1, read as the reverse complement.
ACCAGAGTTGTTTTGAATGGAATAAATTTAATATAACAAGTTGTAGAGCAAACTTTACGGAGTTTCCTGGCATAAATAACCCAGCGAAAAGGGGCTAAAAAATGAAGCACACACTCCCAAAGCTAAATAAGTTTCGGTGACCTGATCGTCACGTGTCAGCAGGAGATTCACTTTAAATTTAGAAGGGGGCGCTATGACAAGCAATGTCAAGAAATTAGCACGCCTTGATGAACTGCAGGGCTCGCCAGACGGACTATTTTACCTTTAGAGACTGAATAGGGTCGAGGTCTCAAACCCCTCGAAGACACAATGACTTCGTTGGCGCAATCAAAAAAATGGAGCAATTCGCGGCCACCCTGGCAGAAAAGTCGGGTGCCATAAATTTTTTCGCTGACGCAAAACCCTTGAAGTCACAATGACCGTTAACGCATCCGAAGAGATAAGACTGACCAATCCTGGAAGACGAGTCAGCGTCTTATAAATCTTTCCGCTAGCGTAAATTATATTAAATTGTTGTTCGTATACGCAGCTTATTTATTATTCATATTTACGTAAGTGTAAACAACAAACAAAAAACAAATTCAAAAAGTTTCTCACTGATTAATGCATTAATACCTACCGTTTCTACGTATAATGGGTGAATGGTCAGCTGATAGGTTTATGCAGGAGTTCTCTGGCATTGGTCGTGGTTAGTCTGAATCTTCATTGTACAGTTTCAGCATTAAAGTAACTCCTGGTTAAAATCTCGTTTCCAGCGTCTGGAAGTAGTGCTCATATTGGTCCTGAGATTGATAATGGCCCTCTTGAGTCTTCTGTCATAATCCTAAAAGTTTGAATGTGCTTTTGTGTATATTCAGAAAGTTCACAGCACTTAATCAAACTTTAAAACCACTGTTATAACAACATATAAGTATATACACAAAGAATCATTGAAAATGAACAGGGCTGTGCAACCAATATTATGACCCCATTCAAAATTACAGAAATATCGGGCAACCTTTATGAAACCGTGTGCATTAGATGAAGTACTTTTTGGATAACACGGTTGTAGCAGCTTTCCAAACACAAATGTTTGAAATGTGTAACATGTATTGCATAACCCTGTTCATTTCCAATGATCGTGTGTGTACATACTATACAGCCTGGAATTTTTAAATAGCGTCTGTAAAGTGTGATTTTGAAGAAGATATAACAAACTACATTAATTCAACTTTATAATGCGTCAGGCCATTAGCATTCCTCACAACCAATCTAAAGTGTTGGGCCATTAGCTTTGCCACAACAGTTATAGATTTAGCATTATTCCCATCTGTTCCATCAATCTCAATTCTCTATTTCATTCATGTCGTCACATGGATTTATTAGATCATGATTGCTGTGGTTGAAGTGTATTTTTGGAGATTATGAGAAAGTTCTCTCCCGCCTCAGCATGTGTGAGATTTGGTTGAGCTTGTGGCGCTGAATTCTGGGTTATTACTAAAAGCTGCTGCTTTCTAAGTGGAGGAATTATTTTGCTGCAGCTCTCTACAGGGTGATTCAAATTAAGTGCGCACCATTGCTATCTTTGTTATTATTGATTTTACAAAGTAGCTTAAATTAGCAAACCAGTAGTGTTTTCGGTTCTGATTAATATGCAATTAATAAAAAACAATCGAATAACTCGCTGGAGACAAAATTTAAAAAAAATATATGTTTTTAAATGAAACATTCTGTATATTTTTCAAAAACTTGAAATAAAAGTGAATTTGTGATATAAAAGTTTTAATACACTATTGTCTTAAAATGAATACTAAAGAAGTTATCGCAAGTTTCAGTTTATAGATAAATACATACATTATTCTACTGTAAAAATTCATTGCAGGCTTGGTATACGTTTTTAATTGAAATGAATAAACAACACTAATTACTTTCGACAACCAAACGTGCGACCAATTGATTTTGCCAGTTCTATGAATTTTTCGTAAGTACGGTGTATTGTTGATATAGGTACACTAAAATCTCCCCTAACTTCTTTAATATTCATTTTAAGACAATAGTGTATTAAGACTTATATCACAAATTATTTTTTATTTCAAGTTTTTAATTTTGTCGCAAACTCGTTATTCGATTTTTTTTATTAATTGCATATTAATCAGCGCCAAAAACAATACTAGTTTGCCAATTTAACCTACTTTGTAAAATTAATAATAACAAAGATAGCAATGGTGAGCACTTAATTTGAATCACCCTGTATAAACAGAGCAGCCCTTATAGTTTTCCGGGTTATTCTAGTTACAGTTAACGTATTGTACATTATCACATCTCCCTTTTTGTTGACATTTAGATGTTGAGTGATTTTTAGGGCATTTAAGACATCTTGGGCTCTTACTGCAGACATATTTCGTGTGGTAAAAACGCTGCCATTTGCCACATTGGAGCATTTGATGTTTTATATGGGATGGTTTAACTTTCACTACTCATTGTCTGTGTAAAAATACATAGGGTTTAGCCCTCGCGCATTACTTAACTAGCTCAGTGAATATGAAACTCTCTTAATACCTCAGATAGTGGCTTATGAAAGATCACTATATGCTAAAAGAAATATCTAGTCTCCCTGCAGTGTTAGTTGGACTGAAACTGGCAATGCAAAAGAAAAGTCAATTTGTTCACATCAATTTATTGACTGCAAAACATATATAAAAACACAAATAAAATACATTCAAACAAAATCAAATAAAAGAAAACTAAATAAAAAGTATAATTACTTCCTAGTAAAATCTACGTGCAAGATAGTTGAGTCTCCTAGCAACACATACATAAAGTCTGATAAAAAATAGCGTTAAAATGATTGCTTTTAAAACGTAAATAAAGTAAATGTCTTTCAACAAAACCGCAACGTCAAAATTGGCTGAAGCTAATATTATTTGACTCATTATTCGCTGACAGAACACATTCTTTCGCGCTTATAAAAGCTTCTCGCGTTTGAACGTAACTTTATCGCATTGACCTGAAAACATTTTACCTGGAATTGGTTGCTGCAGACCCTTAGATTCAGCACGGCTTAGATTGCGTCATTAATATTGGACGGTATAGCGCATGATATTGGAAACCCTTCCATTGCTGGTTTGGGCGCCACTCGTCTGATTGACGTCACGACTTGTGACAAGGCACCTTTTGATGCAAAGTAAATTAGTGTCCTCAACTGCACGCTTTAAATCTACCCTTAAAATATGGCACACAATTGTGTACTCACCAGTATATCATAAAAATATGCTTGCGTCATTACAAACGCTGGCTCGTTGCACTTTTCACTTGTCTGCAGAAAACGATTTACTGCAGGGCTCACACCGCTTTTACTTAATTTGCCTGTGGAAAAATTCGTACAATTCACTTCTGGAGTCGCAGCACGAATGCTTCCCGTTGTGCTGGTGTACTATTAAATCTGAGCTTGAAAACGCCAACAAAAGATGCTTAAAATTTGAAATATCTTTTCGTACCGCTAACAAGCTATCGCAGCAAATATGTAAATTAAATTTGACAATACAATTCCAGCACAGGACCGGCTTTGCGAACATTTGCTTACATAACGTACAATATTAAGATTAATAATAGAACATAGGACATACAACTTGGTTTCTACATTTAAGCATAAAAATAAACATTATCGACGAGGGATTTAGACGTCCCGGTTCATCTGTTTTAATGTTATATAACGGGTGTCCCAAAATGAGCCGTCATTTTAAATTTACCGCCATTTTCTTTTGACGAACATAAAGTACTAAAACTTTGCCAGCTGACAAGAGGAAACATGGAGTTTAGTCATGGAGAGATACGCCAACAAGCAACGCGTAGGTAGTAAAAATTCACTACAAAAATGGTAAGAAATTCCTCACATTATTACTTCCTTTTACAATAAAGAAAGTATTGGATTCACCCCAAAAATTCAAAATTGAGTTTTCAACAGATCTTCACGTTTTAGAGTCTCCTGATCCCAAAAAACATATTTTTTTTTCATTGGTCTGTCTGTCTGTCTGTGTGTGTGTGTGTGTGTGTCTGTCTGTGAACAGAATATCTCAAAAACAAAAAGAGGTATGGCGTTGAAACTTCATATATAAGTTTTATGTACTATGTAGATGCGACAGCAAGCCTTTGAAGAAAATCGCATAACCGGAAGTAGGTGTTTACTGTTGTGATTTTTCAGTTTTTTTCGATTTTTTCAAAAACGGCTCTAATGATTTTTTTTAAACTTCACATTATTATTACATTTTGAATGTGTATTGATGTGAGATAGGTGATTTTCCAGTTGAATACTTCTAAAATGGGTTTATTTTGCTTTTTTTTTCTATTTTTTTATTAATTCTTATTTTGTATAGAACACCCGGTATATTATTGCATTTTTAAATTCAGCTTAAAATTCTAGAGAAAATTTATCTCTTGAACTAACGCTCTATTTTGTACCGTTTTTGTAGAATTTGTAATTTTTGAAAATTTTTGACAAATGCTTAAAAATTAAAAATGAAATTTTCGACTAATTATAAGATCACTGTAAAAGGAAGTTGTGTGCGTGTATCACACCAGATTTTTTGGTCATCATGTCGCATTGTCTCGCAGCACTGTAGTGAAATTAATCCATAAATTTGAGAGTTTTGGTTCTGTTCAGAACACTTTGGGTTTTTTTTGAGGATAAAGTGTAGGTACGCCAATAATTCACAGACCATTCGAGGCCTCTAGGAAAAAAATCGACGCAATATTGAAGAAATTAGTCCACAATTATGCCAAAAAGTCATCAAAATTTTCATAAAAAAGTCAACATTTGCCAGCAAAGTCGGGACGGCCATTCTATGGACATTATTTTCCATACATAACCTCCATACCTGTACGCTATCTTGCAACAAAAAATTATAACTTTTCCACTAAATAATGCGTTTTATTAAAAAATTAAAATAACGGCTCATTTATTTCCTTGTTACTTTCAGCTGGTTTACATTTAATGAGAACTAGGTTTTTTTTGCGGTTCTTTATCGACATTCCAGACCTTAGTAACCTCGTGCATATATGGCTTCAGTTCTTCCTTAAGTTCATCTAAACTACTGATTGGATATAAGTTTTCCATGACTGCCCTAAAAATGCATTTCTATTTTTTTTTTGCTAAGCATGAAATTCTGTACTTTTCTCTGCTGGGGTTTAATTGAATTCCATTTACAGTGATGTTCCTTTTCTTTGCGAATTAATGTAATTCAAATTACTAAGTGTTTTCCCTTACTGTTTCAGTATTATTACAAACATTAAGTAATTTTTACATATTTTGTACACAATTTTGAAAATTCGTCAACCGTTATTTGAACTAGCAAAAGTTGTTTTTCTTTATTAAAGACATTGAAAATGTTTTCTTTTGTAATTTTTTAATTTATAATTAACATTTTAAAAAGCAAAAAGTATGTTAATTAGTGTAAAGCCACCTGTGTGCTGGGCTAAGAATCTAGGTCATATTTGCCTTATACTACAAATTATAAACCTACTGATACAGCTAACAATTAAAAATATTTTAGTTAAAGTACAAGTTCTTGAACTGAATGTTGCACTATTATCTTGCCCTTTGTCACCAGATGAACTCTTACACAACCTTACGATTCAAAAGTCAAACGATAACTATTTTGCGATGTAAACTTTGAAACGGGGTATCTTCATCCCTTGCCGGTGGTGTTTGTTTTCACAATAAAGCCCTAGCCAATTTGTAATTTTTATATGTATCTCCTTATGTGTTACATTTACTATTATATTTTGAAATTATAAATGTTCTGAAAGACGGCCCTGGATAATGAAAGCACTGTGAACTTAAATTCGTGTTTGTGTCGCCATATATGCAACGTTGCAGCAGGCAGTGGGCTGCGGTAAGCTTTAACACATGCAGATTTAACGAAGAAGGCAGTTGCGAGCTGCCCAAGATTGAGGGCGGACTTGTCCAAATGCATTGTGCAAGTCGGCTTGAGGCGAAATAATTAGAAGCTGCGTAAATCCAGCAGTAAATCGCTTGCTGCAAACAGTTTTAAAGTGCAAAGAACCAACGTGTCTAAAGTGCAGAAAACAAGCATTTTCCGGGTATACCGATGAGTACACAATTTTGTATTATATTCAAAGCGATTTGAAGACGCTAATTTGCATCGCATCGAAAGGTGCCTTTGTCACTAGTTGTGACGTCATTTAGACAAGCGGCGCCCAAGCTAGCAATTGGGGGTTCTCCAGCATCACGCCAGCCAGGAGCGGGCGATGCAATCGAAGATGTGCTGAATTCAGGGGTTTACGGCAGTGGATTAGGTAAAATGTTTTCGGGTCAGCGTAATGCGCTTGCGTTCAACTGTCAGCTTCTAGAAGCGCTAAGGAATGTGTTTTGTTATCGATAAACAGGGCTGAATTCAAATAAGTATCGGCGTCAGTCAATTATTTTATTATAATATGTTTTATCGGACTTTTTCACTGTCTCGGGTGTTTATCACATAACGTTTCTGAATTTCTGATCTACTCCCGTCCTCAGGTGAATGAATTCCTTTGATTTGGTATGTGTTGTTTATGTTTTTATGTGTTTATTTATGTTTTGAAATCAATAGATGACGTAAACACTTTTCTTGTGCATGTTTTAGTCAAGTTTCAGCAGATAATACTACCAAGGAAAATCAGAATCCTGTTTTGGCAGATAGTGATCTTTCATAAGCCACTAACTGAGAGATAAAGAGGGTTTCATGTTCATTGAGCTAGCTAAGGGGCAAAAGGGCAAATAACTATTTAAATATTAAGACGTATGAGACGTTTTGTTTAAATTTAACGTAATCACAAGTGGTAAGCAAATGACGAATTTCAGTTTGGTGCTCAACAAAGGGGCAGAATAAAAGTACCATTACAACTTGTAAAATTGTTTTTTTTTACTAAAAATATTTTGTACTTCGTAGTGTTCGTTTTAAAATATTTTATTATGTAGTTTATATAACATACATTCACTTTTAAGGACTGATTAATCACGCATGTAAATATGTAGTTCGAGTTAAATATTATATAATTACAATAAAATTTATGACATTTTTATTGGTAGCTTTGAAGCAATTGCAAAAATATTTTGAATTTATGAACTAATTGACGAAAGAGAAAACGTTCAGGGCAAGGCGACATTAACCAACCTTTCTTTCCTATAATGAAATATCAAGTAATATTGATTTGTTTTAAGCAAGTATTTTTCCAAAACAACGTTGTGATACCACTTGTTCAAATGTTGTCATAATTTATCTTATCAGAATATAATTTTTGTAAGTATCTTTCGTAACTGCCAAACAATACAAACTTGTTGCATTTATCACTAAAGGTTCTGTTAAATTCAAAATTATACAGCTCATTTTGTTAATTAGTATCAATAAAAAATAACTGTTAGGCTATAGTAGCGGACATTTGTCTCCTAGTCTTCCTAAAGCATGCGGAGAAGGTTAGAAAGGTCACTGATTTTATTTACAGTTATAAAGCGTACTAATTTACTTGAACTTATAGCAGTTGGTAATTTAAAATGTTGAGTATCTACATTCTTATTTACCGTTTTCTTTTCTTTCTATTAGGTTTATCTGCTTAAGTATATCATTAATTTAAAAATCAAATGGTGCTGTTAAACCAAAAATTTTCTAGTTAGATTTTTTACTTTTCAAAACTCTTTTTCTGTAAAAAATTTAGTGGTTTAACAGCACCTCTCGACATCTAACAGCAAATCCCTGAAAGCTATTTATATAGAGAACTATCGATTTCAGCGACCACTTCGACGCCGACGTCGCCCAGGTATGGAATTACGAAAATAGCGTCGAGCAGTACCAATCCGTTGGAGGAACGAGCCGAGCTAGTGTTCTGACCCAGATCCAATTACTCAAATCGTGGCTGGCAAAGGCTTACAAGCCTTGATTGCTACTAATTTAACGCGTTTATCGGCGACAATTGTAATTACTGTACGTACCAATAAAAACGAATTAAACCAATCAAGCTTATTCACTATGGCTCGCGGCGGAAGCGTTACAGAAGTGAGCTGGATTACTTTAAAAAAATCAGTGCACCGTAAGGACGAAGATCCCAAACTACACTTCCTTAATGAGGTTGCAGCTTGCAATCTACCTATTCAGGTTATTGCTAAAACAACAACGAAAAGTGCACTCATCTATGGAGCTGGAATTTCTTGCCTTTTTACCTTTCACATAGGTATTGCTTTGAACTTGAGACTTTCACGCTTCACTCTTCACACTTACTTCTATCTTAGGGAGAAGTAGGATGTTCAATCTGTTGGGAAGGGATATTAATTAGAGGAATTCTGACAACATACAATTTCCCGACTATTGCACTATCATCCAAGGGCTCGATGTGGTTGGGTGAAGTTGCGGCACAAATACATAAATTGCGATTGTATCGCCCATTATTATTATAATTATTGTATTATTATTAAGTGAAAAAATATCAGTTTAGCAACGCTCTTGTAGAAGTGCAAACATGAGGACCCTCTTGCTGGCCCTCGTTTCAGGGGCCTTTTCTACGGTAGAGACCCATCATGTAGTACCGTAAGTTTGAATTTTTTAATTAATAATCCGACGGCCCGTATCAGTTTCAAACCATTACGTTATATTAAATATTGTTGTCCGGGCGATAACGCAGCCAGACGGCGGTAAACAGTATTTAATATGTGATGAGATAGATCTGTATGCTCACTAGCTGCGATAAAATTATTTTCTGCTACTGTATCGCTCTGATAAGCACTAATTTATATGCCCTGGCCTCACAAGAAACTGTCTCGTCGAAATGGAAGCCACGAAGCTCTTCATCAGCACCAACATCATCGTGGAACAAAAGTTCCTCAACGGCGGCATCCTCGTCAGCAAGGAGGGGAAGATCCTGAAGATCCTCAGTAAGTCCGAAACGGGGGTTTACAGGACCTACAAGGGAGTCGAGGTGAGTCGCCAACGTTATATAACGATTGGCTTATTGGTTTAAATGGTTCCCAGGTGATAGATGTCGGTGAAAACGTGATTATGCCGGGAATCATCGACTCGCACGTGCACGTCAATGAACCGGGAAGAACCGAATGGGAGGGGTACGAAACCGCTACCAAAGCCGCTGCTGCCGGGGGAATCACCACTATTGTTGACATGCCTTTGTAAGCAAACTAGAATATAAAATCTATCAATTTTTTCCTGCCTTAAAAAAGGAATTTTCCGCTGGTAAACAAACAATTCAGCTGCTACGAGACGCGATCGTAGAACCCAATTTACTTTTAGATGAAGTCTAAGCTTGAGAAAATATATTTAGCGCTTTCTATTTTTGGCGACGTATTGTTAATATTAACGCATGACCTTTGTTATCTTTGTTTTTATGTTTACACAACACTATTGCAGGAATTCGAACCCACCAACAACCACTTTAGATAACTTCCGCGACAAATTGAGAGCTGCTAAAGGAAAAACTTATGTGGATGTTGCATTTTGGGGAGGAGTTATTCCCGGTAACCAGGTAATGCTTTGTTTAGTTCTAATTCAACACTTTACTTCCATTCTTCCATTTAACTTTTTCAGGTTTTTATAATGAGTATACATATACATAAATAATTTAAAAATAGATAAATACACACACATTGCACCTTTATAACAACAAATTTTAAATCTTGAAACAACGAAAAGGCCACAAAAGTTTCGTGCAGAGTCTATAATTGCAATCCTTATTTGACAACCGTGGGGTCTGAACACCTAAACTTCCACAAAACGAAGAGGCCAATGCACCCACAAGCAGGGAAAATGACATAGGTGTTGACAGTTTTTCGAATTCAGAGATTATTGCGATGTCTTGAATACGTACTTTTTTTTACTATTTAATACTTGCTTTCAAGGTTTTTGGATGCTTGAAATACTTAAATTTATTTCATTTCTACATTTCAAGCTAGTAGGTTAACCCTCGGGCAATGTAGGTAAAAGCAGAGATTACATTAATTGAAAATATATTTAATCGAGTGAGACGTTGGAGGTAAAAGAAGTACGTTTGAACACCTAAAACATTTCTTAATACTTGAAGCACTTATTGATGCTTAAATTACCTATTGTTTTTGGTACTTTAGATAAACAAAACACACTTGAAGTGTACTTCTATGTTACTTGATGTATTTTACTTACTCATCATTTGAGTTGTAAGTACATACTTCTTGATACTTGATATCTAAACTATTTATAATCGCTTAAGCTATTTGATACTTATATCTTCGATTACCTGGACAAGTAGTAAGGTACCTGTAGTACTTTCTACAGATTTATGTTACTGCTATTTGGCTATTTGGAAATTTGATGCGCATATCTTGATGTAGGCCTATAATTGGAGTATATTCTGCCTCACGTGAGTTGCCCTAAACATACTTAATTGCAATAATACGAATGTAAAAATGTTATGAATGAGGAATATCGACAAGGGGTCATCTTGGAATAACAGTTCTGCTTATGTCAGAACTACTAACTGCGTTTACTCAACGAATTATGCGTGCTGTCTCTTGGTAGTGGTCTTTCTGAAAGAAATAACCCATTTAAAGAGTTCAATTAAAATGCTCACTAATCTGTTGACTTTGACGTTTGGAGATTAGGTATTTGCCATTTATAGTGGGATGGATGTGCCTTTCGTTTCATAAGTGACTAATTGACCGCTGATTCGTAGAACTGTCAGTTTCAATCAGGAATCCCTATTGAAAGCTTTGTGATGCAATTCATTCTATTATTTAGATCAACATCTCCGGATGATGAAATGGAAGAATGAAAGACACTTTTGTGAGCCAATGGACACATTTATTATATGGCTTTTTGTGGATGGTGGATAGGTTTTAGTGCATTTTTGATAGATAGTATTTACGGGTGGTTCTTTTTGGTGGAGCCTTTTTCTGAAAAATTGTTGGTGAATGACTTTGATTAACATTAGAGGCGACAGATAAGCTAACAATTTATTTACGTGTTACTTAAGTATTAGTTCACAATTTAAATTATATTAAGGTGAAGTGAAAACCACGTCATTGAGATACTTAGTGAGGCATGAATGTTCAATATGTATTTCAGACGTACTTTTAATTTGAAATACTTGTGCATGTGTTAAACCTATATATAATTTATTGTAAACGTATCGTGATCATCTCACAAATTTTGTTACGGTATTAATTCATCAAATCGACATAAGTCGTATTGATTGTCCACAATCGGGTACAAACTACAGGGTTCGCCGGCTTTCCCTAGAAATCACAGATCTTAATGTGTCGGAGCAGATTTTGTTGCTCCGGTTACTCGCACTTAGCTCAGTCGGAAAGGGGTAGTTTGAAGACTTAAATGGAAAACCGACGGGTTACTTACCCTAAAGCTTGCTTAACAGAAAAAGAAATGCCTGAGCGCCACTTGGTTCTGATTAGGGGTGGCTAACGTGTCTAGAACCAAGAACAATACACGTAGCCTATGTAGAAGTCCTCCAGGTACGTTGCTGAACACCTCAGCCTGTTGTTTACCAAGCCTCCTCCGAGTAGCCGGGTGACCTTGTCGTTAAATCACTTACCTTCAAGGCCATCGTCACTAAAGAATAACAAAAGAACACTGATTGGCCCAAATCTCGGGGCTCGCTTAATCAAAAGGGCATGCTTTAACTTCACAAAATTAATTACACTTGGCCTTTGCCACACTGGATTAGTGAATGACCCAGAAGGGGTTTCAAAATTCATAAAAAGAATGAACTGACTTTAACAAGTTTATTATTTGAAGGAACAAATGACAGTTTACAGAAATCGGTACATTAAAACAAACACCCGGAGGTGAGTTTAAATTTAGTAATACGATATCCTACGTGAATATGAAAGGGGGCCCCACAAAACCAAAATATATCTTAAGGGCTAGTTACAAAGACACAAAAAAACACAATATTATCCAAGACAAGTGACATAAAATGGACGCCAGGAGTAAAGCCCCTGGTAAACATTAACTGAGACAGATCATAAGTCCTAGCGGACGTACGCAACGTTTATAAGCACTGACGCACAATAAAATATAAAATCGCACCTTAAGTTGGGCACCAGAGTTATTTAATTGGTACAATACAAGGCGCCTACCTGAGTTGAAGCATGCAGTCTTAAATGCAGGTGCACTCGTCCTCGTGGAGGCTTGGCAGGGCGTTGCAGAGGTACAGAAAGGGCCGGAGCCGGGCCTGATGGTTGCTTAGCGCGAAGCGGCGCCTAAAATGATGTGGGCCCCTCCCTTGGAAGAACCGGAGCGATAGAGTTGGTTTATTCCAGGCTTCGGAATGGCACGACGCAATCGGACTTTGCAAATAATGCAACCAGGGCACTACAACAATGACACGCGGTGGGCCTCCCGTCGATTTCGATAAACTCAGCGTCGGTAATTCGAAAATGCAGTACGCAAAAGGTTTTTCCCCACAAAGGTACGAGAAACCGTTAATCACAAGCTTAAAGATGTCGTCTCTAATTGGATCTGCAAATGGTGCAACTATCTTCCCCTGGGAAGTACAACAACTTAAGGAGACGACTCGGCTATTTGCCAACACTGAATTATCGATAACTCAATTGCCCACCGCGCGCGTTCTTTCAAACACCCAACAAGGGTAAAATAGTCGTGCCAAAGGTCTAAGCTGAACTCCAAATCAAAATTTAATTACGTGAAGATCACAAAGTTCGCATAACGTGGACACGAAACTACACTGCGTTCACAGAAAGCTTCCCGGACCGCAAGCACGCGGCTCGGGAGCGACAAAAACTTGCACGTTAGTTGTGGTTCACAGCTCGATGTCAATTAATTCAGAAACGCGCGGGTAAAAACGATGGTCATCCCCGCGCAGAATGATCTCATTCCTTCAGAACAAAAACCTGCCAGCCTTGCAAAAGAAACAAGGAACAATTAACACGAACAATTCTAGAAACTTCGACAGCAAATCAGCGCTTTCAGCGAGCGAGGGGCGCAATTCAAGAAGCTCAGAAAAGGTATTATTTTACAATCTAATTTCCAGGGAAGAAACTTCACGTCGGCCTTGTGCAGGCGATCGGTTCCTGCATTAAAGAATGAATTCACGGACACAATTCGGCAAATGCAACATAAACGGTGATATTTATAATAGTTTCGAGGAATGAAATCTTACTATGGCCTTGCGCCCGCGTTAAAGAATTGGTTACTTAAGAAAACAAATACGAAGCGCAAGCATTTCAATGCCCGCCGGAATAAATTCGAATGTAACTAGTACAGGGCCGAATCCAGTGAAAATTCGGGCAGAATATTTTTAACTAATTTCGTTAATGACAACCTATAGTTGGACTGATAGCAAAAATGGCTGAACGAGGTCGAAAATGATCTAACAATTTGCTATGTACTGTTAAATGATATAAATTTAACATTGCATATAATATGTTTATAGATATATCAGTACGAGGAACTGCCTCTTTTACATTCAAAACTTGTACATATACATACAATAATATATCTCAATTTAATTATGCCACATTCATGTCTTGTTTTTACTTTAAAAAGGTATAGATTATAAGTTCGTTTACATTTCATAGAGGTAACAACAACTGTTGAGATTTCATCTTCATTGAAAATTAACCGTACCTACTCGATCAGAGAACTTTCCACTTCACAGCTTCAAATGATATAAGCTATGCCCTACGGAACGTAAACAAAATCACCTTGTGAAAGGACTCTTGGCCCATCTCTTTAGACACCGTTTATTAATAGCATATAATAGTTAAGATTCTTGTTCTATTGCATCGAAAAACTATCAATTTCATCAGTGCTTTTTTGTAATAGTACCTTTTTCTTTTCAGCAGTTATAAACACAGTAATAACCATTGGTCGAAATCAAAATACACATTGCCATTTTTTGGTTTGATCATGACCTCCCCGACTTTTCCCGACATTCTCGATTAAACTGTAATTTTTTAGTAAGAGGAAATGCTTCCAAAGCAGTATCGCAAGAAATTATAGATGTAACTCGTACGAAAATGGACCTTTCGACTCATCGTATTTATGTGCTCCGCTCACTGCGCTCGCTTGGCCATAACTACGGCTCGTCCAAAAGAGTCCTTAATTTCGTACTTTTAACATAAATAGCTTTTTGGTACATTAAGTTGTAAGTACAAATTTATGAAAGGCTGATAAGACCGGTTGACTTTATAGGAAAAAAAATCCAAACTGTAACTTATCGTATTAGAAACCCTTTTCAGCAAATAACTATGATTGTATTTTGCAAATGGTCACTGTATTAAAACAAAATTAAAATGTTTTGCATTTATGTTCAGAGAAACTGTTTTGCTAATTTACACACATATACGAAATCTGATAAAAATACGGTGAATAATTTTATTACAAAGTAATAAGTTTACATGGAAATGGAATTAATCTCCTTCAAAGTACTGTCCTTAGCTAGAGATGCACGTATCCCAACGTTGAATCCATGACTGGAAACAGTTTTGGAAGACTTCTTTCGGAAGGGCGTTCAACTACTCTTTCGTGGCCATCTCAATGTCAGGAATGGTGTCAAAACGTTTTCCTTTTAGCACAGTTTTTATTTTTGGAAAGAGCCAGAAATTGCATGGTGCTAAATCTGGTAAGTAAGGTGGATGTGGACTAGGGCGGAGCGAAAAAAAACAAATTTTGATTTTTAATTTGTAATAGCGCGGAAAAGTTGCCTTTTGGTGTAGATAAGATTACAAAAAAATATGAAAAAGATTTGAACACGTCTTGGGGTGCCCCAAGGACGACAAAGGTTTCATAAAATTGCAATTTTCGCTACATTTTAAAGTGTTTTAAAGAAGTTGTCAAATATTTTTTTTTTATTCTAATACTGTCAAAAAAGCAGTTTTTATATAAAAAAAGACATACAATTTTTTTTTAACTTTTTGGATTATGTCTTGAGGTGCCGCAAGAGCGGCCCAGTTTTATAAAAACAAACTTTTTGCAACTTTTTTTACGTGTCTCGATTATGCAGTAAAAAGTTTCAAATAGACGTTTTAATATGAATAGAAGGATAAAGACATAAAAGATTTTTATACTCACTAGTGAGTAAAACTTAATTTTAGTCACTGAAAACAGTTGTATAATGTATTTTATACTCACTAGTGAATAAAACTTCATTTTAGTCACTGAAAACAGTTGTATAATGTATGGTAGGTAATAGGTGCTACTGTAACTATCTATTGTCTGTTTTGCGACATATTCTGACGGCTCAAACTGTTTAGGCATACGAATTGCTACTGTAAGATGAAACGTCGTATATCACACGTGAGCGAAATGCCATTACAAGTGTATGACGATGTTATCTCATCGCGCAACAAAAAACATGTAGGTTAACTACACGTAGAATGACAAAGATTCACTTTTGTGGATCGTATAGATAACATTTAAAATATATCTCCATTTTCTTGCTTCTCAGTTAATAATAATAAAATGTTAGTTTTATTTTTTGCATTCCTTCGGTTATGGAAAATGAAAAATGGTTAGCAACAGTATGAATAGATGCAGTATTTTTTCTCTACAAAAAATGTATTTACACTTTAGCTGTAAAATAATTAGGGGAGCCAATAATTGGACATTAAGAATTTAACACGAGATGAAAAAAAATTGACCGAAAGTCGACCTCGGAAAAGAAATCCGATTTCCGGTTTCTATATATTTTTGGAATCTACTCTTCAAGCTGAGTCGAATGATATATATCTCGTCCTCCTAAAATATATCTCCATTTTCTTGCTTCTCAGGTAATAATAACAAGTTAATAAGTTCGTGAGAAATTGTATCGCTCGTGCTGAGAACTCGCGATTCAAAATTCTCACTCGCAAATAATGATGCATTTCTCTCACTTATAATATAATCTACTATTATTAGAGCTCACGTAAAAAATATTATTACACACTTTTAAAGACATTGAAAGTTCCTTTTTTATGATTTAAAGAACCCTTAATGATGACAAATGTTACAGCTGCAAAATGTTTGTTTCTGCTTCATTGACTCATTAAACTGTTTTTTTGTATCGTGAGTCAATTTTTGCTCTCATATATCCTTCTCTTACGATTGAACCACAGACATTTTGAGCCGATTCAGTCACCAGTTTCACAGCTCTTTCCACTGCTTGCGTGTGACAAGAAAGCCGGGGAAAGTCGATAAGCGGGTCCACTTTACTATTTGGTTGAGCTTCAGATGTCTGCCGTATAAAGTCTTTGAAAGAGTCACTGGAAACATGTTTTACCAAGGGGGGTTCGGTGCGTCAAAGTTTATCTATGGAACTTTAAACTTCCTGACTCCGCCTCTACTTTCCGTTCTTGCTTTTAAAACACATCGTAAAGCAAGTTCTCGTACATGTTTGCGCTTATCACATAGCATGGACAAAAGGAGATTTTCTGCAGCAACAACGTACCCATTTCTTTGAATAACCGGAACGGATTGGCACCATAAGAAGAAGAAGAACCGGGTCTAGAACGTTCTTGATATTAGAGATATAGCGTGAATATGAGACAAGCTTAAACAGATGTTTGAAACCATAAGTACCTACATGAAGGTTTTAACTTAATGTTAAACCATACAGGTGCATACACTTTAACAATGTACTCAGTCAGAATCTTCAGGTTTTCAGTTGCCACATACAATCTAAGTATACAGTTTGCTAATGGAAACCACCTGGAGTGAGCAAGTTTTCCAGGGTTTCTTAAAGATACATCTAGTGAGCAATTTCCCATTGGTACAGCGATACACATATCCAATAAATACTTCTGATCTGTACTTAAAACATTTATGTTCTCCAAAAGAGGAAGGTTATTTTCAGTTGGCAAGAAAGTAACCACCTTCGGTTTACCATCTAAATGACAAAAAAGATGTCGCAAAGGTAGCTCATTTCCATGGAACAAACAAACTAACCATTGTAAAGGTCTTCCTATTTCATTTTCCATCAAAGAAATCACACCATTATTATGTTCAGTATTTACAACAGTTCTATCACACCCAATAGCAGTAAAGTTCAAAAATTGTTCGTTGTGTTCTCTATCTTCACGAAACTCCAGTATACTGTCTGCTATGTCTTGTCCAGTGCCAGATTTAGGTGTTACTTGGCCTAAAAACTTTTGAGTTTGGTTCCTCTATTAGTGAAACGTGCTCTTCTGAAATAACTTTTTTGTACAACTTATATAATCTTGCCCCCCCCAACATCCGCCCCGGCCATAACTCATGCTCCCGGATGCCAATGCAATAGTCAAACTGTCTTTATCTTTCTATTCATATTAAAACGCCTATTTGAAACTTTTTACTGCATAATCGAGACACGTAAAAAAGTTGCAAAAAGTTTGTTTTTATAAAACTTGACCGCTCTTGCGGCACCTCAAGACATAATCCAAAAAGTTAAAAAAAAATTGTATGTCTTTTTTGATATAAAAACTGTTTTTTTGACAGTATTTGAAATTAAAAAAATATTTAACAACTTCTTAAAAAAACTTAAAAATGTAGCGAAAATTGCAATTTTATGAAACCTTTGTCGTCCATGGGGCACCCCAAGACGTGCTCAAATCTTTTTCATATTTTGTTGTAAACTTATCTACACTAAAAGGCAACTTTTCCGCGCTATTACAAATTAAAAATCAAAATTTGTTTTTTTTCGCTCCACCCTAATGCGCGTGGATATATATCACATGAAGACGCGTGCAGGGTATAAATTACCCACTATCTGTTAAATCAGTTTAGCTATTTTATGTTACAAACTCTAATTATTATTATGTATAATTTCTTGCATAAATTGGTTTTAGAAGGCAAACAAAATACCTATTATAAAAATAAAAAACACATTTTTAGAGAGTAAGACATAAAGAAGATCTATAATGTTTGTTACTCGTCTTTTAAATTTTCGTCTTGTTTCTCGATGTTCAAACTGTTGTCATTTAAGCAATTTTGACATACCAGTCACTATAAAAATCACGGCACAAGTAACAAGTACTAGTAGCTTATAAAACGTTAGGACGCACGTGATGGGTAAAATTTACCCAGGCGTAGCTTATGCTACAGCTGATAACTAGTGACTGCTCTAAAAATAGCATGTTTTTAGGTATACAGTGAAATCTCCCATAAGCGGACACGCACGGTGCCAAAGTTTTTGTCCGGTTATTAGAGGCGTCCGCTTAAGGGAAAAATCCATTTTTATGTTTAAAAAAGTCGTATTATGCAAAGGTATACGCGCTAACAATTAAGAAGAACAATAAAATAATTGAAAAAACTTTGTAATAGTTGCTACAAAATCTAAAATACTCGTTTGACGTAATGGTTTTTTCTGACTGCTTATTATACTTTCCGCATGTATTTCTAAATATTTTGACAGTTTGAATACTTTAAAGTCGTTACTTTAGCAAAGCATTTAAAATTATTCACTGTTAATGCTTCCGTGTAGGTATTGATTATATTCTCACACATTTCTAAGTCGCCATCGTTTTCTAATTCTGCCAACTGCATATCAACGGCAGCTGATTCACCTGAAATTTCGGTTACATCATCCAGGATTATTTCTTTGTCAGTGTTTATAAATTCGTCAGGGTCGACGTCTTCGATTTCTGGAATATTCCTATACAGTTCAACCATTACTGATAAGGGTAAATCGTCGTCTGGTTCGAATTGATTACAGTGGCGTAACTTGATGCCCGCAGGCTCCGCGGTCGCGGGACGGCCCTGGGCCCAATTTTCTTGTTCTGTCTTTCCATAAAAGCAAGCAGGAAACATTTTTCCTATTTTTATCAGAATGGGCTGCCCAGGCAAAAGGCAAAGTAGTTTTGAATTATTGCAGGCCTCTAAAATTGGGCGACATGTACTGTTTTGTAATATCGTGCATAGGGTAATGAAAGTGTCGAATTTCCTGCGGTCATAACGCTGATTTGAGTTGACCTAATACCGTCCGTATTGCAAAAGAATTCGATAATTTAACAACATGATCATTAAATGTTGGATTTATGGATTGTTTTGACGCCTCACGACATTAGCTGAGCCTGCATTTTGAAGTGTCCATACAAGAGAGATTCACAGTCTAAAAATTGTCGAAAAATGGTGTCCGTGTCTGTTTAAGAGAGTGTCCGTTTATTAGAGAAAATTTTATTAGTAAAGTTAACGCAAGCAAGTTGGTTCCCAACAAAATGTCCGTGTAAGAGAGGTGTCCGCTTATTAGAGGTGTCCGTTAAGGGAGATTTCACTGTACCTTTAGATAGTGATGTAAATTACCCGGGTATTTATTTTTAGGGGTAAATACCTGGGGTATTTATTTTTAGGGGTAAATACCCGGGGTATTTACTCAGGTAAATACCCAAAATGGGTATTTAAACGGGTATTTATAGCCTGATTTACAAATATTATTAAGTTAATCTAATCAGTATAATTGGTATACTTGTATTATTTAGAGAAGAACATGTCACGTGATTGGGGCAGTCTACTAAAACGCGTTCGGATGGGTTAAACATAGATTTGTTTGGGGACAAACAACAAATACATTGCCACGTCTAATGATGGAATGATCATAGAGCGGTCCGAACTCTCCTAAGTCAGCAAGTTACCCGTCTAAACACGTTTTAGTAGACTGTCCCAATCACGTGACATGCTCTTCTCTAAATAATACAAGTCTAAGTGAAGGTGCTCTATTAGAATTTTATAAAAATTAGAATAAAATAGCTGCACTGAGGGACATTTACTGCCCAAAATACCGATGGGATATTGTATGGAACATGGCAATTCCATGAATTGGAAAAGGATCAAATACTATGGGATTTCTACTGGTTGCTGCTATTGGTTTTGTTTTCTCAATTATTCTATAAATAAATTGCTTTTTTTCTCTCTTTTTGTTTATTTTTTATATGTAACCGGAATGTACAGCCAGTATGAAATAAAGACAATTATTATTATTATTATTATTATTATTATTATTTCCAGAAGAGTAACCGAAATAGAAAATGTAATAATTACTTGGTAGCTAGGCAACAAGTAGCTATTGTACCTACTTGTTGCCTAGCTACCAAAGTAATTATTGCATTTTCTATTTCGGTTACTCTTGTGGAAAATAGTATTTGATCCTTTTCCAATTCATAGAATTCCGTACAATTTTAGGCAACCTGTATATAACAGCAATAAGATAGCATGAATAGTGATGTGGGTCGGGTAAATACCCAGTGGGTAGGGTATTTATAAATGGGTATTTATCTGGGTATTTACCCCTGCCTCGGGTAAATACTTAAAAACTGGGTATTTATCAAATTTATAATATTTAGAAAGCTAAGCTAACTTTACTCACATAATCTTATCTTAATAAAAAAACTACATATACAGGAACTGGAATGTTTTATGTAAAGTAACAATTTAAATAACATTGAATAAGCATTCACCCAAGTAAATTAATCGTTTATCGGGAAAAAACATTGGCTGCCGAAATTTATGGAAATAAACAGTTAGATGCAATAAATTGCGCCTGTTAGAGTTTACAAAAAACATTGTGATGGCTGACTCCGAAGATTGGGATAATTTAAATTGTTTGTACATTATTTTCTGACTTGTTTCCATTTTTGAAAAATGAATATAACATTAACTTGAAAAATAATCCTTATATTTTTAACATTAATATTAATATATACTTATAGACACATTATTAAACAATCTTAAATAAGGCAAAGAATATCACAAAATAATATAAACAACGCTGTATACCGATGGGATCATATGTATGCAACAGCAATGAGATAGCATGAACAAAAGCACATAATACTTGAGTAAGAAAGAGATAACCGTACAAAAAAGTTATTTTAGTATGCATATTTAGTTGACATGACATAATTAAAATGAGCGTCAAGTCTACTCAAATATTTGTTTTTATGTTCATCTCTTTCTTATTCAATCATTGAATTCTGTTTTTTATTCATTTTATCTCATTGCTGTTATATACAGGTTGCCTAAAATTGTACAGAACATGGCAATTCCATGAGTTGGAAAAGGTTCATAAGGCCATAAGAGTAACCGAAATAACAAATGCAATAATTAGGTACTTTGGTAGCTAGGCAACAAGTAGGTACAATAGCTACTTGTTGCCTAGCTACCAAAGTATTTATTGCATTTTCCATTTCGGTTACTCTTATTGCAAATAGTACCGGGTGTCGTAAAATGAATTACATCTAGTATGCTTTGAATTTCCCATAATGCAATCTAAATATTTGAACCTTTTCCAACTCATGGAATTGCCATGTTCTGTAGAGTTAGGTATGTCCCCATCGGTATTTTGGGGAGTAAATGTTCTTAGTTCAGCTGTTTTCTTAAACATTTTTATAAAATTCGAATAAAGCACCTTCACTTACTAATCAATTATACTGATTAGATTAACTTTATAATATTTGTAAATAAGTCTATAAATACCCGCTTAAATACCCATTTTGGGTATTTACCCCTAAAAATAAATACCCAGGTAATTTACATCACTAAGCATGAATAAAAAACAGAATTCAATGCTCGAGTAAGAGCGAAATGAACACAGAAATATTTGAGTAGACTTGATGCTCATTTTAATTATGGCATATGTCAACTAAATATGCTTATTAAAATAACTTTTTTGTACGGTTATCTCTTTCTTACTCAAGTAATATGTGCTTTTGTTTATTCTATCTCATGCTGTTATACATAAATATTGTCCAATCGGTATACAACGTTGTTTATATAATTTTCTGATTTTTTGTCTTGTTAAGATTGTTTCTTAATATACAGGGTGCCCGGATTTCGTAGGGACAACATGGGTAACTTTTGTATTTGAAGAGATAGAGAGATGGTTAAATTAGCAAAAAGGTGCAGGTTTGAGAGCTCATTAAGAATCCATCTTCAAATTTTACTTGTCATGGCCCACTTGTCTAAAATTTAAAAAAAACAAAATCTCCTAATTTCTTTTATATGCCGTAACTTTTTTGTTACTTAAGATATTGAGATGCGATTTGAACTAATTTGCATGGTAATTTAAATACTTTTATTGGCACTTAATAAAACCAATTTTATTTGTGTAAATTAGTAGTAATCTAACCTAACCTCAAAATTTTAAATTGGTACCGTGCAATTTTTTTGGCCCTTTTAAGAGAGGATTTTTTTCTGAATGCAATGATGTATTACATGATATGGAAACTTCTTCAAAATTTTGAAAAAATGAGCTTATTCTTTTTACAGGCAGAAATCACTAGTGCCATGATCACAATAACTTTGTTTTTTGTTTATCACGTTATCTGTGAAATTATGTTTCGAAACAAAAAGCAGGCTTATCATCATACGTGCCTGTCAGTAGTGTGAGTGTTATTACTTCAACTTATAACGGAAAATATGATGTATTTTGTGCTTATATCAAGTGCTACAAGAACGTAGAACTTACACGTTAACCATACGGAACACACTGACACTGCTGGAAGGCACTTATGATGATAAGCGTGCTTTTTGTTTCAAAACATAATTTCACAGATAACGTGATAAACAAAAAACAAAGTTATTGTGATCATGGCACTAGTGATTTCTGCCTGTAAAAAGAATAAGCTCAGATTTTAAAAATTTTGAAGAAGTTTCCATATCATGTAGTGCATCATTGCATTCAGAAAAAAATCCTCTCTTAGAAGGGCCAAAAAAATTGCACGGTACCAATTTAAAATTTTGAGGTTAGGTTAGATTACTAAAAATTTGCACAAATAAAATTGGTTTTATTAAGTGCCAATGAAAGTATTTAAATTACCATGCAAATTAGTTCAAATCGCATCTCAATATGTAAAGTAACAAAAAAGTTACGGCATATAAAAGAAATTAGGAGATTTTGTTTTTTTTTTTAAATTTTAGACAAGTGGGCCATGACAAGTAAAATTTGAAGATGGATTCTTAATGAGCTCTCAAACCTGCACCTTTTTGCTAATTTAACCATCTCTCTATCTCTTCAAATACAAAAGTTACCCATGTTGTCCCTACGAAATTCGGGCACCCTGTATATACCGTGTGAATAATGTTGACTATACATTGGCAACTTTATTTTAGCATTAATCAATTTACCCACGCTAGTAACAACTGTAATTTTTTTCTGTAGTCACTGTGTTGTTATTTTGTTTACAAACACCATGGTAACATTAAGTAAATTCCCTATATCTAATTTTGCATAATTCAGCCATGTATAGGCCATTCAGTAAACACAAAAACATTTAAATTTTCTTGAAGTTGGCATATACGTAAATTGTTGTGCTAGAGATTCTGCATTTTGTTTTGCAAAGGTTTCCACACCTGCAAGGCTACTTTGAATTTATAAATGACAATTAATAAATGTCATTATTGCAGTGTCAAAGTACATATTATTCTGAAAATTCTTGCCTGAACTTTTAAAAAATGTAATAATAGCTATTTATGCAACAAGTGCTAAAAGTCGACTTTTATGCGCGAGACATGAAAATTATGAAACGAAGCCGAAGGCTGAGTTTCATAACATGTCTCGCGCATAAACGACTTTTAGCACGCGTTGCATACAATATTTTATCTACGACCTTAATTTTACCGTTATTAATCCATAAATATCGATTTAAGAAAGGTTAGCATCTGCGACGTTTTTAATTTATGTCATAATGAATAGTAGGCCTGCGCCGCGGTGGCGATTGTTTGGCCACGCCCGTGCTGTCAAGGTTAATTACGAAATGTAATTATTGATACTCCACATATGACTGTATTCATTACATAACGCTTTAATTATTTCAAAAACGCTTTACCTGTAACGCAAGAAGCAACTAGAATAGCTTTACAACTTCACTTGCAGTTCAAAATTGTAGTTTTGAACTCGCTTCACTTTTAGCACATGTGCTAAAAGTAAACAGCTGATTTCTTTAAACACGGTAAACTATAAAACGTCACTTTTAGTGAAACAAGCTAGCGCTAAAAGGCCTGCTTTTAGTAGTGGTCGTAGATAAAAATACTTATTAATAAATGCTACATCAATAGTATCCAACACAGTAGGTATTTGTTTAACATCCTTAAAAGTAGTTATGGCAGATGCTAATTAAATGTCACACTCTTAACCTATTTGTTTTAGTAACTTTCTGTAAGTACATTCCTAGACAAAAGATGAATTTTGGAAGTACACTCATGAAATTTTAGAAATCAAAGGCCACTTTGTGTTTTTATACTTAGTGAACAGACTATATAGTCTTACATTATTCTCACTGTATAAGTATATTTATTATCGAGTCGGAAAATAATGTACTAACAATATAAATCATCCCAATCTTCGGAGTCAGAGCCATTACAATTATTTTTTGTAAATTTTGACATGCGCAATTTATTGCGTCTCTGTTTATTGCTATAAACTTCGGTAGCCTGATAAACAATTAATTTACCTGGGTGAATGCTTATTCAATGTTCCATTTAAATTGTTATCTTACATAAAATATGCCAGTACATTAAGATAACATTATTATGTGAGTAGAAGTTAGCTTAGCTTTCTAAATATTATAAATTTGATAAATACCCAGTTTTTCGGTATTTACCCAAGGCAGGGGTAAATACCCAGGTAAATACCCTACCCATTGGGTATTTACCAGACCCACATCACTACCTTTAGAACAGTCCATTTGAAAGGTACTGAAAGGCGGCAGCACGTAACTTTAAAAACAAGTCGGTTAGAACAATTTACTCTAGGTGTGGGTATTTTTTACCCACTACGCGCGTCCACAAGGGTTAATCCCCAGGTAATGATGTAGATTACCCAGGTATTTATTTTTAGAGGTAAATACCCAAAATGGGTATTTACGTGGGTATTTATAGCCTGATTTACAAATATCGTAAAGCTCATCTAACCAGTATAATTGATTGGTAAGTGAAGGTGTTCTATTCGAATTTTATAAAAATTAGAATGAAATAGCTGCACTAAGAACATTTACAGCCCAGAGTACCGATGGGGTCATAATTATATGTAACATGTAACAATGAGGTAGCATGAATACAAACAAAATTCAAGGCTTAAGAAAGAGATGAACACAGAAACAAATATGTATGTAGACTTGACACTCATTTTAATTATGAGATATGTCAACTAAATATGCATACAAAAATTACTTTTTTGTATGGTTATCTGTTTCTTACTCAAGTATTCTGTGCTTTCGTTCATGTTATCTCATTACTGTTACATATCATTATGGTCCCATCGATATACAACGTTATTTATATCGTGTGTTGTAAAAAAAAGTCATTCGCAGCATGCCATGATGAAATTGAAGTTTGCTGTAACTTTGGATATACCCATTGATGCAAATGAACTGCCGATTGTTTTATCTTTCTTTCCAAGGCCTACCCTAAATGAGTTTTTTTTTTTGGAAAACACGATATAAGTTTGGGATTTTCTTTACCTTATTAAAATTGTTTCTTAATATATCTGTAAGTATAGATTATTATTAATGTTAAGGATTGCTTCAAGTTAATGTTAAGTTCATTTTTCAAAAATGGAAACGAGTCGGAAAATAATGCAGTGCAAACAACATAAATCATCCCTATCTTCGGAGTCAGAGTCATCACAAAGTTCCTCAATTTTTTTGTAGATTCTGACGGACAAAATTTATTACATCTCATTTATTTCTATAAACTTTGGCAGCTACAAAATTTTTCCCCCTGAAAAACGATAAATTTATCTGGGTGAATACTTAAGTAATGTTATTTTACATAAAATATTCCAGTACATTTATATGTAGTTTATTTATTAAAATAATATTATGTGAGTAAAAGTTAACTTAGCTTTCTAAATATTACAAATTTGATAAATACCCAGGTTTTAGGTATTTACCCGAGGCAGGGGTAAATACCCTTTTATAAATACCCTACCCACTGGGTATTTACTCGACCCACATCACTATCCCCAGGTATTTGACTTCTTCTATCTCTTCAAATCAATATTTACCAATTTGTATATTGTTTCTTATTTTTCTTACTCCTCTCTTACACCTCAAGTACTTTGTTTTCTCTTCATTCACCTGCAATCCTATTTCCGTTGCATGGATAGGGCGTCTTCTTTCCTATCGCAAAATATTCCATTAGTTCTTCCGTTGTTTTTAACTCTTGCCGAAGTTTCTGTCGTCATGAGTTTTGTTGGTATCACCATTTTTTTCATAGTTTTTGACAGTTTCTTTCTGTTCACTTGGTTAAATCCTTGTCGAAGATCTATAAATAAGAGTTGAATGTCAGTTCCATATTTATGGCATTTTTAAAATTAATCTCTTCCCTGAAACCGTACTGATAACTTCGTATAATGTTCTCTGTGGTTTTTTAAGCCTTGTTTGGATTCCGTGGACATAATCATATATATTATCTTTAAAAACGTTATCGGTCCATAATTCCCCCATATTTCCCTGTTTTTTTATGTAGAGATTTAATAATTTTTTGTAAATTTTCTCACTTATCCATATTTCTTTAATTAACTCATATATCCTTTTATTAGTTCTTCTCTTTAATCAGTTCTCTAGTTATCGTGTCTTTGCTTGCAGCTTTGCCATTCTTTGGTCATTTTATTGCATTTATACATTCTTCATATGTCGGTGTTTGTTCTTTAACATTGCTGTCTCTATTTCCCCTTCTCTATTTTTTTTTCTAATTTGTATCATTTTCCTTTCTATTTAATATTGTTTCAAAGTGTTATCTTATGTTCATTTGATATTCATATTTTAGATCTTTTATTTTCTTGTGAAATCCTCTTACATACTAACTTTTGCTGTTTTTTTCTAACTCATCCATTTTTGTTTTTGCACAATCTGTTGATTGCCTTCTTTTTCATTACAGGTTCTTTATCTTCATCCTTTGTTGTTCTCTGCCAGTGTAGTCGTGCTTGTGTTTGGATTTTTTACCACATTTTCACAGTTGTCATCAAACCAGTCAAACCTTCCTGTTACTTTTCCTGCAGATTTTTCTAGTGTTTTTTGTTGCTGTTTCATCTTGTTGAGTTTTTAATTTGTTTTTCAGTTGCTCAATTATTTCTTTTTGGCACTCTTTGTTTATATTTGCTTCTTTTAGTTTCTCCATCGCCCATGATTAATTACTGTCTTTGTATTTTGTACTAATCATTTTTAATTTGACCACTGCCGTAACCAAGTAAAGGTCGCTATCCACATTAGCGCCCCTGTACCATTCTTTTTGATGTTAGGATAGGGGTCTATCGGGTTTTCCACCAGGTCTAATCCACTTTATGGATGAAGTTCTTTGCTGTCCATTTTCATTCGTTTTTGTATGTGTAGTATGTTTTTTTGGCAACCTCTCTTCTGGTACTTGATACTTTATTGTGCAGATCTTCGAACTCCTCATAAAACTTACTTTTCTACTATCGTCTGCATTTTCTATTGGGTCGTATGCTCCAATAATCGACATATTGAACAGCTTTGTCTTGATTCTTCAGGTATGTTATTTTCCCATTTACTACTTTAAATTGTACTGTTTCTTGCTTGTCTTCTCCTGATAATAGTATTGTTTATTCTTTGTCCCTAGTCTGAGAACTAGATGGTGAGACGATATCAGCAGTGTAGCAGGACCACAGTGGATGCGAACTACCTCTGATCGAACAGCATGGCGACTGCTTGGGGAGGCATATGTCCAGAGATGAAATGTTTAAAATGCTGGAAATGATGATGATGATATTCTTTTCTGTTTATCTCTCTTAATCTTTTGTTTCTTGTTTCTTGCACTGCTACGGCAATGTCCTATTTTTTCACTTTAGTTACAACTTGTTTCTACCTGTTTTCTTCTAGTAGGGTTTTTATATTCCATGTTGCAATTTTTAATTTGCCTTTTTTTCTTTCAGTGATCTGTTACTTCGTTTTGTGCTATCCAAGTTCATTGTCCCTTTCGTACTTTGTTATTGATTATTCTCTTTGCCAAACTTTTAATTCAATTTTGTGTCCTCATTTATTTATTTGATAGATATTTGTCGATAATTATTATTACCATTTTTTTATTGCTTGTTTGAATTGCGTATTTTGCTTGAGTTTTGGCAATTTTGTATGCTTTAAATACATTAACCCATTTCATCATGCAGTTATCCGACGTGCTAACTGCATGTAAGGGTCAGCCAAAGAAGAAGTGTTTCAGCAGTTATTAATTCTTATATTATTATATTATTTCTCTTGTTTCCATCATATTTTCAAGCAATTACATTCTTTGTGTCATTTCTTGCTTCCCTTTCACCCATTCTCTTTTCTTTCTTGTAATTTCTTTCAATCATTTTTGTGTTTATTGTACACTTGTTCTTTTTTTATCTTGTTTAATTCCTCTCTCATCTTTCGTACTTTTTGTTGTCTTCTTGGTCTCGACACATGTCTTTAATCTCTCTCATTATTTCTTTAAGCAAGCTTTTTAATGATGTCTCTTTTCTGTCCTCCTGGCCTTCGTCGTTCATTTTGCTTTTATTTGTCTTGTTCTACTATTTTTTTACCACCATTTACTGGCTTTTCCCTTGGGTGATTTAGCTGTCATTGTACTTCTATAGAAAATCTCATCTTTTTTCCGATCATTTTCTTTTGCCGTCCTCTGTTGAGGATTCATTACTTTCATAATCATATCCTAATATTTTTTCACGGCCCATTTTAGTGTTGAGCTTTTGATTTTAATTCTTGTTTTTGTGGCCTTTTGCGTCTGCCGTATTGCTCCTTTTAAAATTGCTCTTTCTAATCTTCCACTACTTGAAATATTGTTTCAGAGTTACTATATTTGCAGAATCATTTGTACTATTATTTGTTCCTTGTTCACTGTCACTTCACTTCACTTCACAAGGCCTTGTATGTGATAGAAGGCAATTATCATCAGCAAGGTGTAGATCTTGTAATGTCTGTTTTTCATCTTATACCTACCTCCGTTGTTTCCATCTGTTGCTTTTGCTAAGACTTGATCCATTTCTATAAGAAACAAAAGTGATGATATAATACATCCTTGGCCTCAACTGTTGATAGTTTATTTCGTGTCCTTCCCATTCGCTGGATTTTGACTTGCCGGAATTTGTTTTGCCAGTTAATTATTTCACCGGTAAGCTATTCGCCAGATTCCGTTTCGCCGAATTGGGCATTAAAATAGCCTATTAAATTTTAGGTTAGCGGCAGTTTAGGATTTGTGTGTACTTAGTACAAATATGTCTGTGTATCACCATAAAAAAAGTAGTTAGTCCAATTGTCGACATTATAATTAAAAAATCTTGATATCCGGTGAAAAGACTTTCGGCATGATGAATTCCGGTGAAAAGAATCCTGCGAATGAAAACCGAGAGCCATTTATTTTCATGAATGACCCAGCATTTGTTAACAATTTATTATAAACCTCTTTTATGAGATTTATCGATTTCTGGGGTGTGCATTTATTTTTCAATTAAATCATTGTAAATTCTCCATTTATGAAATTAAATTGCTTTTGGTAATCGATAAACACTAAAAATTAAGATAACTGCTCTGTTATGTAAGATTCTTAAGGTGTTTTTTTCTTCAGTACTGTAGAAGGTTTTATTTATTATACTAAGTAGTCTTATACCTCTTTAATTATAATCTTTTCAGTCTTTCGGAAATTCCTCCACTCCCATAGTTTTTTTGCCTGTTTTTGATTGTCATATTGCTACGATGATCTCTTCTCCACGGGTTGGGTTTGTACCAATTTCTAATTCTGGTACATTCACATTCACACCTTGGTGTGTGATATTTACCTTATTTATTAATTTACATTGCTTTTGGTTTGGTTTAATAAACGACATTATTATTATAGTTTTTTTAAATGATCGAATGACCATGTAAGCTGTTATTCAACAATAATCAGGATTTTGTCGTCTTTATCTTTAGATATTATCTCTGTATATCTTTGTTTATCTATTGTAATTTTCTTTATTATTTCTAGATTTTTATTTCTTCTTGCACTCGTCCTATGTTTTTATTTCTTTTCTTTTTCTTCCATTTAGATTTCTTTTTTCACATTTATTTTTCTTCTATATTGTCTTGGCTGCTCTTTAGTTTTTTCGCACGATTTTTGTAAGAAAATAAATTAATATTAAAAGGTTTCATTTTAGAAAATTAAGTTTCGCTTTACATTTCGAAAACAAAAGAACGTAAAAAGTGCATAATTATGATTTATTTGATACTGATGTCAAAAATTAAATTTTTCGGATTATTTATGGTACAAAAAATGGAACATTAAAATCCTAGTACTTTAAAGTAAAATTTTAAATTTCAAGTACTTTAAAATTATACGTCAGTTGTTGACATGCCATTTGAAATTATTTACAACTTTTCATTTAAAATTCATTAAACTTGCAGTATGAAATAAACCGTTGTATTCGCCATGAACGAAAAGTGTTTTTAAAGGTCCTCACAAGTAAACAACTTTCTCGTCTTGCCACTTTTCGTTCTAGATAAATAAACTACTATTTTACTAGATAGAATTGTACATTGCATTTTCTTCTATTTTTAAATGAGGAAGATATTTCAAGATTTTAAAGTTTTAAAATTTTGGTAAAAATTTAAAAAAATATTCAAACTAAAGAGAGATTTTGTAAACATAACAGATACAGACATAACCTGCAAAACATACGAATTATCAACACCCTGTATACGGCAGTGAATAGAATGTTCATAGAGCTTACAAACCAAACAGCTAGGCCAATTTGGCCCAAATTTTCTGTTTGTACTGATGATGATTGCCGTATCTAGAAACATGATTTTTTAAAACAACCTTACAAAAAAAATAGGACACTTTGAAATCACAGCTTTTTCAGGGGGTACTGAACAGTGCGGTCTTAACAAGCCCTACTTCTAAACTGCAATTTTTAAAATTTGCTACTCATTTTAGTATTTAAAAAAACAAACGACCAACTTCATTCAAACGTGATACGTAGTTGTATAATATTCAAACTTTTTTTAAAGGTGTCTGTCATGAAAAAGACTGAGGAATACATCCAGAGTTTAAGCAACAACAAGGAGCGGCCCCGTCGGCAATCATTGCCGAGAGCAAGCAGTGCCGGACACGTACGAACGAGAGAAATAATACATGCGAAACCGAAGGAGCCCCCTCAGGTGCTCCAGATCCCCCAAAAGCAAACGATACCCTCCCCCAAATCCCCAACCGTTCCACAGTCGCCCACTCTCTTAGTCCAGAAGGGCGGCTATGACCAGAAATCGAAACTGCTGTCACCCATTTTATCACCGACGCAGAACATGTCCATCACAGACGAGCCCCAAACCAATGGTGATGGCGACGGATCGCTCGACAAGATCCTGTACCCGAGCCCAAAGGCGAAGACCGGGATTGGGCTAGAACAGGCTTTGGACCAAGGATGCTTCACGTCGGTTACGTCCAGTGGTGCCTTTAGCCGCAAGAGCGAGGGCAAGGGCAAGGGGCACGTCCGCCAGCCGAGTTTGACGAAGTCAGAGGTGCAGATTCAAACGTACGTCGATCTGGGATTCAGTCAGAATAATGGAGTAGTTCATGCATCATTCACGGTGAGCCAAGATAGTGGAAAAGTTGTGGAAAATTTGTCGAAAGCTGAGCTAAAGAATAATTTAGAGCGCAAGAGTTCCACTGAGAACGAGCCCGGTTTAGTTCAAGGCAGTCTGAGCTTAGGGAAAGTGACTAATTTGCCTCCACCTGTGGGAGGCATTTCCGGCAAAAACTCACCTACAAAGATCCCGTCTCCGGTGCATTCTGCCTTATCGCGGCCACGTAGCAGAAATAGTATTAGTTCCCTGAATATCGATCTCTCGGACAGCAGCTTGGAGACTGAGTCCTTCTTGAAGCCCACGCAGAATTACATCAACTCACTGCAGAAGCGGCTGTCGCTGGACAGTGACCAGGATAGCGATTACGATAACAAGTGCAATTTACGACTGAATAACGAGACGCAGGATCTGCTCAAGCAGAAATCCATGCATGTTCGCCACAATTCCTTCGATGATAAGAATTTAAAAATATCAAACAAGCTAGAGCACTTTCAGAATAAGAATCTTCAAGGTATTGATCAAACTTACACGAATAAGTTGAATCAATATTCACAGTCGCAGAACAAAGTTGTCCATAAAATACAGAATTCCCCCAATAACAGCCCTATACGACGGTCCAGCAGTTTCTCCACTAAAAACCAGTTTATTAATGTGCAGCCGAAAATAACCAATTTGAGTGCTACTCCGACACCTAAAGACACGAATATAAGGTAAGCTTTATGTGTTGTTTTTAGACATAGATTTTGTTATTCGGCAGTTTTATACTGAATATTTTCTTAAAATGGTATGAAACTTTCAAATTTCACAAATAATTAGACCTTAAAAACAAAAAGGGTGCAACATTAATTTAAAATTTATAAGTAGAATATATAAACAGAGGTCTTTAAGGAGCATTCAGTATTTTTTTATTAACATCAATGAATATTTACAATCTATTATACAAAGTATTGGCAATACTTTTTTACTTTAATTGTAGTTGAAGTGTTCAATGGCCAAACATTTTCACATTTTTGTAAAGCTGATTCTTACCAAACTGATATTTTGCAACTTCCAGTTGGACAGGAGTTAAAAAACAGTTTTAAACTTAAAAAAATAGATGTTAAAACTAATTTGAAAATCGTACGACACTTGTTAATGACCAATAGTAAAATTAGTTCACGAGCCGTATCCAAGACAACAAAAAAATTTCTTGGAAATTTTTTGTAGGTAGAAATTACTTCTTTTTAGGGTTTGTGTCGTTACGATTTTCTTACCGAATCTGCATTCGAGCATTAATTCATATCCGGAAATTATTTTTCGTGCATTCAACAACGTCCTAATTTGCCCTCGCGTCCCGCTCGGGCAAATTAATACGACGTTGTTGGAACGCACTCAAAAAAATTTCCGGAAAGAATTAATGCTCTTATGAGATTATATGTGATAATTTTCTTTCGTGCTATAGACAGTTTTTGAAGTTTAAAATTGTTCCAGCTTTTAAAACTAAAAGTAAGTGGTGCAGAATGTTAAAAACGGGTGCTCAAAATAGATTTGTAGCAGAATACCAATATTTCGTGGTATTAAATATTAACACTTTCCCTACAGAGCTTCATTCCTGTACTCCCTGCACAACCCAGTATCACACTTAGCTTGAAAATAGCAATTGTAGTTCTTGTTGGTTCTACACGTGTTGTTGGCAGTTCAGGTTGAGCAGCAGGGTCGTTTTATTTAAGGTTTTACTTTATTAATGGAGCAACTTTCGACACTTACATTGATAATAATTAAATTGCCTGTAAGGAAAGACCGCAAAGGGCAGTAACAGTGAGTCATTCATGAGAGAGAGAGACTGGTGCATTTGTATTTTATCTCTTACCGCATGGCGGCAACACGAGTATGTGAACACGGCTTTGCCACGCAGCGAACGTTTAGGGTGTTAAATAACGGTATCTTTTGAACGTAAAAAGGTAAGAGTGAGTGCAGTGAAGGGATTAGGAAGTGGAGTTTAGTGGTGAACAATTACATACGAGAAACAAATAGACAGGAGTTTTCAAGTGAATTTAGAAAAGTGGGACAACGAAATGGCGTGCACACTCGAACTGCCAGAAGGCTTAGCGGGTACGAATCGCGACGGTAAAGTTAGAGCGGAGGCAAGCGCCAACAGTAGAATGATAAGAAAGTTCACAAACCGACGTGACAATCAGCTGTAGTTCGTAACATCACATCACATTTAAATTCAAACTGGTTCAGACCATCGATGCACGTAAAATATTAAAACAATAAATGAATAGAACCGAAAGAACAAACAGTCTAGGTGAGCTAGACGACTATTTTAGAGTAAGCGAGAACAAGGAAGCAGCAAAACAGAAAACCAGGAAAAAGAGGTTGCCACGAGAAAAAAAGAAACACACAGAACGCCAACAAAAGTAGACAATAGTGTAGAAGATATTAGACCAAATATGGAAAATAAAGAAAAAAAAACAAACTCAAAGAGATAATGCAGAAAGTAATGCTAAATATGATGGAAGAAATCAGAAGGGAATTCCAAAAGAACAATGAAAAAATGCATGAAACAATTAAGCAAGAACTAAATAGAAATAGCAAGGAACTTAGGAAAATAAAAGAGGAGATGATAAAAAGAGAAGCAAAATAAGAAAACGAAAAGAAAGAGCTTTACGAAAAAATTGAGAAGCTAGAGGAAAAAATGGAGAAGCAAGAGAAGAAAAAAGGAAAAGTAACATAGTTATAAAAGGAATTACAATCGACAAGAATAGCGAGCCAACCACTCAAGTAGAAGAGTTCATACAGAATGATATAGGAGTAAAGTCAAACATCGCGCGAGTAAATGAAGAAGGAAAGGGGGAGAAAAGAAGAATGTTAGTAGAGGAAATTGAAAACTTCGAGAATAAAATGGAAATAATGCGAAACAAGCATAAACTAGTAGGAAAGAATATTTACATAGAGGACGACTTAACTATATCAGTAAGAGAAATTGGGTATCAGAAGATAGAAATAAATGGTAAACAATACATATGGAATAAAGCGAATAAAGATTTCAAACTTAACATCTTAAAAAACTAAAGGAAAATCACCCAAATGAATCAACCATGACAACGAACAACGGAGAAAATAATACTATAAAAATAAAAAAGAATAAAGGAAACATAAAAGAAACACAAGGAAAAAACAAAATAAATATATGGAGACTAGGAGTGTGGAACACTAAAAGTATACAAGATAAAGAAATTGAAATAATAAACGAATTTGAAGATAAAAATGTAGACATATTGGTATTAAGTGAAACAAAAAAAAAGGAAATGGTAAAATACACGTAACAAATGGACATACACTAATATACAGTGGAGTGCAAAGTAACCAGAGAGCAGCAGCAGGAGTAGGGTGTGTAGTACATAGAAAATTGGCAGGACAAATCATAGAGTGGAAAGCAATATCCGAGAGAATCCTACTACTAGAACTAAGAAACGAACAAAGGGAGTACACAACAATATCAATATATGGACTAGACGAAAATGAAAGAGCAAACGAAAAAGATAAATTCTGGAAAGGCCTAACAACAATAACAGAAGAAGCTAAAGCAATACTATATCTGGCAGGAGACTTCACTAGTAGAGAAGGCAAGAAAGACACAGAATATAAAAAAAGGCTGCTAGATTTCTGCCAACTTCAAAATTTAATAATAATAAACTCTTTCTACCAGCACAAGAAAATTCACAAATTCACCAGAGAACAACAAAATAGAGAAGAAAAATCAATAATCGATTATATAATAGTTCAAAAAGAAGAAAGAAAAAACATATTAGACGTAAGAGTGAGAAGAAGAGCGGAAATCTATAGCGACCACTACCTATTGATAGGAAAAATAAAACAGAAATACACAGAATAAAAAAAGAAAGTTATAAAACAATAAAAAATTATAAACTTAGAAATAAAGACATCGCTGCAAAATACTTACAAACAACGGAAAAGAAACTACAGGATAAATTTGATAGTATAAAACAGGCTAATACACAACAAGGATGGAACACATTCAAAGAAATAATTATAGAGGCAGCAAAAGAGATATGCGGAGTATGCAAAGCAGTAAATGGGAAAAAGCAAACAGCCTGGTGGAACAGTGAGATTAAAGAAGAAATCAAGAAGAAGAAGAAAGAATAGAAAAAAAATTTAACAAACAAAACCCCACAACGGTATGAAACATATAAGAAACAAAGAACAAAAGTAAAGAAGCTAGTGGCAGCAGCAAAAGAAAAATCATTGATAGAGTTCGGAAATAAGATGGAAAATGATAGTAATAGTAATCAGAAATTATTCTATAGGGTACTAAAAACCCTTAGAACAAAAAACAACACAATAAATATACATAAAAAATAAAAACCAAGAAATACTAAAAAATAAAAAAGATATAATGGAGAGATGGAGAAAATACTTCCAGGAATTACTAGGACAACAAAGACAAAACAATGAAGAGAATACAAATGAAACCGAAACCGAAACCCAGAGAGAACACGAAGAAACTGAAGAAATAAAAATGGACGAACTGAAAAATGTAATTAAAAAACTAAAAAATGGCAAACATAAACAAAACGAAAATAATTGTAATAGGAGACAAAGATATTAAAACAAATATTGAAATAAGCAATGTCAAGATAGAACAAGTAGAAGAATTCAAATATTTAGAGGTAACATTCGAGGGAACAGGAAAACAAGAAGCTGAAATAAATGAAAGAATCGACAAAACAATAAAACTATACTATGCAATGAGCCAAAAATTCATAAATAAACAAGAAATAACTAAACAGACAAAAATAAAAGTATTTAATACAATAGAACTTTATCGATCAGAGACAAATTAGTTGGTGCGGACACATACAAAGAATGAATAATAACAGACAAGTAAAACTAGTATACGAAGCGAGAACACAGACAAAGAAGAAAAGAGGAAGACCAAGAAAAACATGGAATCAAGACATAGGTAGAATAGTCCAAGATAGAGGAAAAACATGGGAAGAAGCAAAAAAGAGAAAAGAATGGAAAAAAATGTATAGATACGAAATGAAATATAATGTAAATACAGTAGAACTCGCTTTTAACGATCATGGTTACAGCGAATTCACGTTTCTAACGAATAATTTTGAAGGTATATTTGAATTACATTGGATTTAATGCATGCCAAGCTCCTTCAAGGGGTGTTAGTGCCTCACCATTATTTCATGTTTATTACGAATTCGTTTCACGGGAATAACGAACCAAAATTTAAGAATACATTCTCAGAACTGATCCTTTTCATCTCCTAATAAAATGTAACTGAAAGATATTAGGTATTTTGTTGTGGCAACATTATAATAAGGAAGGTTTTTTAGGAAAATAGTGGTCAGTTAAATTTCGTAGGCCACTTTCTCTAGCTCTCTCTAGCACTCTGTACAATAGCACGAGATAGTGGGCATTGTAAGCAACTCCGTTTTTCTTAGAATCCAGCAGCTACCTGCAGGATCCAGTTCTTCGAAAAGCGATAATGGGTTTCGCCCGATGTTATGGCTCAGTTCTGTTATCGCATTCAGCAAAACGAAAGTGTTGCGTCATAGCCACGTCTTAGCTATTGCATTTAACAAAACCCTTTACAGGATTAAAAGTACAATAGCTATAAGACGTTGGCATATAACGCAACAAAAGAGTTACAAAAATCTTCAAGTGGATGTATGTTGGTCGTTCCTTTACTGACATTCCGTATGTACCTACGCATTTTCTAGTTGTGGAAAAATGTCGGGAGTTAAACAGAAAATTTTATCGGTTTCCGAAAAAGTAGAAATTATACGGAAGTTGGAAATTTGCTCAAATTATGACCTTCTTGGGTATAACGAATAACGGTTATTACGAACAAATATAGCGGTCCCGTGGAATTCGTTATAACCGAGTTCTACTGTATATAAAGTAAGATGTATAAAGTAAGATGTATACAGTGAAATGTAGAACGTAAACCCTGTTATATAACTCTTTTTTGAACGATTATTACAATTAGTAAATTGGATATCTACCCTATTGCTTAGTTAACAGAAGTAGTATCTAGAATAATGTATTAAACACTTACCTTGGTGCTTTTGAATTACTTTCAAAATTGACATATCTCACTTATGAAAATATATGATTGAAATTATGTCACTTGACTATTATTTAAAATTACCTCGGCTAGTCAGTTTATTGAGCAAATAAGAATCTATCTTCCTCAGCTGAATGAGTAAAGGTTATAATGAATCTCTTTATAATTGAATACTGAATTACAAAATTATTATTGTATTGACTTCTTTTAAGTTAGATTGTATTATTATGCTTGGTTTGACATTACAATCAATCAAAACTAAATGTTGTGAAATTATTTAATCAAATTACTTTTTCCAAATTGAGGTTAAAATTAATTACAGATACCTAGACCAAAATGATATAATTTCTACTTATAATGGCCGAAAACGTCGAGTACCCGAATCAAAGCAAATTTAGAAAACTTAATATTCTAAATTGTACTCTAAACCTAAATTTCAATGCTTTTTCCACTAATTTTGTCGTACCAAACTTGTTAATAAAAATACACTAACCTTCACGGAGACTCACTTGTACCTTGAGTGTATTTTCTATCAGCTCCTAACTGATTGGCAGTCGTCAAACACCTCCCTTGAGTTGTTGAAGACCCAAAATAGTTTGTTGTAGCTCTCGTACCTCTTAATACCTTGATAAACGGTAGTACAGCATGCCACAATCACTCTCACTTTCACTTACTGATGGTTTAAGTACCAATTACCACTTCAAATGGTTTCAAACAATCTTGAAATTATAATATGAATAATAATTGTGATCTTTGTCAAATTTGATCGTGAAGAAGGCTATCTTGCTATCACGTACCAAATATACAATATTACTCTCACAATTAAAGGAAAGTTAGCCCTTTAACGTGACTTATTAAATGTAGATTATTCAAAATTAAAGAAGTTTTTTCACTTGCAGTAAATAACCCCCTGGTTGCCTATTGCTACTAACACCAGTAATCTATCACCAACTGTTATCACATGATATAGATATCTGGATATTAATATTGAATTAATTAAGCATCCACACAGCATGCTACATTACAACCTGACACCTATTAGGTAAAAGGGGATACGATTATAATAACTTATTTTTTTATGTCGTTCAGTAAGCCAAGGCGTTGCACCCAAGCCTACGAATAAGCCGTTCGATCTTCTACAGCCCCTACGGCTGTACCAAGCTTGTGTTTGTATTTTGTTTTTTACCCCAGCATTACTGATTTTTTTTTGTGAAGTCAATTGCCATTCCATTAACAGATGTCAATAATACCTTTATACATATACCACCTAACTATTTTTCTGGGTGCAGAATAATAATGGAAGTCGGTATTTGTATGTTTGGTGGAAATCATAGGAACTTCCCTCGTGTCTTTTCATTTTATAACTCTTGACTTGTTCTTTTCCAATTTGTTTTCCATTTGTTCAGTTTGGGTGACACAATTGATTTTGGATTGTTTTTTAGATTTTTTCTCGGGATAATCGTGCATTACTGAAGTTAGAACTTTGCGAGCCTGTAAATTTCGGGGCAACTTCGAATACATGTTTTTCATTTAGTATTTATATTTAACAGGAAAGCATTATGTGTGCAAATCTCTTTTTGATTCGTAAACGATACAGCCATGATAAACAAAAGTGAAGCGATAGTGTTGTAAACAAACAAATTCAGCCTTTGTTTATCATGGCTGTATCGTTTACGAATCGGGAAGTTAATTAATTGTAAATACTGTAACTTTAACCGGAATTTTCTCGAAGAAAGGTTATGCGAACCCAAAAATATTTTATACCATTATAAAGAGTAAAAATTCTCTATCGAATAGTAGTATAACATCAATAGGTTGCCATTTAAAAAAATATCGCGGAAAGTCATAACTCAAAAACAAATTAATAATAAAATGTTTCGTGTACTTCTATCAGTATGTAGATAAAAATTTCATAAAAAACTTCTGTATTGAACATTTTCTTATAAAATGAATATTAACGACAGCAAATCGGTGTCTCCATACTTTTAACTCTCCCTGTATATATATTTATTTATTATATATTTTCATATAGTAGGGGATTTGTTTATAACCACTTGTGAAGTTATACCTAAAAGAATAACACGTCGATAATCACCTAGAATTCATTTGTTTTGTCACTAAATGGCCTGCCCACTATAAACGTGTTTCAGTTGAACCAGCCTCATAAAAGCATGAAAAAT
Organism: Agriotes lineatus; assembly: GCA_940337035.1. Taxonomy (NCBI): domain Eukaryota; kingdom Metazoa; phylum Arthropoda; class Insecta; order Coleoptera; family Elateridae; genus Agriotes; species Agriotes lineatus. Next base: position 138,593 of record CALNHX010002231.1, on the reverse strand, counting down.
GAATTTAGAAGGCATTATAGTCTGCTGCTCCAAGAAATTATTAAAATCTTTCATATATGTATGGCAATTATTCTAATTTTTCTTAGTCGTGGGAACAAAACTAATATTCTACTGACAATTAGCTTTTTAAAACACAGATAATAAAAACTTAATATTTCCCACGTAAAAATGTGCATTTTTTTGGAGGTCACAATTGTATTTATCAATATAAGTAGTTATTTATCGATATTTTTAGAGATAATTGGATAGAAATCTATTCATAAATCATGAATCATCGTTTTCACTACCTAATGATAATTTTTACAGGCAATTAGAAATTTAGCAGCTAATAATCAAATTTCTTATTATTAATTATTTAAACCTGTTAACGATTTTAAATATCAGCAGGAATAGTGACAACTAGAATTAGAATTACATACAATTGTAGTAATTGAACATTTCAAGTCTCTTAATATGTGTTTATTGATCTTAAAAGTTCTTATTTTTGTATTGGTAGGTATGGTATGCCATGGTATTATTAGTGCTTATGAGTTTCAATTGCATTCCATTGACATCTTGAAAAGTATAATGAAATAGAAAATTAAAAAGAATCGTCTGGATTTTAACCGCGTGTTAAAATATAGTCATAACGCGAATTCCAATGTGTAAAACAAAGACTTTAACAAAAATACACTGTGGCCTAATCATATCTAGATAAAAACAGAGCTCATTATCTTTTATAATTTTTTATTTGCCAAGCTACGGAATTTAATTTTTTACTCTTGTGTGCCATACTAGATTTTCAGTTAGTGGAATAAGCAAATTTTGCTTAGTTATTGTGAATGATTTCAAAATAAATTTTAAAAACCGCAAACAATTGAATGTGTAAGCTGCGAGGAATGTATATATTGTTGTTTTAAGCTATTGTGTTAAAGTGGCATTGAATTTGCATGTGTTCGCATAAATAAACATACTTTCGCAAACATTGGAGTAGTATTTTAAAATTAATTATAATCTCTAACATGAGATTGGATTAGTCATACGTGCATTATTATTTAAAACAATGGATTGAAACAAAACATGTACCATTTAATAGATTTACAATTGCTTTTAGTTCCATTTAAATGTTGATGGAACTCTTACTGTACACATACAAATGAAAAAATGAAATAATTGAAAATTAAATGTGCGTATGAATAAAACTGATAGGATTTTAAAAATACGTGATATAAGTTATACCGGGTATAGAATTGGTTCACGCACCATAGGGATTTCAATGTTAAATTCTTAATTTTCAAATATTGGCTCCCCAAAGGATTTTAGAGAAAAAGTGTAAATATGTTTCTTGTAGAAAAAAAAATACTGTTGTTTAATTTGAATTAAACAGATATAAATTTCAGTCCAAATTTACTAAATATCGTTCACAATTTAAAAGCCAGTATTGTTTCGCAATCAAACGATTTAAAGGCCAGAAAACTGTAACTTGCAAATCTCGCAAATAAACGACCCACAATCTCGAGTTCAGCGCACAGACTTGCAAACGCATGCGGAACTATAACAGCTTACCGCTTGCCGAGTAGTTGTTTTGTAATATTAGAATCGTTCCACTAATCTACACTTTGCACTTTAATATGTTGTTACTTAGTTAAGCAATTAATATTTCTCTTCCAAGCCATAATTAATAAAACGTGAGGCTGCGTTTTAAAGGGTAGAAACACCATCATCCCTTTAAGTGACATTGACTACAAATGTCTTAATACATGAATGCAGTCTCATTCATGTGCTTAAAAATTAGGGATAAAGAACCAGTGCAATCAACAGAAACCTGATCCAGCCTCCAGGCATTTCTGTTCAACTGTATACAACCATATCAGTGCCTATTTTTTTACTTTACATACAAGGAAATTAAGGAAACTAAAACTGGTACTTTAGCAAAAATAGATAGTGCCTTGGAATCGTTGAAACAAAAAACAATTGTTAGTTAGCTGTCATGTTAGCGTCTTAAATAATAAATATAGAAATATTTTAAGTAATTCTGAGTTAATGTTATGTATTCGTTTAATGAAAAGGGCTCAATTTTAGTACACAGTCCGGTCTGTTGCACATGCACTGGGAGTGAAGTATGTTTTATAGTTCGATCAGCCTACGTAAAAATGTTGTGGGTGCCGTGATCGTCTCGTCATGTTTAAAGCAATGTTGTTGCGCTCTCGGCGGTTCAGGTTAGCGGTTTAGGTTAGTTGTTAGGTCTTGATGAATTTTTTTTTTAGAGAAAAAATACTAAAAGGCAGTATGTTCAACATTACATTTTTTGTGTCCACAGTTACATTTTTGCACATACACAATTTACCGGATCGTATACTACAATGAAAAGATCCAGAAAAAATGCAGTATCGTGGACCACTCCAAAACACCTTGAAATTGTTCACTCAGTTCTCTTTATAACAGCAGCATCTGCAATTTGAACTACCATTTCTCGAGCTAGTAATATAGGTGGGTACTAAGTACACACAAATCTTAAACTGCAACTAACCTAGCATAGCTCCTGCGCATCAGGCAGAAGTGGTCTATGATACTGCATTTTAGCCAAATGGTAAAATGGTAATATTCTGGTAATAGTGTACGTGCAGTAAGTGATATGTTTGGTGTAGAATATCGGAATCGACCAATTGACCTGTTGAAAGAACGATCTGCAAATTTGAAGTAACTGGTACTGTAAATAATAAGTGCAAATGTAATAAAAACGCCCTACAGAATGTAAGACATCAAGAAAATGCAAACGCTGTCGACGTATTACTTTCAGTACTCTAACTAGCAGAAAATATTGGGGTACACCATATATCTAATACTTACTATATTGCTAGCGGCTATGAGTGGGAAACTTACCAAGGAAGTGAGACAGACAACCAACTCTTCAGTGTATAATGTTGAGCTGTGTGCAAGCGCGGCGGCGTCGTCCGGCCAATGGGGAAGTGGTCAAGTTTAAAATTCGCTTCTAAAGGCGGAGTTCGAATTCTCACGCATGCGCACGGGACGCGTTATACTCTAAGTGAGACTATGTCGGCGCCGTAATGTTTTCTGACGTTTTCAGGGCCTACTAGCAATATATGTGTATTATATATATGGGGTACACCACACTACAGTACAAAAATATTTGAAAAAGCACCATTATGGAAAAATTAGACGAAGATAGAAATTTTTTTAAGGAATGTGTGTTTAACAGATGAGTGCACGTTTACGCTTAACGATGAGCCAAACTCGCAAAACTGTAGGATTTGGGCTACACAAAATCCTCACTATTATTTAGATGCAAAATTACTTAGAATACGTCTAAATTTGTGATTAAAACATTAACATGACAGCTAACGATCAACGGTTTTTGTCCAGCTAGGCTCCCTCTATCTATTGTTGCACAAGTGATTGAAATAACTTCTGCCAAAAAAGGATTTTCCATTTTCGAGTCGTTTACGACTGTATTGTCCACCCGGGTTGACTGTCCCTTTTTGCTTGGCCTATTGTTGGTTGGGGCAAAAGGGTATTTACGTAACTCTTCTCTTTTGTTGTGCGATATCACTACGTTGACGACATGCGTCCTGCTGTGCTAGAAATTGCATCGTAACGTTTAGACAAGTTAGTTTAGATGTTTACTCGACGATACAAATCAAACTTGAGATTACACATCTTTTTACTGCACGCGTACAATTGACACTTTCACTAGAACTGTCACATTGCGAACACTTTTACTAGCTCATTTAGTAACATACTATACACTTATGCAGCTGCGCTACAATAGTATAAGTAGATTACTAAATTCCCAGTCTCCAACCACACGTATATTTTACCCTCCTTATATTATGGACTTAATGTTTTTATTTGGCTCAGCTATCACTACAATGTCGATGTTGTCCACTGTACATTTTTGTTTGCATAACCCTGTTGCATCTATCAAGGTTGGCTTGTAGTATTTTCATTACTACAGTGATAATAATGTTTTAGTCATTCTTTGAGCCTACTTCAGTTACCTTGAGTAAATTCTTCCTCAGGTTATTTGTCCCTTTTTATCCCCATCATCTTCTTCAGTTATTATCAGATAGCTATAAGAGGTGTGTAAATTAAATAATGAGACAGATTTTTTTCAATCTTTTTATTCGAGTAGAATTACAATTTAATAATGTCTCCCTCAAAATAACTCCCTTGGGAAGCCACACAGCGCCGGAGACAGTTCTTCCAATCCTCATAGCAGTGCTGGAACTCGGATACTGGAATAGTCTTCAGCTGGTTGGTTACAGCCGTTCGAATGTTTTCAAGTGTCCAAAATGTGTATTACAAGGACTCAAGTCAGGCGAGTAAGGAGGCTGGTGAGCTACAGGAATGTTTTTACTGGCCAAAACTCGTTTAGCTGTGTGACAAGGCGCATTGTCATGATGCAACACCCAGTTGTTCTTGATGTTTGGTTTCACACGTATGACCCTTTTTCGAGCTTTTTCAAGAACCTCTAGGTAAAAGTGTTGATTGATCGTTTGGCCTTGAGGCACAAACTCTTTGTGGATGATTTCCTGGTTATCAAAAAAGCAAATCAGCATGCATTTGATCTTTGAATTGCTCATTCTTGCTTTTTTGGGCCTTGGAAAGGTTGAAGTGTGCCATTCCATGCTCTGGATTGGTTTCCGGGTCGTACTCAAACACCCAAGTAATGACACGTTCCAGAAAATGGGGATCATTTTCAATCGATTCCAAAGAGTCAAGCCACCTTCCTTTCCTGATGTTCTTTTGGTCCTGGGAAAGGTTTTTTGGAACTATTTTTGCCCATATTCTTTTCATCCCCAATTCATTGGTCAAAATCTGATGAACGAACGGTGGTGTGAGTCAAATTCAACTCTTCCCCGATCATTCTGACTATCAACCGACGATCTGCACGCATAAGATTCTAAATTCTGTCAACATTTTTATCGGTTCTTGAAGATGAAGGCCTTCCGCTGCGTGGTTCATCTTCAATCGACTCTCTTCCTTCTGAAAATGATTTAAACTGCCGAAAAACCTGGGCTCTTGACAAAACACTATCTCCGTAGGCCTGCTGAAGTTTTGCAAAAGTTTCTATTGCGCTGTGCCTAAGTCTGAAGCAATTTCTGATAGCACACCGTTGCTCGAAATTAATATCACCCGTTTTTAGAACGCACTAGGAAAAACTGTTTCACGAAAAAATTTGCTATGGACAACCAAATGACTTGAGCGAGTTCAAACTTGTACTGAAGGCGTATTACATGTTCACTTACCGCCCCTTCAAGTCCTGCATTGCCAGTGTTGCCAGATTGAACAATACGTTGCCAGTATGATGTTTATTTGGTGGTTGTTATTTTCCGTAGCCTCTTGAGAATATATTCAACTCAAAGTGCTATTGGCTACATAACTTTAAACGCTAATAGCTCGTGAATTATTAACCCAAGGCCTATAGCTGGTTAATAGTTTTTTATACATAATTTCCTAAAATATCAAATTTATTTAAAAATACAGGATGTTCCATAAGAAAAATCAAAATTAATTCAGTTTAACCGGAAGTCAGGTATTTTTGTTGGTACTCTTAAAACATTTGTCACATAAAATAGTATCACTTTTGTATATAAAAGTTTTTTCTATCTCTTATCAATAATGAGAAATTCAACTGGCTTTTAATTTACAATCAATCTGTATACTAAAGAAAATTGAGCTAACCTAACCTAAGAAAGAAAGAAAAGATAAAAATATTAATCAAGCTAGTATCAAAAGCAACTTTTTTTCACCGGCATATGTAGACTTCAGGGGTCATGGGTATTTTTTTTGTAAAAAAATCGATACATGGTAAAGAAAATTGACCTAACTTAACCTAACTGGAGCTGACGCAATTTATTATAAGAGAGAAAAGACAAATATTAATACAGCCTAATGTTACAGCGGATTAGAATATTTATTTTATGTGCGGAGCAACAGTTGAAGTTCTTGCAAATATTGAAAAATTCATTACTTATTTTTCGTTAGCAGTTTTTAAAATTCAGGAGGTCGTAGGGAGTTTGTATATGTATCCAGATTCTCACAAATCAGTACACAGTAATGAAACGTGTAGTTAGTTAGGTTATGTCAATTTAGATTAGATCAGATGGTTAGATTAAGTTGGAGCAGGTCAGATTATGTTAGGTTAGGTTAGGTTAGATTAGATTAGGTCAGAGTACATCGACCTAAGTTAGGTTAAATCAAATAAATAGTATAAATAATATGAATCGAAAGAGAATTGAAAGAAACATTAGATATTGCAACTTTTTAATTTTTTTGGTTTCGTATACTAACGGTGCCATGGATTGACTCATGCTTATCATGGAGATTCAGAAACTGTAGGGGTTGATGACTTTCTTTGTGAGTTCTGCCACACAGTAATTGTACCAAAATTGTTGAAAAAGAATACCATTTTTAGATACCATTGTTACTCCGAAGTAAGCTTTACTTCCGAACATTAGCCTTGGTGATTTACTTCACCTGCAGTTTTCCCTAACAGTTTTAAGGTCGAATTTAGGCGCCGTTATGTGCTTGATTTAGGTTCTCGCATTTTCCCTCCTTGAGTAATGTGGTGTTTCCTGGTTTTGTTAGACCTCTCTGAAGGCATTACAGTTAAATCTCCCTTACCGGACACCTCTAATAAGCGGACACCTCTCTTACACGGACATTTTGTTGGGAACCAACTTACTTGCATTAACTTTACTAATAAAATTTTCTCTAATAAACGGACACGGACACCATTTTTCGACAATTTTTAGACTGTGAATCTCTCTTGTACGGACACTTCAAAATGCAGGCCCAGCTGATGGCGTCAAAACAATCCATAAATCCAACATTTAATGATAATGTTGTTAATTTATCGAATTCTTTTGCAATACGGGCGGTATTAAGTCAACTCAAATCAGCGTTATGACCGCAGGAAATTTGACACTTTCATTACCCTATGCACGATATTACAAAACAGTCCATGTCGCCCAATTTTAGAGGCCTTCAATAATTCAAAACTACTTTTCCTTTTGCCTGGACAGCCCATTCTGATAAAAATAAAAATTGGAAAAATGTTTCCTGCTTGCTTTTATGGAAGGACAGAACAAGAAAATAAGGCCCAGGGCCGTCCCGCGACCGCGGAGCCTGCGGGCATCAAGTTACGCCACTGAATCAATTTGAACTAGATTTACCCTTATCAGTAATGGTTGAACTGTATAGGAATATTCAAGAAATCGAAGACGTCGACCCTGACGAATTTATAAACACTGACAAAGAAATAATCCTGGATGATGTAACCGAAGGTGAATCAGCTACCGTTGATATGCAGTTGGCAGAATTAGAAAACTATGGCGACTTAGAAATTTGTGAGAATGTAATCAATACCTACACGGAAGCATTAACAGTGAATAATTTTAAATGCTTTGCTAAAGTAACGACTTTAAAGTATTCAAACTGTCAAAATATTTAGAGATACATGCAGAAAGTATAATAAGCAGTCAGAAAAAACCATTACGTCAAACGAGTGTTTTAGATTTTGTAGCAACTATTACATAACTGTTCTTCAATTATTTTATTATTCTTATTAATTGTTAGCGCGTATACCTTTGCATAATACGACTTTTTTGACATAAAAATGGATTTTTTCCTTAAGCGGACGCCTCTAATAACCGGACAAAAACTTTGGCACCGTGCGTGTCCGCTTATGGGAGATTTCGCTGTATTTTGATTAATTAGCTCTGTCAGTTCAATATTTCAAATTTACGAAGCGTTTATTGTGATTAAAATTATGTTATTACAGCTGGGTATTGCAAATAACTATGTCTTTAGGAAAATTAGGCAGCCAATTTTTTCTTCTTTATACATTTATTTAACGTTTCATCAGCTTAGCTGACTTCTTCAGAAATACACAATATATTAGTATATAATAAGCTAAAAACGAAAATGAGTTTTAGGTTAGATAGTTAAAACAATCCATACTTATTCTTACCTCACGTAATATCAACTGAGTTTTTTTTGGATTATAATGTTATAAATGGTTAAAACTAATCATTCTTACAATATCGATTGGAAAGATATTTAAAATGAATGTAGAAATTAAAATTTGTAAAATGTCAGATGTCAATTTTGAAATCTAAACATTCGTGAAGGATATCTTGATAAAAAAATTTATTTCTATTGTATGGGATATCTTGATATTAATAATTTTTTTTTTTAATTAATTATATAAGATTATTTAGAGAAGGTTATAGTAAATAGAATGAAGATTATCTATGTCAGTTTTGTAATTAATAGAATTTGGATTTTTTTATTTCAATCATTTCATATATAAGGCGTTTTTGTGGAATATTTTCTTTTTGCAATATTTTAGGTGAGTCAAAATTAAAATTATGATAATTATCAACTGCATGATCAGAGAGAGCAGTATTTGGTTTATTTGGGCTTAACATTTTTGTTTTTATAGAAGTTCTATGTTGAGTTATTCTTTTTTTAAGATTTTGTTTTGTTTGTCCTATATATTTAGCATTGCAATTATTACAATTTGGTAAACAATATTTGATTCAGATTGAATTTTGGTTTTATCTTTAAGATTGTTAAAAAATTGATTTCCTATTGTATTGTAGTTTTTAAAAGAGATATTATAACATAATCCAAAAAAAATCAGTTGATATTACATGAGGTAAGAATAAGTATGCATTGTTTTAACTATCTAACCTAAAACTCATTTTCGTTTTTAGCTTATTATATATTAATATATTGTGTATTTCTGAAGAAGTCAGCTAAGCTGATGAAACGTTAAATAAATATATAAAGAAGAAAAAAAATTGGCTGCCTAATTTTCCTCAAGACATAGTTTATTGTGATGTTTTAGACCAGGGGTCGGCAAGTAGTTTTAAGACTGGTCCGAATATTTTTGAATAAAATTTTCCAGGTCCAGAGAAAAAACTCATATTACTTATTATTTTTTATTTTCACTGGGAACATACTATAGAAAATCTGGTGTGATACACGCACACAACTTAATTTTACAGTGACCTTATAATTAGCCAAAAATTTTATTTTTATATTCAAGCATTTGTCAAAAATTTTCAAAAATTACAAATTCTACAGAAACTGTACAAAATAGAGCGTTAGTTCGAGAGACAAATTTTTTCTAAAATTGTAAGCTGAATTCAAAAATGTAATAATATGCCGGGTGTTCTATTTGAAATAGGAGTTAATAAAAAAAATAGGAAAAAAAAAACAAAAGAAACCCATTTTAGAGGTATTTAACTGGAAAATCACCTAGTTTACATCAATTCTTCTTTCGTTTGCCCATGTCCTAGGCAATTGTAACATTTAATTGGGATAAGTAATTCTTGTATTCGACATCTTTCCTAGCCGATTTAAATTTTTCCCATTGTAATTATTTTCTCTGTCTTTTTCTTGTGTAAGCTTGTTAGGCCATTTTGGTATTTCTTAATAATTCTAGCAACTAACTAAGCTTTCCGAGCAGTCTTGGTACCATATTGATGAGTGCGCCTGTATTTCGAATTTAACTCAGACAATAGTTCATCGCATAAGATCGCAATAATGATTTTGAACACCCTTTAGTGTCGTTATCCTTAATTGGTAACATTTGGGGCCACCCTTTGAATGCTGTTTCCTGCAGGTGTCCGTTTGAGTTTAGTTTTGCATCGTTAGTTTTTAGGCTAATTAAAATTCAGCCTGTAAGAGCATATGAGAGAGCATCTATTTATACCTGTCGCTCCGAGACGGGTTTGTTGCTATCCGGCGGGCTCCCTGCCTTGCGATTGGCCACTCTTAATGTGGCGTGATGACGCTTTGTTTCACGCGTAAGCTGACACATTAAAAATGTAAAGTTGGAAAAAATTTGTTATAGCCGTTTTTGAAAAAATCGAAAAAACTGAAAAATTACAAGAGTAAACATCATAATTCCGATTATGCGATTTTCTTCAAAGCTTGCTGTCACATCTAGATAGTACACAAAACTTATACATATATGAATTTTCATCGCCATACCTCTTTTCGTTTTGAGATATTCTGTTCACAGACGCACACACAGACAGACAGACCAATGACCAATGAACAAAAACATGTTTTTTGGGTTCAAGGGACTCTAAAACGTAAAGATCTGTTGAAAACTAAATTCAAATTTTTGGGGTGAATCCAATACTTCCTTTACGTAAAAGGAAGTAAAAATAAAACGAGTCGCGCTATTACTTGTAATATAATAACATATTAGAAACATTGATAAGGAACAAACATATTATTATCTGTAGAAAAATATTTTTAAATCATTTATTTAAATTGAATAAATTAATTGTTATACCAGGTTTCAAAAAAAAAACTTTTGGCGGTCCTATTTTTGACCTTCCGCGGTCCGGACTTGGACCGCGGTCCGCCAGTTGCCGACCGTTGTTTTAGACGTTAGGTATACGCTCATATGCTGTTGATTTTTCAACAGATGCAATAGACAGTGCCTTTTGTTAGACATGCGTGACTTTACTTGCAACGCCATTCCCGTTATTTGGCTTATCTGATTGAATCTGCGCATGATGTCTTCAGCTTTTCAGGCATTTGTTAGAACATTGAGCAATCACTCAGTTGCGAGTATAGTCAACAGCACATTCACTTGTTACATACTGCTACCAATTAATTTGCTCAAAATAGTATTTATTAATTTATAAATGTAATTATGTTCAATATTTTGTATAGTAAATTTGACATAGGTAGTAGTTGTAGTTTTCTAGAATTTAATTATTTTAAGAGTCTATATTCGAAACAGTTTTGGTTCCATTTGATAGTAATTTCAAGAACATGATACCATTTAACAAAATGATTTGATTACTTTAATTGTTGAATTTTTGTTTTCATGCAGATTCAGAAAATAAACAATTTAGATTAATAATGGCACTACAAAAAATAAAAATTTGATATAAGTACATTTTAAAAGTGCGATAATTAATTAATTACAACAGATTTTTTTTATGCCTAACTTCAATTACTATTATTATCAGAAACTCCCCAAACCTCAACCGCAACGGTTCCATCCAGCGATCAGCATCCACAGCGAGCATCAAACCGAACATTCTGCAGCTGCGCCGCTCCAGCATCAATACGGAACACTCGAAAATAGACCGAAACCAATTTGCGGATACGGAGTCCAGTTCCGAAGACGATTTCGAAAAGAACCTGCTGAAGAAGAAAGACTTCTCTAACCTAACCAACACGAGGTACAACAGGGCCTTCAGCTTGAGGCGGGCGCGCCTGGATTCCGACCAACCGCAGCCCAAATGCCCAAACACGCCAGAGATGCGGCGGAAGTTCCAGCCATCGGAGCACATGCGGTCGGAACGGGCCATATCCGTCGACCGCCGACCGATCAAGACCAACGAAGTGCCCAGCCGATACCTGCAGAGCATTAGCAAAAGCAAGAACACCCCGGAGAAGCCCGAGCCGCCCAAAAATGTGCCAAAGATAGGTTCGAGCGTCATCAAATCGCTGCCCGGAAAGCCGCAGGTGTTCTCGCGGACTGATTCTGGCCGGTTCAGCATGCGAACTTCCAAGCCGCTCGCTTCTAGTGCCCAGAAGAGTGGTCGAAAAGACGGAGGTTAGTTTTTGTAATAGTGAATTAGGTTTGATTTAACAATAAACAGTAACATAAAAAGGAACGTAACCTCTAATATGTACTAATATCGGATGTGTTATAGGTAAGAAACAATCAGGAGGTCGTAGCAATTCCTCCCTGTCCAGTAGAGAGGTGGAATTCCAGAATTGGAAGCGCCGAAAGAGCTACGACCCCATGAAGGCTGCCGCGGAGGGTAAGAAGAAGGCCGAGCTCGCCAAGAAGCAGAATCAGAACGCAATGACGCAATCATACACCGAAAATAACCAGAGTCAAGACTGTGATAGTTCGCCGTCGCACTCAAGCTCAGTGCATAGGTCTCAGGTTAGTACTGACGTTGTTTTGATTTTTTTAAACTTGGAGAATTTGCATTTTTCAGCCGGAGTGGTGGCATATTTAGTTTTCTTTTTATAGTGGGAAGGAGACGAAAATTAATAGCAGTAAGGATGGTGTGTTGTGAGTGATTTTGAACGTTTGGTTTGATTTGGTGTGATGATATTAATGCATGATTGAAATTAATTTTTAAACAACTAACATAGGTTCTAAGCCGATTTAATTTTTTGAAGGTTGAAATCGACAATCACCAGTGCACAGTCTGAATGTATAAAATATAAAAAATGCCAGATGTTACTAACAGCAAAAAGCAATGATACATCAGAAATTGTACCATTAACTGTTTCATTTAACAACTGATGCAGCAATTAAGGTTGTTGCCCCAACAAAAGGAATGTTTCTATTGTCAAATAAGCAAAGTTGAAATCATACCGCAATGACGATTGTTTTTAAAGACAGATGGGTTATAGCTTGTGTACATAAAATGGTTTCTATTACACTATTGTGTGTCTTTGAACCACATGCTCTTGGCTCTACAGAAGACGTGCCTTTTGTGCTGCTTGATTGTTCAGTCACCTTAATTTATTGTTCATTATCGAAAACTGTTTCAATGTGCAATACGTGTAACGTGTAAGAAATCTTATTGTCATTCAATGAAACTATCAACTAGCTTACAAAATTGTCCACTCAATAAATATTAAAATCTGAAATTTATGTATATCGTTTACATTATACACAATTTCGTCAATTTAGCATAACCCTGTCTTGCAGGAGGAGTCGGTAACCGACATGATCTGTGTAACGACACAGAACCCTTCGCCAGCAGGTGTAACTGTATTATTGTTTACTAAGGTAACAACTTGTTAACCACAATTTCCTGCACTATGCTTTTGCCACGTACACGAACCTCATTTTACAATTTATCACCCACTCAGGTTTTTAAAATTGTTCGGGGTTGCAGTTTTCAGCAACTCCAGCAACAAGTGATGACGTAACAGGAAGTTTTCTACTTCTCCGTTTTTGCAAATTCATTTGGCTCACGTACCTAGGCACTCACATTGCAAAAGTTCATTGCCACTAATGCCACTGCACCAGTTCGATTGAACTGCAACAGAAGGTTATGGAATAAATTCTGCTTTATGGGTACTATTAATGTTATTAATGCTCATGAACCTATTGAAGGAAAGGTCGTAACTTGCATCATTAGAGTCAAAGTGGCTCAGAGTGTTATAATAAGGAAGCTGATCTGCGGTTAATTAATTAAAATAATCAATGGTTGTAAAAAATCGCAGATTAACCTGACTTACCGCGCAGGCCGAACTAGCTCAGTTTCGGCGGCTTTGAATCGTAGATTCTTATCAACTGTACCACCCTGGAAATGCTTCAAAGACAAACAAAAAAATCGAATGGGCGCCAGAAACCAAATGGTACTGCAATTGATGCTTTCTGAATATCAATTAACCCTTTCTGATTTACAATTTACACTTTCTGAATTACAAATTACAAGTTAAATTCTCTGAATAGCAATTTACTAATCTAAATTGTATTTTACGCTTTCTGAATTACAAACTACACTTCCTGAACTACAATTTACTAATCTGGATTACAAGTTACATTACAATGTACTAATCTGAATTACAAGTTACAATGTCTTAATTACAATTTACTAATCTGGATTACAAGTTACATTGCAATTTACGAATCTGTATTATAAGTTACATTACAATTTACTAATCTGAATTACAAGTTACATTACAATTTACTAATCTGAATTGTAATTTACGCTTTCTGAATTACAAACTACACTTCCTGAACTACAATTTACTAATCTGGATTACAAGTTGCATTACAATGTACCAATCTGAATTACAAGTTACAATGTCTGAATTGCAATTTACTAATTCTGATTAGAGGTTACATTATAATTTACGAATCTTAATTACAATTTACTAATCTGAATTACAAGTTACATTTCCTGAATAACAATTTACCAATCAGAATTGTAATTTACGCTTCCTGAATTACAAATTACATTTTCTGTATTACAAATACACTTTCTGAATAACAATTTACCTACAAGTTACATAACAATTTACTTATCTGAATTACAAGTTAAATTTCCTGAATAACAGTTTACCAACCTAAATTGTAATTTACGCTTTCTGAATTACAACTACTTTCTGAACTACAATTTACTAATATGGAATACAAGTTACATTACGATGTACTAATCTGAATTACAAGTTACATTGCAATTTACTAATCTGTATTATAAGTTACATTGCAATTTACTAATCTGAATTACAAGTTACATTACAATTTACTAATCTGAATTGTAATTCACGCTTTCTGAATTACAAACTACACTTCCTGAACTACAATTTACTAATCTGGATTACAAGTTACATTACAATTTACTAATCTGGATTACAAGTTACATTACAATTTACTAATCTGAATTACAAGTTACAATGTCGTAGTTACAATTTACTGATCTGAATTACAAGTTACATTACAATTTACTAATCTGGATTACAAGTTACATTGCAATTTACTAATTTGTATTATAAGTTACATTACAATTTACAAATCTGAATTACAAGTTACATTACAATTTACTAATCTGAATTATAAGTTACATTTCCTGAATAACAATTTACCAATCAGAATTGTAATTTACGCTCTCTGAATTACAAATACGCTTTATGAATTACAATTTACTAGTTTAATTCTCTGAATAACAATTTACTAATCTAAATTGTAATTTACGCTTTCTGAATTACAAACTACACTCCCTGAACTACAATTTACTAATCTGTATTACAAGCTATAAGCCGTTCACGATCTTTTTGGGTCAGGTGAGGCTATGACCATCTAGTAATTTTGTTGGCAGAACCTCTGTTGCAACTAAACTCCCTCGTGAAAATTGACACTTTCTGTGTTAGGTTAGGTTGTTTTCAGTTTAAGGTTATATTTTCTGAATAGGGACATTGTTGCCGGATATTCTCTAGCCTCCGCATCAACTCGCGTTCTTTTAAATTTGGTGTGTCCTTTTTAAATTGGAAGTAGCATCGTTTAATGGAAATTTTTTGTTGTAACAAAATTATTTTGGGCATTTTGACTTTTCCTTTGGCGGAAATTAAAATTATTTTTACACATTTGATAAATCATTTATTTTTTTACGAATATTAAAATGATAAATCTGGCAATGTGGTGGCAAGAAACTGTCGAACAGACACTGACAGAAAAAAAAATTGCATCCGCTACATCATCGAATCAGTTTGTCCAACATGAAAAGAAAAATAATAGCCAACTCTGTCCCAAAAAGGTCGTGAACGGCTTATACATTACAATTTAACAATCTGAATTACAAGTTACAATGTCTGAATTGCAATTTACTAATTCTGATTAGAAGTTACATTATAATTTACGAATCTTAATTACAATTTACTAATCTGAATTAAAAGTTACATTTCTTGAATAACAGTTTACCAATCAGAATTGTAATTTACGCTTCCTGAATTACAAACTACACTTCCTGAACTACAATTTACTAATCTGGATTACATGTTACATTACAGTTTACTTATCTGAATTACAAGTTGCATTTCCTGAATAACAATTTACCAATCTGAATTGTAATTTACGCTTTTTGAATTACAAATACACTTTCTGAATTACAATTTAGAAGTTAAATTTTTTGAATAACAATTTACTATTCTAAATTGTAATTTACGCTTTCTGAATTACAAACTACACTCCCTGAACTACAATTTACTAATCTAGATTACAAGTTACATTACAATTTACTTATCTGAATTACAAGTTACATTACAATTTACTAATCTGAATTATAAGTTACATTTCCGGAAGAACAATTACCAATCAGAATAGTAATTACGCTCTCTGAATTACAAACTACACTTTATTGAACTACATAGTACTAATCTGGACTACAAGTTACATTACAATTTACATATCTGAATTACAAGTTACATTTCCTGAATAACAATTTACCAATCTGAATTGTAATTTACGCTCTTTGAATTACAAATTACAATTTCTGAATTACAAATACACTTTCTGAATTACAATTTAGAAGTTACATTTTCTGAATAACAATTTACTATTCTAAATTGTAATTTACGCTTTCTGAATTACAAACTGCACTTCCTGAACTACAATTTGCTAATCTGTATTACAAGTTACATTACAATTTACCAATCTGAATTACAGGTTACAATGTCTGAATTGCAGTTTACTAATTCTGATTACAAGTTACATTATAGTTTACGAATCTTAATTACAATTTACTAATCTGAATTACAAGTTACATTTCCTGAATAAGAATTTACCAATCAGAATTGTAATTTACGCTTCCTGAATTACAAACTACACTTCCTGAACTACAATTTACTAATCTGGATTACAAATTACATTACAGTTTACTTATCTGAGTTACAAGATGCATTTCCTGAATAACAATTTACCAATCTGAAATGTAATTTACGCTCTTTGAATTACAAATTACATTTTCTGAATTACAAATACACTTTATGAGTTACAATTTACTAGTTTAATTCTCTGAATTACAATTTACTAATCTAAATTGTAATTTACGCTTTCTGAATTACAAACTACACTCCCTGAACTACAATTTACTAATCTGTATTACAAGTTACATTACAATTTAACAATCTGAATTACAAGTTACAATGTCTGAATTGCAATTTACTAATTCTGATTAGAAGTTTCATTATAATTTACGAATCTTAATTACAATTTACTAATCTGAATTACAAGTTACATTTCCTGAATAACAATTTACCAATCAGAATTGTAATTTACGCTTCCTGAATTACAAACTACACCTCCTGAACTACAATTTACTAATCTGGATTATAAGTTACATTACAGTTTACTTATCTGAATTACAAGTTGCATTTCCTGAATAACAATTTACCAATCTGAATTGTAATTTACGCTCTTTGAATTACAAATTACATTTTCTGAATCACAAATTACAATTTCTGAATTACAAATACACTTTCTGAATTACAATTTACTAGTTTAATTCTCTGAATAACAATTTACTAATCTAAACTGTAATTTACGCTTTCTGAATTACAAATTACACTCCTTGAACTACAATTTACTAATCTGGATTACAAGTAACATTACAATTTACTTATTTGAATTACAAGTTACATTTCCTGAATAACAATTTACCAATTAGAATTGTAATTTACGCTTCCTGAATTACAAATTACATTTTCTGTATTACAAATACACTTTCTGAATAACAATTTACAAGTTACATTACAATTTACTTATCTGAATTACAAGTTAAATTTCCTGAATAACAGTTTACCAACCTGAATTGTAATTTACGCTACCTGAATTGTAATTTACGCTTTCTGAATTACAAACTACTTTCTGAACTACAATTTACTAATCTGGAATACAAGTTACATTACAATTTACTAATCTGAATTACAATTTACACTTTCTGAATGACAAATTACACTGTTTGAATTACAAACCACACTTCCTGAACTACTATTTACTAATCTGGGTTATAAATTACATTAGAATTTACTAATCTGAATACAAGAGACAATGTCTGAATAACAATTTACCAATCTGAATTATAATTTATGTTTTCTGAATTACAAAGTACACATTCTGAACTACAATTTACTAATCTGAATTAAGTTACATTTCCTGAATTACAAAGTACACTTTATGAACTACAATTTACTAATTTGCATTATAGGTTACAATGTTTAAATTACAATATACTAATCTGAATTACATTTACATTCCCTGAATTACAAAGTACACTTTATGAACTACAATTTGCTAATTTGAATTACAAGTTACAATGTTTAATTTACAATTTACTAATCTGAATTACAAGTTACATTTCCTGAATAACAATTTACCAATCTGAATTATAATTTATGCAGTCTGAATTATCAAGTACACTTTGTGAACTACAATTTACTAATCTGAATTACAAGTTACAGTTCCTAAATAACAATTTCCCAATCTGAATTATAATTTATGCTTTCTGAATTACAATTTACTAATCTGAGTTACAAGTTACAATCTGTGAATTGCACTTTACTAATGTGAATTACAATTTACGCTTGCTTTCAAAATTATAATTTTTTATCTCAATTACAAGTACACGCTTTGAATTACATTAAATTACACATATCTTCGGTGGGTTAATTTGTTGCTTTAGGATTTTCTTAACCTTCTTGGAGTTTTTATCTGATTTTCTTGATCTAATCACCACTGATGTATTGTTCTTCAGCATATCACTGTAGATAGCTTGGCCTTGTAGAAATTGGAATTGACGTCACCTGTTTTCCCAAAACCTGGCTAACTTCCGATTTGAGAGTTGATAGGACAGCTTTGAGTCAAGTGCTCTAAATCCTGCAGTTTTTGGAATACCATCTTGAATTTGTCATCTTCGTTATTACAAATTGGAGTATCACACAGAAATTTAAAATACCTTTTTTTAAGCTGCATGCATTTAATTTCAGAAGCACTTATACTGCTGCAGTCATTGCACAGCCATTCCATTCTAACAGAACACATTTTCTTCGCCTGCTTCACAGTTTTTGCAGAACCAACCTCATGGCTCTAACTTAGTTATTTAAGAGTCGGCTAAAACTTTTTGAAGCACAATTTTGGTATATCAATTAAAAGATGATGTTCTCAAAAATGCACTAATTTTCTTCACTGTTCATTAGAGTGCACTATACCAAAAAACATTTTTTGCTGAGAGGAAACTGGCGGTATGTTTATACTATTAACATAACCTCTCACAAATAGCATTTTGGTGTTTGGTGGTTTGGTGCAACCCCAAAGTTGAATTTAAGATTTTGTTCTCAACTGAAAGCTAAGATTTTCAACCCAGGAGCCAGTAAAGTTGACATAATATATATTGGGAATAGTTCGAGTGGCATGAAGTTTGGTGAATTTTCTTGTAATTATCATGAGTGACAGTGAAAAGTTATATTTGACATCACTATCACTTAAAACTGGGGTCCCTAAATTTGTAACTAATGTGAACTTACCATCTGCACAGATTTACCTACACATTTATTTTTACAGCCTGATTATGTGCTTTCATCAAAATAATCAAGCAAAGACAATCAAATAAGTTTTGTGTCTTGCACTCAACAATGTGACAGTAGATATTTATTAATTACACACACTTAGAGTAGTGTGATTTTAATTAAAAAATCCCTAGTTTTCTGTTGGATCCCTACGTACTAAAGTTACTCTCTAGGGATTAAAGTTCACTCTAAATTCGTAGGAAGTTAATGTGAGTGCGTCGTGCACACTGTGATTGAAAATTAAAGAGTATTAAAATTATAACTAAAGGTTAGTGTAATAAATAGTGGAAGCAAGTACATCAGGATGGAGGATGACAGCATTCAAGACAAGGAACGATCTGCCAGGGGGGGAAACCATTGTGAAATCGAGCGCCGGAGACGTAACCAGATGACAGCTTATATCACAGAGCTCTCGGACATGGTGCCCAGTTGCAGTGCCCTATCCAGAAAACCCGATAAACTTACAATCCTTCAGTTGGCCATTGCACATATTAAAGCAATTGGGGTTACAGGAAACACCGGCACTGATGGGACATGCAAATCTTCATTTCTAACGGACCAAGAGTTAAAACGTCTATTCGTCGAAGCAGCCGACGGGTTCCTCTTTGTTGTAAGCTGTGCTACGGGCAGAGTCATTTATGTTTCTGACTGCGTCGCGTCAGTCTTAAACTATTCTCAGAAAGAGTGGTTTGGGTCCTGCATTTATGATAATTTGCATCCGGAAGATGTCGAAAAATTCAGAGAGCAGCTATCAACGCAAGAACATCAGTCATCTACGCGCTTCCGCATCGAATTACGAAGAGGATTTATTTGTCGGATGAAAGTGGGAAATTTGTCTCCCGAGAGTCCCCTAAATCGACTTAAACAACAAAATAGCTTAGGTCCTAGCCGTGATGGTCAAAATTATGTTGTAGTTCATTGTACTGGTTACATACAAAACTGGCCGCCTACTGATATGTTTACAGGAGTGCAGATAGAACGCCTAACCGAAGAAGAACTCCTTGCTTCCCATTGTTGTTTGGTAGCTGTCGGACGACTTGAAGTTATATCAACACCAAACACAAGCGACATCTTAGGTTCCAACAGTACTGTCGAATTCATGTCTCGGCACTCTATGGATGGAAAATTTACCTTTGTAGACCAACGAGTTATTGGACTTTTAGGATTCTCGCCACGAGAATTACTGGGGAAGAGCTGCTTTGAATTCTTCCATCCAGAAGATCAAACACACATGAAGGACAGTTTTGAGCAAGTTGTCAAACTGAAAGGTCAAACGCTGTCGGTAATGTACCGATTCAGAGCAAAGAACAAGGAGTGGTTGTGGTTACGGACATCTGCTTACGCTTTTCTAAACCCTTATACTGATGATGTGGAATACATTGTATGCACAAATACAGCGGCAAAATCATTGCATTCTGGGGAACCGACGACAGAAGCTCCCGAACAAGTTGCTTATCAACAACCAGGATTTGACTACAATCTGCAACTTCGTGACACTGCAACATATTTCCAAAATGTATATAGCAGTTACGAACCTACTGCATCACCAATTGCATCTAGTAGCAACACAACCAGCCCAATGCTGGCAGCTTCGCCTTGGAGTTTACTCCAGACAGAGCTTGCTCTTGAAGGTTACCAATATAGCCAACCCAGCCGTGGCTCTCCTGGTCCTACTTATTCACAATTAAGTGGTGACGTGAGCTCAGGAACAGGCCCAACACTGTATGAATTGGCCTGGCCAAGTTCCAGCCAAAGATCCGATTCCGGGAGTGCAGGATCCAGCGGTTCTGGTCCACCTCCTCAACCACAACCAGATGATAAACTCTCAGATGTGCTTCAGATGTTAGATCCAATTGGAGCAGCGCTTTTTGAAGACTTGGATATGTTGGAGTAATTTTACTTTTGGGTGATTATAAATGCTTTTCCATCAAGTTACCTTTGAATTTATTTGTTGCATGAATAATATGTTGGTGGCACTGTATGTCTACGTTAAATTCGAGGTTAGCAGGTTAGGTTTTGCGTCAGTTTGTGTCAAAACTGACGCATAACCTAACCTACTAACATCGAATTTGACGTAGACATACAGCGCCACCAACATATTATTTATAGCATTTATAATCACTCGGTATATGAGTGCAAATTTTGTAAAATATTTTATTCCTAAGTGAATTATTGAAAATGTTAATTACGATGTTTATACTGATAGTTGTGTTGCAGATATTTGTCATTTATTTATACATTTAGAAAAGTGTGTGAAATGACTAGTGTGTGTTTTTAAGTGGTGGCACGGTTTTCAAGTTAGTGTCTTATCAAACTAACTTGGGACTAGTTGGAACCTGTAGTACAGTGAATCCACACACAGGACAACTTAAAAAAGCTGTCTGTAATGATTGCAGCGTCCTTATTTAATCGCTTAGGTAACTAGCATATTGCTAACATTAAATATTCTATCTATATAAATAAAATAATCTCTATAACGTGCTTAAAAAACGTTATCAAGTGGCCTTGTGTCAAACAGTAATTTTTGAAAGTCATGCCGTAGCTTAGTTTATGGATTGCATATACACACAACCTCACTTTTTACATAAAACCTATGTTGTCCACTAGTAAAAACAATTTTATGGCTATTAGTTGTAGTTCAGTTCTGAAAAGAACGATATTACACACATATTCAAAATAAATAACGCTTCTAAAAGGTAAACGGTATTTGACAGTTGACAACTGACAAGTCAAGTGAACGAGCGTGCTGAATTCTGGGTAGAGCGATGTAATAATCACCTACACGCAATCGTAAGACAAAATCTAGTTCAAAGCCCTCTCGATAACTTTTTATTTGAATGCACTTTAACAAGATATAAAAATAGAGCTATATTTGCTGCGAAGGAGTGAGGTTAAATTCTTTAACCTCCCTCCTTCAGAAATAAAGCTCTATTTTAATCTCTTATTATACCGGGTGTATTAAAATGAATTACATCTAGTATGCTTTGAATTTCTCATAATGCAATCTAAAATTTTACTTGAAATTGGCAAGACTGTAAGTTTATGTCAAATTCAAGGTTAGTAGGTTAGGTTTTGCGTCACTTTTGACACAGACTGGCGCAAAACCTAACCTACTTACCTCGAATTTGACATAAACTTACAGTCTTGCCAATTTCAAGTAAAATTTTAGATTGCATTTTGGGAAATTCAAAGCATACTAGATGTAATTCATTTTAATACACCTGGTATAAATAACTATGATATAACAAGGGATTGAAATCGAGCTTTATCACTTACATCTCATGAGCTAATAAATCTTACATACATTATTTTATTTATTATACACTTTAATTATAATTTTAAGTAACTATTTACTCCCTAGGGAATGGAAGGGTATTATAACGGGTGTTCATAAACAGTTGTCATCCCAGTAGGTTTTGACTTCAGAAACGTATGTCTATTAAAATTGAGAAAAAATGCGCTATGACAGTACTCAATGACGTTTCATTGTGTTGCACGAATTAATCAAAGACATAACATTTTGTTTTTCAAAGCAACTGGGATAACGACTGTTTATGAACACCCGTTAGTTATAACTATAGAGTAGTTAGTGTAATAAATAAAAGTAATTTAGTAAATGAGTTGACAATTAGTGATGGGGTAACTCGAGATAAAAATAACGTATCACCTTGTCATTGAAATAACCTGTATCACTCGAGTATCAAGTTCTGTAATTCGAATTAAAAATAACCTGAAATGTGAGCGATTGAAATTGGAGTAGGAATGAGTTTGAGTTATTTAGAATCGATGCAAATTATAAATGAGTAATGGTAATTCGAGTTACTATTTATGAACGAGCGACTTCGGCGTTGCATTGTTAGGCAGAAGCTGTAGGTCCCAGAATATGAATTATGATGCAGGTCCGTCAGGACATGATAAATTTGAATTGTACAAATACTGAAGAAAAACTATTTAATAGCGTATAAACAAATACGCATGCTGTGAAACAAATATTAATTTTTTTAATGCCAAATAATTAATTATTGTATTATAATTTTTGGGAAATAAATACATTATTATTAGAGTGACTATAAAAGAACTACATCGAGTTGCCTTTGATTTTTTTTACACGTAAATTTTTATATCCTGCTATATTCTTTATTGCTCTTAATGCAGCTAGAGCTGTCAACACTTATTATTGGCAGCTCTGGCTAGTTAACATTAGTTTTGGAATGTTGGTTTCATCAGCAGCCATTTTGTGGATGAATAAAATACATCAATTTTACATATATTTCGATTCTCTTGAGAATCTTCAGTGTTTTAATTCAATTATACCGATTGGGCCATAATTATATATAACAGCAATGAGATAACATAAACAACAAAATAGATTACGTAAGTAAGAAAAAGATGACCAAATGAAATTAGTTATTTATTCAACGAGTAGCTAACGTGCCACTTTTTTGCACGCATAAGAAAGTTTCAAAAATGAGCTGAAGGTGAATTCTTTAAATCTCACAAGTGCAAAAAAGAAGCTTTAGATATGAGTATATATAATTTTTTCGACTACCACATACTTATACTAAAACATTAAAAATCATGTTCATTATGCTTTCATTGTTTTAAATTGAAAACTAGCCAAATTTATTAAATGGTTTTAACAGAAGCGTGCAATAAAGTGACAGAAGTGTACAATATAGCTATTTATATATCAAGTTACAATTATTATTTTTTTTTAATTTATCAACAATGGATATTTATAATCTATTATACAAAATAATGAAAATATTTTTCACACTAGATGTAAAGTCTGCCCTATGAGCGCTAGCCAGTTGGGCAACATGTTGTGTGTGAAAAACTCTAATTTTGCAATGTGTTGCATATAAGATTTTCTGTAATTTTGAATCATATTAATTTTTATAATAAATAAATTTACTTAAATCTACAAAGTTGTTCTAATTTTCGTATTAGCACTAGTGTCAATATGAGATCTTATATTGCAACTAAACTCTATTCACTATAGTCCTGAATTGTCAAAAATGAGGTTTTATGGTAACACTGTTGAATTTCTATTGGTTTTTTGTTACTACTAGGTTGGACAACCCAAAAGCGTAATTTTTAAAATTTTTGTTTTTGTTACCTGACAACTTTCATTTATTTTTGCTTAAGTCAGTTCAAAATCAAAAATATTTTGATTTAACCATAACCTATAATTTCTAGTTTTGACATTAGTAACTTAATTCATTGTTTCTAGTTACCCATAGCTTAACTTAAAAGTATTAACCATGATATAAAGGATTGTTTTTATTTGGATTTTGACATTGACAATCCGGGACTATAGTGAATACAGTTTAGTGCGAATATATGCATCATTTTGACGTGGGAAAACGACAACAAAATATCATTATATTAGGTCAAAATTACAGAATTTCTTTTTCTTGCATTGTATGCAGAACAACATGCTTTTGACGGATGGAAAGTGTCAATTAATAGCCTCCTTTAGGAAATGGTATTCGAAAAAATATATTTTAGTAGGCATGTTTAGTTGACACGTGTCATAATTAAAGTGAGCATCAGCCTACTCGAATATTTTCTTCTATGTTTAGCTCGTCGTCTGCGTTGATTGTTTATAATAAGTCTGTTCAATGCCCTAAAAAGTTTGCTTCCTGACAACCGAAGTCTTATAACAGATGTCATCAAGATCACGTTTTACAGGAAACTGTAGAATATTCACCAGAACTTCAGAAATACCAAATTCAATCAAACAGAATAAATCGTGGAATTTTGTATAATGCCTGCTACAATGGCCATGTTAGCAGAATACGTTATTCATACTTTAGCAGAACGAATCGATTGTACTTATCCGGAAACATTGTCTAGTCTTAACACTTGTACGCCACTATTAGACTTAATATATCTACAAAACAGAGAATCTTTGCAATGCACAATTTTATTTCTTTAATATACAGGGTGATTCAAAAATGACGCATTTTCCTCTGGAGGGGTTGTTAGGGACTACTAGCGGAGTATGGAAAAAATCACAAAAAAAATCTTTACAATCTTTACAATCATTCCTCTGAAATATTAACAGCAGAAGATGTATTTTGAAATAAAGCTATTTACCAACAGTTTTTAAAAATTCATCATTTGAATCAAAGATTATTATTGTTATTAAACATCCCAATTCAAAAAGTTGACATTTTCATCAAACTTACCTAATTTTAGTTTTCAAAATTTCATTTTTTGATGCCTATAGTTTTAAAATGGAACTGGCAACGATGCTTGAGCTAGCCAGTTCTCTTGTACCGGGTGATTATAAATGCTTTGAAATATTTGTTAAATTTGAATATGTTGGTGGCACTGTAAGTCTATGTCAAATTTGAGGTTAGCAGGTTAGGTTTTGCGTCAGTTTTGACACAGACGGCGCAAAACCTGACCTCCTAACCTCGAATTTGACATAGACTTACAGTGCCACCAATATATTCAAATTTAACAAATATTTCAAAGGGAACTTGATGGAAAAGCATTTATAATAACCTGGTATTTTGTTTAAGTAGGTTTAGATTTATCAGTTACATTTTGAAAGTCAGTTACTTGACATTTCAAAAATGTATTCTAATAACGAATATGTAGATATAATGCTGGTTGTAGGGGAGCGCCACAATAATGTTGCTGAGGCTGTTCGTGTTTATGCAGAAAGATTTCTGAACAGAAGACATCCTGACCCAAATGTAATAAACCGTCTCCTGCAAAGGATCAGAGACACTAGGCAATTGGCTTTATTGCCAAATGCAGATCGAGGCCAACCACGAAATGTGCGAAATCCAAACATGGAAGAAGCAGTTTTAAATGTTGTAACAGAAGATTCTACCAGAAATACAAGAAGCATTGCACAAGAACTGGGGTTGTCAGAAAGTTCCGTACATCGAGTAATTGCTGACGAAGGATTACACCCTTATCACTACACAAAAATTCAGGCGCTCTTACCCGAAGACTTTCAGTTAAGGAGGAATTTTTGTAATTGATTGTCGGGACAAAATGAAAATGACCCAAATTTTATTTCTCGCATTTTATGGACGGATAGGCAAATTTTAGTAGGGATGTTTTCTTTCATTCTCGCAACTCTCATGTTTATGCCTTTGAAAACCCTCACGCAGCAGTTGTAAACCACCATCAGCAAAGGTTCAGCGCGAATGTGTGGGTTGGAATACTTGGTACCCACCTACTGGGACCAGTCATTTTACCTCCTCTACTAAACGGTGAGAATTTTTTTAATTTCTTGCAAACTGAACTGCAAGAACTTTTAGATAATTTGCCACTTGCGGCTATCAGAAACATTTGGGTCCAAATGGATGGAGCACCAGCTCATTTTGCTGCTCCAGTTAGAGAGTGGTTGGATGGAGAACTTAATCAGCGATGGATTGGACGAAAAGACCCTGTTGGGTGGCCACTGAGATCCCCTGATTTAACGCCGCTAGATTTTTTATTTTGGGGACACATTAAAGCAAGCATTTATCGAATTCCGGTCCATAACGTGCAAGATCTCATTTTTTGTATTCAAGGTGCCGCTCAAACTGTTAATGTTGGTATGCTCCAGAGGGTTCAAGTGAACATATTAAGGCGAGCACAAACTTGTTTGCTAGTGAATGGTCAACATTTTGAACAACTTTTTAAAACCATTTTGCTTTAGAATTTGATTTTCCTCCATGTCTTTATTACGAATTATCTATTGAAATTGTTTATTGCTTTATTTTTTTATTAATTTCTTTAGAATTACCTATCTAAAACCTGATTACAAAGCTTATCCGATTTCGTTAGCCAAATAAACCAAATGCCCAATTATTTACCCTATGCTTGATGGATCACGTAATGTAACAAATACAATTTTTATGGGTGGCCCAGTTCATTTGTGGAGCAGTATATAATACTAGTGACATTGTAATAATGATAATTACATATTTCCGCCGATAGGAAATGCCATGAAAATTATCGCATCTTTATTAACAGACCTCTTAAAATCACATTTTGAATGTAGAGTAGAGATCAACTCATTGTTGATAAAATTTTATCAAAACTAATTAAACCTCTGCTTAGCAGTTATTGTAAAACACGAACAAATACAAACTTTTCTACTATATACTTTGCATTCTAAACCACTAAGTAGGAAGATACTAAAGTTTTTATGGTTTTTTGTGTTTATAATATATACAACGTTATTTTAAACTTCTATATTTAATATTAAAGGAGAAATAAAACAGCTCTTTAATATTTGACAATGTCATAACACGTATGTAACCAAACATTGGACAATGACATCAATCGACAACTTAGATATCTTAGTGTTAAACCCTGACTCTTAGATTCCCTTGACTCGCGATAGCAGCGCCTCTAGTTGTAAATTTAGGTGAAATGGACAGACTTGTTATAAACAATCAACGCAAATGACGGTTTAGTTCTTTCTTACTCAAGCAATTCATTCTATTTGTTCAATCCTAGGCCATAAAAAATACACATTTTTGCAACTTAACGAATGACAGCTTCATTGTGACAACTGACAAGTCAGTAGATATTCCGTAATTTTTAGGTTAAAATGACATACTTTCAGTAGTTCTTAGGTCCCACAGGCCCACTGTATAACTGTGAATTGTGAATTTTTTCATAAAGAACACATTCGTTATGATAACAACCGGATGAATGTGTGTGGGCGTGGGAAAAAACTTTTTCCCCACTCTCAAAATATTTCAAACTAAAGATTTGCAGGTTAAGATTTACGTCAGTCTGTGTCAAATAACAAACAACCTATCAACCTCGAATTTGACATAGCCTGAGTGATGAACTCTAGTTTTTTATTAATTAAGTAGATATATCTTGTGCGATTAGTTTTTACCTTTTCCTCTAAATTTAAACTGTTCTCACGCTTTTGTGCAGTTTTGCGTACATTATTCACAAGCACGTTCAATGCATTTCTTAAATTTACAACGTTAGTGCCCGTGCCATCGGATTTGAACCCCTAATAAACTTTTGCCGACATTGATTTTACCCGTGGGAAACTGTAACATTTTAGTTTCCATGAGAAAATTTACCGGACGTTTTCATTGGCTATTTAATCAGCCCCACTGGACATGCAGGTAGCATAAAAAAATTGAAACTTATTGTTTAAGCAGAATCATGTTAACCATCCAACAACGCAGACGTCGCTCATACGTGCTATTTTGATATAGTATTATGTGAATACAATCTAAAACTTTAAAATCAACACTGCTTTAATTTATTCAACTATACCAACATATATTGTGGTGTAAAAAGCTACACTGCATCAATAATCCACTAACAGTACACTTCAGTACTGCCAAACATATAACACGGACAAATTTTATTTTGAACCAAAATCACACCAATTATAAAATTTCACCTTTGCTAATCAAACTGAAAATTTATGAAAAAAAGTATGACTTTCAAAACTAGTTGTACAAATTACTATTAACAGCTGTCTAACTTAACTCAAACTATTTTTCATATAATGACCAACTAATAAACAAAAATTCGGTGTAGCTAATGGGTCAACTACTAACTAATACTATATCAGATTTAGTTATGCAAAGTATAGATAAAAATTTTTAAAATTTTTAAAGAAATATATCAATCATGATACAACAAAGAATCTGACCTGCGGTTAATTAAATAAATCATTAACGATGGTAGTCAAAACCGCAGATCAACCTTGCTGCACATACAACACGGAAGCTCTGAAAAATTTCGTACACTTACCACGATGGCCGAGCTAACTCAATCGGCGATATGGTCGTGGGTTCTAATCACCAGCGATGCACCCCTGTAAAGTCTTCAAAAAAAATATTGTTGGGCGCCAGAAACCAGATGGTTTCGATTAAAAATAAATGAATTACAAGTAATCATAGTTTATTAAATATTAAATAATCTTGCAGTCAATAACTGTGATTTACGCAATATGAAGTTTATTCAAAATTTGCAATAATACAAGCAAACAAACTAAAGATTGCCATACGCGTTAATACAAATAACCCCTTTGTGGGTCGTTAAATTAATTGAAATAGCAAGGTAAATCGAGTGATATGCATATCGCTGTCATTTATAAAAAACCTTTCTGTCAAGGCTGTTGTAAGCAAAAAAACGTGGGTGCCCCTTTCACAAAGAAGGCGTAAAGTGCACTTAAAAATTCAAAGCTATCTTTAATTAAATAACAGTGAATGTTCTACTCAATGGGAAACAAATTGAAGTACTGGTATAACCAGCCCGGGTTTAACAACCGAAAGCACTAACCTCTGGCGTCCTGTACTTCTTAAGTGGCAGTGCAGTCAAGGGGTTGCTGCACAGGTTAGTTGGCAGAATTATTCTTAACGCAATGCGGCGGCTTGGCCAAAAGCAGACCACATTGCAGCATCGACACTGAAGGTAGCTGACGGTTGTTTAAAATTGTGACGGGAAGCTGGCCTCCAAGTACTAAAATTATCAGGTAAAAATGGTTACTTCCAGGTAAAATTTCCAGGAGAAGATTTCTGGATAAAAAATAATTCCTGGTGAAAACTTGTGAATTCCAGGCGAAAATAATTCCTGGTAAAAGCTAAAGAAATGCAATTAATATGAGGATAACAGAAAGAAAAACCCATTGTAGCTGAATTCAATTTTCAACTTTCAAACACAATCGTCGTGGCGTAATTAGCACGAAGAAAATCCTCGCAAGCAAGTGGCTTGTTTGGGGAACGAAAATATAATACCTCCGCGTTCAGACAATCGAAATGAGAACAGCTGCAAGCTGGGCCTTTGAGATAAGCCAGCGAATGTTTGTGGGGCTTTCCAGAATCGGTACGCAATGAGCGAACTAATAAATTGAAATAATTAGAAATACAATTTGATTATTTTTCGAAAACAATATACAGGCTAGTCCTGAAGTAATTGGTATATAGAGAACACATTCGAGCGATGCCGAAAAATTGTTTCAAGGATACGGAGGCGACATAATTGTTGGAGGTAATAAATCAAATATAACAAGCATTTTAAACATATGTAATCAATTTCACCATTGACTTAAATTTACTATAAAGAATGGAAATACTCAAAATTCAATAAACTCCCTAGATTTAACACTTATCAGAAAAAACAATGGCACAATTGAAATCAATTGGTATAGAAAAACTGTAAAAACCGACGGATTATTACATTTTTATTCTAGGGCAAACTTAAAATATGAAAGAAGCTTAATTAATTATTTAGTTAACAAAGCAATAACACTTTCTTCAAAAAAATTCATAAAAAATCTAGATTCACCAATATTCAATCCGAAATATGCTATTACAAAATTACCCTTTAAAATTTATTAATTTTAACATAGATAATAGAATACATAAAATAAAAAATAGAAATAAATTTCAATCTTTTAACTTACAACCTAATTTCTTAAGAAATGAGTTTAATAATTATCAAATAAATAACGCACCAACAATTATTACTTTGCTCTTTATTTCTAAATTAAATACACAATTAGAAAAATGTATAAAAAAGATATTTTTTTAAAATTCAAGTCAAAAGGGAAATTTATAATGAAAATAATAATGTTCTTTATAAATTTTACAAACTAAACTGTAATAATTGTGATGAAAGATGTATTGGTCAAACTAAACAAAATCTAAAAAAAGAATAAATCAGCATAAAAATTCAATAAAAATGAAAATACCTACTACAAATAAACCAAACATGCAATTGATAAAATGCATACTTTCAATTTTACTTCTGCTATTTTACAAAAACAAAATAATGTAAAGAAAACACTAATTCATGAAATTAAATTTAAAAAAGCTCTAATTCCATAAAGTATCGAACTTACAGAAAACCTTAATAAAATCTATGTTAATGTAATTTAAAATCCTTATAAACAAAATATTCTCGGATTTTAAACACATCGTATTTGTATTATTTATCCTTGTGGGGACGTTTTTGATACAACGGAATTCTCTTTCTATCTATTGTAAGCATCGGCTCTCCTTACTTCATCCATATTATGTTCCTGACAGAAATTCCTCGATTATAAAATTAATCTATTTATAAATATTATATACCAAGTGAATTAAACATATGTTTATTCACAAAAATATGATGAGCTCACGAGCACGTAGTGCGAGTGAGATCCTATCTTTGAGTTAATAAATGTTTAATTCACGTGCCGTATATATATATATATATATTTATTCAATTTTGATGAAATTTTGAATTAAAAATGTAAAAAATATTCAAATCTATATACAGTGTGGTCCATTAAGTCTGCAACAAATGGGACAACAAAGTTACCTTATTTAAAAAAATATGGCAAAATTTTTTTGAGAAAAGTTGTTTAGAGTCAAAAGTTATGCTCAAATACAAAGTCAGGGCCTCCTATTCGGATTTTTATTCTTTTTTAGAAAATTTTGTATTAGCTCCGTTAGATACATATAAAAAAATCCCATTTGTTGCACACTTAATGGACCACACTGTATATAAAAATGAATCCCTATTTCCCTTGGTCACGCCATAACTTGAGAACGAATTTACCGATTTCAACCATCTTTTTTTTTAAGTTTTCTAATACTCCGTAGAAGGTTCTTACAGAAAGAAAAATTAAGAAAATTGCGCAGAAAATTGGAAAATTTCAGAAAACTTAATGACTATTTAACCTTCGTGCATTTGACAGTTCGCGCGTTTGGCAGTTCGGGGAGGGAACGGGGCGGGACGGGCGGGGATGGGATGGGATGACAGGAAATAATTAGTCATTATTTAATATACAAATAACGATCCTCGCGCGTACGAAGTCGCGGGTAACAGCTAGTTAAGATATAAATTTGCTCATTCATAGTTGATTTGATCTACATTTTAGTAATTATATATTACACACTACAAAGAGAAAAAATAATTGAATGTAAATATTAGTAGAAATAATAAAAATGTGTTGTTCTTCATTGAGACTTTTTTAATTCTCCAGTGAATTAAACTTTATTAATTCTCTAGTGAATTAAAACACTTTTATTTCACTTGTTACTGTTAATAAAGGTTGTTATCTAGTTAATAATTTCACTTTAAACTGTCAAAATCGAATAAAAGTATTTTAAAATGAAAAATGTACAAATACCGGGTGTCTTAAAATCAGGTTATGTTTTGCGTCAGTTTGTGTAAAAACTGACGCAAAATCTAACGTTCTAACCTCGAATTTCACATAGACTTACAGTCTCGCCAATTTTAAGTAAAGGTTTGGATTGCATTATGGGAAATTCAAAGCATACTAGATGTAATTCATTTTAAGACACCCGGCACAATGTATTATAAAACCAAACCTTAGAGGTGTGCACAATTCCACAACATAAAATGTCATTAAAAATTTTTCATAACACCTACTTGTTATTTGTCAATAACAGAACTGTCAACCTGACTGAAAATTTCCCCATAACAGCCATGGCTGTTATACATTTAACAGCCTAGGTCGTTAAGAAATAACAGAAGAGTAACATTTTAATGTTGCCAATACTGAAATGTATAGTTAGTAGCACTGTAAGTCTATGTCAAATTCGAGGTTAGCAGATTATGTTTTCCGTCAGTTTGTGTCAAAACTGACGCAAAATCTAACCTGCTAACCTCGAATTTCACATAGATTTGCATAACTTGCTAGCAAATTCCCATGAGGTGACAATGCACTTATTTCACAACTATCTGTAACGGTTTTTACATGTTTATTTGGGTAATACTGATGGTAAATTACTCACACGCACACCATCAAACACTAACAAACTCACTCAATGACTAATCTCTTAAAAAAGCTCAACAATTATTTTTGATAATTGCAATAAACATCTGTACTCATAGTTCACATCGGCGACCATAACTGGCTTTCTTTAGCTTATATCACAAACCCGTGATGTCAGAGAGCTGAGGCCATTCTTAAGGGGTTATTGACACAGCTGATCTGCTTGTTTTACTGTTTAAGTCTTCTCTAAGCCGGTACAAATAGCTAGTAATCGCTGATTTTATAACTTTTGGGATTTTAATAAGCACAGTTAGGTGTATTTTGTGTGTGTATTGTTCATGGTTTACAGTGTTTTGGACTGTGTTATACGTACCATAACCTCAATAACATTTTTCACCGATAACAATTTACTACCACAAAATTACCTTATTAGCGCATTGCTGCAGTTTGTAACTTCCCATTCTTTCAGAGTTTCCACGGAACGGCAGCATTGGAGCAGCTGATAAGCTCGGAGGAGGACGATCTAACTCTATCGGCTGACGAGGGCTTCAGCCCGCCAACGCCCAGTCCGTGCGAGCTCAGCCCCGCACGCACCAAACTTCGGCATGCCTGGAGGGACCGGCTTCTGCAGTGAATCGGGAGAAATTTTTTACGTTTATTCCGCAACTGTCATTATGTTCAGATAAGCTCATTTTTGATTCAGCTCGCACTAATGCATGTAGGTAGTTAATGTCATTGCTGCAATATGTAAGTCCGGATGCCAAAATTGAGTTGTAGTACCTGAAACCTAACGTACTAACAGATTTCGCTTATCGTTTGTGATTATTCCGCAATATTTATTGGCCGAGAGGCTCCGACTTGATGTGTTACCTACCTACAGTCGTCACAACGAATTGGATATGTTTTCTGTACATACTTAAATTATTTTAGTTAAGTTATTTCGCACATATCATCACATTACCCGATAATGTATGTATTATTATATTGCGTAACAACCGATCGCCGGGAAGTGTCCTCCAGATTTTGATCATGCTGCAACTTCGGTAGTATGTAAATTTAGGTTTCGTACTGGGGCAACTGTTCGCCCATTTTGCATATTGTAATACTAAGGCCAGGCCAGTTACACACGTGTAAGCACAATTTTCATAGGTCTCGTCAAAATTATTTCAAGAAATATACGATTTTCGCTAGGATTTGAAGCCCGTTATTTGTTGGATTTCTGATTCTTCCAAGCGTTTTCGCCATTTAATAATGTAAACGCGAAACTACTAATAAATCGTGTTGGTTAGCGTCTTATTCATGTTTACATTATTAGATTTTAATTACATTAATTTAAGGATATTGCGAAATGTGATTTTATATTATGAGATTAATCTTTAAATGTGCAAATATATATTCTACGTTTATGTTCCCTACGGAGATTTAGCATCGCGTTGTTTCAAAGCGAGTACACCATGACTATACCGCTTTAAGTTATTTCCAAATATGCTAAGCAAAGAGATTGTATTTTCGAGTAAGTTTATCGGATTTTGCCGTCAGGACGGTCACGAAGAAAGTTGTATTATATTTATGCAAATGCCTATTTTACTTGTTTCGCTTGCGTTTATGTTATCATTAATTTTCATGAATAAACATCATTGTGTTTTTAACTTGCTTTATTTTTCTGAGAGCCTTTTAAAGGCTTCAGGGATTTTGTATAAGGAGAAAATGCATTTTTTACAGGGATACAGCTTGTTGGAAGTTTTAATACAATACTCCAGGTTAGTGTCGAATTTAATTTAATTAAATAAACGTTTACAAGTTTATCACACATTTTACAACATGCACGTGTTAAATGTTTATAACAAGTTTTAGTGGTTCTCTGAATGAGAGCAGATAGAGGAAACACATCAGCATTTTATGTTAACATTTTATTTATATATATATAGGAAAGATGGTTTTAAGTTTAGTAAAACGCTGACTCCTGTGATACACGATCTAAAGCATTACAACCATTGTGTGTCAGACGGCTACGCCTCACAGATTCAAACTGGGTTGCACTTGAAAGACCAATCAGCGTTACGTCGCTCCGAACAGCTGGCACAGAGGACTAAAATAGCTTCACACCGTTCTGCAGTTCTTAGTGCGACTCTGATGATTCAAGCTGCAATGTCTTGCGAAACATTAGTCAATATGGGTGCACAAACAGCAACAAGGCCAAATCTGCCTAGTATCCTCGTTCTCAAGGTGCTCAAACAACACAACCCACCTCAGAGCATGGCCATAGCATGGATCCTTGCTCGAGTTTACAAGGTGCAAGGCATATTAAGCCAGAAAATGCTGGATGTTTATCCACAAACATTACGTTAACAAGAATATATCTCGCTTATTTATAAAAATAGAGAGAAATAATTTTTACGTTCTTCAGGCACTTTTTTGATACGAATGCAGTGGTAGTCAATTTTTCAAGAAAAGTTGAAATTCGAGTTCTACCATAAAGTACTTTTTTATATGCAACCCATAGTTGTCTTGAGCATGATGAGAAAAAGGATTTTTGCCCATTGTAGTGATATATACCATAATATATAACAGAGCTGTCCAACTTCAAGGGCCACTGTAAAAAATTTGAAGGTTGTGAGGGCCACATCATAAAATGTGTCGTATGCCACTTTGTGAGTGATTTGTAATAAATATAAAACATGTATATTTCAATACTAATTTACGTTTCGCCCCCTTACTAAGGGCGTCAAAGATTCACCCCTCGGGTTAAGCTCAAATCGGAGAAATACGTTCACTCAAATATATGTTCGATTAGGTAAAACACCAGATAATTACTAAAACAAATATAATGTTTATAGCTAGTTACAATAATTAATTAAAAATAACTGGTGAGTTGCAGATGTCTGGTTTTGTGGGTCGAGCTGCAACCCAATGCACCGGCGAGTGTTGCGGGTCCCTATTGGTAGTCCGCTGGTACGCACGCCGATTTTTCGGGAAATGGGCTGAGTAGGTTTTTTGTTTCTGCAAACTTGACCTTCCACTCAGCAGTGATTTTAAGCTGTAATTTTCCGGCGAATTTAGCGATTTTAAGAGCTACCTGAGGCGGGCGTTAGTGCGTAAATCCTGGTGCAGAGGTTGCTGGTACCCCACGACGGCTAGGCGTCGTTCCTGGAGCGAACGCGGTGTCAAATCCTGCAGAAGGATTTTTTTTGCCTTGAGCCGGAAAATGATGTTGACATTCTCCCGGTAGGGAATTTGTGGGCTGTGGAATCGAACGTCGAAGTCCAGGAATTCGCCTTTTAATGACCAAAAAGGTGCCCTGCAGGCGAGTTTATGAACGGCGGCTACATGACTAGCCGCGCACAAGCGGCGTAGAGGCTGCGATTCCTACAGGTTACAGGATTAATTATTAGTAAAATGAGGTTATGAGGAGTATTTCATCTCTCTGGGCGCCGGGATTTGCGTTTAAAAGTTAGGCGGTTGGAAATGGCTTTTAAGCTGTTAGTCCTGCAAGACAGCGTATTAAGACAGGGTTAAAGCTTCAGGGATTCTATTTCCCAAGAAAGTTCAACAATCAAGGTAAAATCGAATTCTAGCGGCCTTACGACGGCTAGGCGTCGTTCCTGGAGCGAACGCGGTGTCAAATCCTGCAGAAGGATTTTTTTCGCCTTGAGCCGGAAAATGATGTTGACATTCTCCCGGTAGGGAATTTGCGGGCTATGGAATCGAACGTCGAAGTCCAGGAATTCGCCTTTTAATGACCAAAAAGGTGCCCTGCAGGCGAGTTTATGAAGGGCGGCTACATGACTAGCCGCTCACAAGCGGCGTAGAGGCTGCGATTCCTACAGATTACAGGTTTAATTATTAGTAAAATGAGGTTATGAGGAGTATTTCATCTCTCTGGGCGCCGGGATTTGCGTTTAAAAGTTAGGCGGTTGGAAATGGCTTTTAAGCAGTTAGTCCTGCAAGACAGCGTATCAAGACAGGGTTAAAGCTTCAGGGATTCTATTTCCCAAGAAAGTTCAACAATCAAGGTAAACTCGAATTCTAGCGGTCTTGCTCTTGCGGAAAATTTGAACTTCTCGGGCTGACAGTACAACACGTCATCTTCCTTGAAGCCTGGTTTGGTAAGGGTTGGAGGCCTACTCCGTTAGACAGTTCAGCGTGTCAGACCGGAGGGCCCAGGTAGAAAAGGAGAGAACAGGATCAGGACTAGTGGACTCAAGGGGGAATTCGATCCGCGGGCCGCAAAAATATCCTGGCGGCCCGCGGGCCACATGTTGGACAGCCCTGATATATAATATAACATACGGGAACTCGGGGTAAGATGACGAAGTGGTTTCATTGAACTACTAAAAGAATTGGACAAAACCATAGATATATAAGTACAAGATACGGCGTGCCGTTGATATAGTTGAACAAGACGTACCATCTATTTCTGTCACTCTCAATGCGTGAATTACGTATAGCGCTATCCTTTAGAGAGGTACTTGGACTCGCCATTGAGAGAAATTCTGATAAAATACATTTAACTCGTGTTACATGGTGCCAGAAATAGTCTTTTTGGTCTCAAGATGCTACAAAATGTAGAAAAGAAGTAATCGTATAAATAAACACAAATTAGAAAACATAACCTCAACAGGTAACACTTGATAACCTCACTCGATGAGGTGTGGGGGTGTGCAAGATATTCACTCGCTAACGCCTTTGAGTTTTACGGTTGATAATAATAGCCAAAGAGGATATATCCTCTTTGATAATAGCAATCAAAACCATTGCTAAAGTTCAATTTTCGATGAATAAACTGTGAAATTGTATGACACTTCTGACGTTTTCATTTCAAAACTTCAAAATTAAGCGTACGAAACATTGTATGAAATACGTCTAAAGGGAGAGAGATATAAAGTGATATAGGTTAGAATGAAATGGGGGAAGGTACCGAACTCCGTGATATGTTATTTTAAGATTCGACGTACGTTTACATGTAGTGAACGTATCCTGTACTAATATATCCATGGACAAAACTACAGTGCCTTTATATAGACAGTGGCGACAATACAACTAAGCCACACCCCCGCCGCCATATTTATGCAAATTTCTAACGGGTGTTTATTTAACTCCGTGATCAGAGTCGACTGTGATACGTGTTTTACGTTTGGCAGTACTGAAAACATTTGAGATTTGCAGGTTAAGATTTGCGTCAGTTTGTGTCAAAACTGACGCAAAACCGAACCTGCTAACCTCGAATTTGACATAGACTGACAATACACTTCAGTACTGCCAAAAGTATAACACGAATCACAGGTGATTTAGCATAAACATGGCGGCTAAAACCACGTGATCTAGGGAGCCAATCAAAAATAGGACACCTCATTGTCGCCACTGTCTATATAAAGGCACTGTAGACAAAACTACAGTGACTATATAATCACAGTGTGGCCATACAATTGTTGGCTGGTACTTTTGAATCCAATGTCAAAATCAGATTTTGCAAAAAACCATGGTGATGTAATAAAAAAATAGAATTTTTTTAACGGTGTAAGCGACATTTGGTAACAAAAAATTACTAAAGTCAAAATAAAATTTGACAATTATTCATTTGCTGAAGTGAAAGATTGTTATTCAAAATGACTGATCTCTCAAATACAATAAAATACCACAAAGGGGTTTAAATGTTGAAGAAATATTCGTCATACGGTGTCTTCAATTTATTACAATTAATGGAAATTGGAAAGTTCAAATCCAAAATACAAATGATATAGCATCATTTGTAGAAATCTTCTCGGTAATTTAATATGCTTTATTAACATCTAAATTATATTAGATAGGTACATGGGCTAAACTCCAATATAGCCCACTGGTGCTTAGGCGCATGCGCGTGATAATGTGATTCTCAGTTTGTCGGAGGTTCTACAAATGTTCAGACAATGGAGGCAAAACACGGGAGTGTCATGTCAGATCCAATCTTGACTACCGTCAAGGTGCGAATTTAAGTTAGCTGCAGTTTAAGATTTGTGTGTACTTAGTACAAAAATGCCTGTGTAGCACCGTAAAACAAGCAGTTAGTCCAATCGTCTACAATAACATTGAATTTGAATTTCCCAATGAGTATTTGTCTTATTTATAGTTTAAAATCCAGTTTCACCATTGGCATAACAGTTCCTTTATGTTCATATTCCGTAAATGTCAAAATGTACCAGTGGGCTATACTGGAGTTTTCCCGACATAACTACTTGCTATACATGTTCAACCTGGAATTGCAAATGTACACCGCAATAATCTATTGAGCTGTGACTTACGAATATTTAAGCAATATAAAACTTACAGGAAAATTTTTATTTCTCTGTTAAATGTTCTGGTTTGCTTGATGTTAATACTGTTTTGAATATCGTAAATAACTAATTTGCGAAAAACGTCAAAATATGATTCTTTTCCGTAGAAACAAACTATAATTTGGAAAACTCACGGCCGCGGGAAAACTAATAGCGGATTTCATCACGTGATACGTCCACTCAAACTTTTGACAAGTTATAAAATGTTAATGTCTTATTTTGACATTAGTAACTTTTTGTAACTAAACATTCTGTACACTGTTAAAAATGACAATAACTTGGAATCCTTTTGCCTTCAGCCAATAGAAAACATGACCACCGTATGGCCACACTGTGATTATATAGTCACTGTAGACAAAACTAGAGTCCCTGTATATACTGTGTGTCCACAGGAGGACGCACCATAGGGATAACCAAATAGAATCGAAAGATCGGCTAATGCTGTGATCGCCGGCACGCAAAAACGTTGTTTTCTGGCTTCTGACTCGCCACTGTATGAAACAATATTGTTATAAATGGTACAAGAAAAGGGACGGTGGTCACAGCACTGGTTGATATTTATATTCTATTAGCATTATCTTACCTCTATGGTGCGTACTTCTGTGGACACACGGTATGTATATAGGTTACTAAGAGTTGGGCAAACAACGGGATACATTTTGATTGGTTTGGATCACTTTTTGCAAGGCATGTGTGATAAAAGTGCCGTTTTTACATATTTTGTAACATGTTATGTCCGATAGTTTCACACATGCAAATCCGAATCTTAACTAAATTGACCGTATATTCCTAATAGTCGGTTCTAGAGATCCTAACAATGATCAATATTCTGAAAACCCTCCCATCAAAGGCAAGTTAGCAAGGTTGGTTCCCATAACCTCTTTGTTCGACATATGTCAACTATCTAATTTGGATCAAAAATGTATGTCAAATCAGGCTGTTTGCCCAACTCTTAGTAAACTATATACAGGATCTCTAGACAAAACTACAGTGACTATATACAAGACAGTGTGGCCATACGATTGTTGGCCGCCATTAACAGGCAAATTTGAGCGTAGAGATATACAGTGCCTTTCGAAATAATCGAACGTTTTTGAGTGGTCATTATTTTGGCGCTAGTTATTCTAACTAGTTGATGTTAGTTACACGTGCAGTGTTATTTTTGGACATTGACATGTCTCATTGGCGTTCGTTACTAGTGCTTTTAAGGTGTTACATGAAGTTTACAACCGGTTTCAGTTATGCTATAGATTACAATACAGCTAAATGCCGTCTTCCTGTTTCCTGTCTCCAAACCTCCCTGTTCTGTGATTGGTCTTCTTCCAGGTTCCTCCATGGCTCTCCGAATACCCTCATTCCACGGTTTGCGTGGTCTACCTCTTTTTTTCTTAACCAGCGGCGACCATTTAAAGATCTTCATAAGCCACGTCGTCTCCTCCATTCTCCAATTCTGTCCACAATTGATTCTGGTGCCTCCATTCTGCGTCTTATTTCCTCGTTCGTCACTCTATCTCGTCTCGATACCTTTCCGCTTTTTCGTCCATTTGAACTGTGTTTAGTCTTCGTTTCATTTCCGCTGTTACAGTCCATACCTCACTGCCATAACATAGCACCGACTCTACCATTACTTTACCTATTCTTTTTTTTTTTTTGTTAGAGATAGTATTGTCCCATCAAATTGATTTTAAGTACTTTGTACTATTCGAGTTCTGATTTCTTCTGTTCCTAAACCTTTTGCATCGATTGTATTGTAGCACCGAGGTATTTAAACCTTTCTACTTGTCTTACTGCGACATCTTCATTTATTAAGACTTCATATTGTGCTTTCGAGTTGACTACTAAATACTCCGTTTCCTCTAAACTTATGCTAAGGCCCCATTTATCGTAGCACCGATGTAATCTCTTTATCATATATTCCAAGTCGAACGCATCTTGTGCTATTACAACAATAGCATAATTATAAATTGTCACATTTAAATACTGTGCAGAATATTAGTTTTTCAGGGCAATAGATGATAAAATTTGACCCGCTTGCGACGCTAATGAATTATTTGACACTGACAATTTACAATTGTCAGATTTGAAAGGTTTTATTTTTTTCCATAACCAAAAGAACAGGTTCTACCAACCTCTTTGAGAACAACTTAAAGGTAACTAAATATTTTGCCTGTTAATGGCGGATATTCGCGTCGACCAATAGCGGCGAAGACATCCCTATGGCCACACTGTCTTGTATATAGCCACTGTAGACAAAACTACAGTGACTATATAATCACAGTGTGGCCATACGATGGTCATGTTTTCTATTGGTTGAAGGCAAAAGGATTCCAAGTTATTGTCATTTTTAACAGTGTATAAAATGTTTAGTTACAAAAAGTTACTAATGTCAAAATAAGACATTTGCATTTTATAACTTGTCAAAAGTTTGAGTGGACGTATCACGTGATGCAATCTACCATTAGTTTTCCCGTGGCCGTGAGTTTTACAAACTATAGTTTGCCAATTAGTTATTTACGATTTTCAGTATTAACATCAAACAAACCAGAACATTTAACAGAGAAATACATATTTTCCTGTAAGTTTTATATCGCTTAAATATCGTAAGTAACTGCTCAATAGATTATTGCGGTGTACAGTTGCAATTCCAGGTTGAACATGTATAGCAAGTAGTTAATGTCGGGAAAACTCCAGTATAGCCCACTGGTACATTTTGACATTTACGGAATATGCGCATAAAGGAACTGTTATGCCAGTGGTGAAACTGGATTTTAAGTTATGGATAAGAGAAATGCTCATTGGGAAATTCAAATTCACAATTACATACGACGATTGGACTAACTGCTTTTTTACGGTGATGCACAGGCATTTTTGTACTAAGTACACACAAATCTTAAACTGCAGCTAACTTAAATTCGCACCTTGACAGCAGTCAAGATTGGTTCTGGCATGAGACTCACGTGTTTTGCCTCCATTGTCTATACATTTGTAGAACCTCCGACAAACTGAGAATCACATTATCACGCGCATGCGCCTAAGCACCAGTGGGCTATATTGGGGTTTAGCCCATGTACCTATCTAATATAATTTAGATGTTAATAAAGCATATTAAATTACCGAGGAGAATTCTACAAATGATGCTATATCATTTGTATTTTGGATTTGAACTTTCCAATTTCCACTAATTGTAATAAATTGAAGACACCGTATGACTCATATTTCTTCAACATTTAAACCCCCTTTGGTATTTTATTGTATTTGAGAGATCAGTCACTTTGAATAACAATCTTTCACTTCAGTAAATGAATTGTCAAATTTTATTTTGACTTTAGTAATTTTTTGTTACCAAATGTCGCTTACACCGTTAAAAAGATTCTATTTTTTTATTACATCACCATAGTTTTTCGCAAAATCTGATTTTGACATTGGATCCAAAAGTACCAGCCAACAATTGTATGGCCACACTGTGATTATATAGTCACTGTAATTTTGATGGATTCAGTGTTAACCCATCTCTTCCTCCGGAGTAGCTCAGCCGGTCCGTTGAATGCTATTGATTATGGAATTATTTTGGGTATTTACAGGTCGTTATTTTGCTTACATTGAATTGCAAGATTATTGTCGTTGATATATTTTAGTGTTATTGAATATTGAAGAGTTCAGCGGCTAGCAATCTCTTTTACGGCTTTATGGTTTAAGCGTGTCACTATTTGCGTCTGACAAAGCAAGGCTCTTTCGGCTATTACGTGTCCTTTTATTTTCATGTTTATCAAAAGTGATTATTTTAGTTCTTTGAAGATTTAATGACCGACCATATCATCTACTTCTATCTTCTAATCTTTGAAGAAAAGGAGTTACTTATTGTATCGTATCGTACTAGTTGTTTAGATTCCAGCCTGCCTTTATTCTGCAGCTTTACTGTTGCTGGGGAGTTGCTGGCAAATTGGGAGGTTGGTGAGCATATCTATTCAGATTCCGGATACCGAAAAAGTGTAAGAAGTGGATGTCCTGTGTGGACAGAAACAGGTAAGGTCATCTTACAATTGAAAAGCATAGCGGAAGGCAAACAGACGAGAAGACTTTTGAAAACACTAATGCTGATCGTGAAAATAAGCACACAAACGTATCTGATATTTCTGTTGAGAACGTATTTATTCCATTAGATAGAAAAGCTCAGTTTCATTTAAGTAATTTGAAGGTTTTCAAACGTTATTTCAATTTAAGTAGAGTAGTGGTTAGCACATCTACTTAGCATTCGGGAGGTCGTCTACTCTGATTCAGGGTTTTCGTTGGTTTTCTTGAGTCAACAGATCTGAGGCGAATGCCGGGGCAGTACTTCTCCATCTCTCCTGGCCTCT
The DNA here is from genome assembly GCA_940337035.1 of Agriotes lineatus. Taxonomy (NCBI): domain Eukaryota; kingdom Metazoa; phylum Arthropoda; class Insecta; order Coleoptera; family Elateridae; genus Agriotes; species Agriotes lineatus. The sequence goes on along the minus strand of CALNHX010002231.1, from coordinate 95,124 downwards.
CTTCCATTATCCACCGCTCCTTCCTCTCACCCATCCTATAATTTCCTTTATTGGCTGAAGAGGGACGCAAAGTCCCTATAGCAGCCCGCCCCCAGTTGGGGAATTGAAATAACCCTAAACCTTTACCTTTCAATTTAAGGGTAGAGATATTTCTGGCAGAGAAGAAGTTGAGGAATATTAAGGGCTGAAGTCTTGGCCCTGACCGCCCTGATCTAAGTATCTAAGTGTCAAATTGACACACCTTGTTACACTCATTTATGACATGTAACAGAATAAAAACCGCACGCGTCTTACTACAATAGAAAATGGGCCTGGTCTTATTTTGAAAGTCTAGAATTTCGTATAAAAATCAGTGCGCTAAAGACCTGAAAAACACACATGTCCATATGGGTTTAACCTCCCTGGCGGGGAAAGGCTTAAATCTTGTGTCCTGCAAAAGTAGCAGGATACCGGGATGACCCACAAAGTTTTTCAGTGGATCTGGAACACTTTTCGGGGGTCAAGAACGTTGAGGAGAAACTAAAACCACCAGAAAGGTTCCAGATGATGCAGGAGTCTGGTTCAATGGAAATTAATCATCGGGATTCGAAGGTGATTCAAATAGCGAAAGTGAAACATTGCGGAAGTTTTGATTATCTGGCAACAACCGCTTCATCTTTACGACCGCAATTTTTCTTCGGCTTGCTATAGGATTATGATACGGGAAAACCGAAAAGAAAAATAACTAGCTGGGACTCACGCCAGCGGGCGCGGGCCGATATAAAAATGCCCGCTCCACCAGCAATCTTAGTGCTTGGGGACGAGAGCATTGCTAAAGAACTCTGTTCGCGACAACTGAACGTATCGGAAATATTTATCTCTGCTCCATTCTTAGACGAGAAATAGCCAAGGGCATTTAAAATTTTAATTTATCATAACAACGTTTAACCGTAAGAATGATCGCTGAGAGGTTAAATACAAATAGAAAAAATCTTTACGATAGCTGTTTCTGAGAATTTTACAGAGTTTCGAGTAACAAACTATGCTGATACGTTGATCTTATACTATCAGGCTACTAAACGGCAAACTCTTCCAGAATAAAAAAATCTGTAAAGGGCTTTACTCAAAACTTCTTTCGTCGACATTGTGACACTAAATAATTTAAAAATCAAATTAAGTTAGGAGTAAACATATCTTCACATTTCTAATAAATTAAATACATTTTCAAATAAAAAAAATGTATCCGGCTGGGGTTTGAACTCGCCACATCTGCAGCTTTGCAGATCGCTCTCCGCAGCGGATCTAACTGCAGCGAAATTCCAACTGCGCTACCGAGGCTCTTCTGTTGAACGCCACGGTGTTATGTTTAAAACATTTTTACTCTTTTGTGACATTATCCTTTATCGGTTGAGTCTTATTTTCGGCAAATGTAAAACCTGACCTATGTGAAAGTTATTACTTCCTTTTATTTCAAAATTAACACAATTTTATTTTTTTAAGGTTCTCACCTTGTATATATTTGTATGAAATTGTACCGGTTTCCTGCGAGGTAGGTACCTATATAATATGTATGCAAAATTTCGTCTTCCTATGACAAATAGTTTTTGAGCTATACTGCCAACAGACAGACAGACAGACAGACAGACTGACGGAATTGAGAAATCCTCTTTTTCGTCATCTAGGGACCTTGAAACGTGAAGATTTCAGACGAGGGAAGTAAAAAAGATGAATGTGCCAATTGAAACTTAAAGCAATACTGACGGTGTCGATGTTAAGGGTTACTGAAAACAAGACTTTACCCAACACTGTTACTTTGCGATTTTAAGAAAGTGCCCTGAGTTATGAGTAAATAGCTGAAGTTTACATCATGACAATGCACTTGTTCACAATGACTACCTGTGAAACAGTTTAGTTTTCTACCTTCACAAACATTACAACATTTAAGCACCTCTATGCTATTATTTTACTCCACAAGATTAAAAGCAAACTTAAGGGTACACATTATGCAAGCACTGAAGACGTAAAAAAGGAAACGGCAATACTTCGAACACTGACAGATGATAGCTACAATACTGGTTTCATCGATGAATGGCTGTATAGATACAGAACGGAACTAACTTTTTTGAACGGGGTATCATGTAGTTACGTATGTTGTTTAAAATAATTTTGTAATCAAGCCAAGCTCCTTACTTAAGTGTCATATTTCGGATTATTTGGATTTAGTAAATGACCGTTCAGATTTTTCCTATTACTGTTGCTTACTCTGTAATATTTAATATAACCTTGTGTAACAACATTCAATTATACATGAAGGTTCAACCATCGAGCTATCATTCCATGGATAGATCTAATCATGTTTATAGAAAAAGTACAACCCATCACTAATGACAAACTGCTGTTTTCACAGTTGAGTTTCGAGGGCATCAGGCAATCAGAATAATTCCCCAGCTGTTGTGTGGCTATTTTCGGAAAACGGGTATCAATTTTGAATCACAGAACTGCGAGCAGAGCGGGGGCGCTTTGACTTATGGATGATAGGCGGAAAATAGCTTTAATAAAGAACAAATGCGGGGCGTCGCGAGCCAGCAGGGGGCGAAATCTAAATAAGACACGCGTCCCTAAATTACCGTCGTTATGACAATACACAAATGCACATTAATAACACAAGGGTGCAAAACTTGCACTTGCAAGGGGCCCTTATTAAACGGCTATCGGAAGCGGAGGTTAAAAAGGTTATTTTTCCTCCGACGATCTCGCTGGCGGATTAATTGAGCGCCTTCTTGCTTCTGAGTCGAGTAAAACCGGCCGAGCATTATCAATCGGAGGTTATCAATATCGAGGGGCATGATTTCAGCAACACGTGTGTCACTCCTGAAACGCTGACCAATTTATTCTCGCCCCTGCTGCTTACATAAATCTCGCACGCTCTGATTTAGCGATTTGGGGGTCTTAATGTACATGTGTTGCTGTTTCTGCTTCCAGCTATGGTGTGTTTTTCAAATCATTTGTGCCGATAGTTTATTTTGCTAAAATCCGCAATATTATTGGTTAGTGTTAAAGGCTTAACATTAGTACTGCCGAAATGCAATCCTTTCTTGCATACAAGTAGAAGTAAGAAGCAAAAATCAACATAAATTTTTGACAAGCTTTTATTCTTTTATCTATAGTGAGTTGCATTAAATAAAAACATTAAGAACACACACATTTTCACTATGCATCCACAAAATGCAAAAAAGAAGCTCTAGGCCTTGTAATTGAATAGAAAAGTGACTACGAACAAAGCTTCGAAAAAGATGTAGAATATTGCGTTGCGTTGAATACACCGGAACTCTTATCAAAAGATGAACGGAACAATTATAGGAACAATAAAAATTCACGTAGTCATATTTAGAGAAACAAAGGAGAAAATAAACGAACCTGAAGACCAAGACTAATATATACATCTCTACAGGGGTGTTTCTCAAGAGTTCCATGCGAAACAGGGAGGTATCTATTAAGATACATAAAAAAAATATATCACAATCTGGAAATGCTCAACACAGAATATGAAGCAACTGTTATAATAGGAGTATGTGCAATAAATGATGTCACATTTGTAAGAGATCCAAAAGAAGACTAGATAAAAAAATAGGTCATCATGAATCAAACGGTAAGCAAGCATATTATGAACATATAGCGTACCCTATATAAAAAGTTGCTGAAGAAGCCCTCATGGAGGTTAAAGAAAAGACAAAAACCGAGTAACGTACTAATGGAATAAAGAAATTGTTATGTATACAGCATAGAAAAAAGAAACATATTCAAAATACCAAAATACCACGAAAATACGAGACAAATTACAATGTGACTTACAATCAGAAACCTTCAAGTATGTATCAATTGCAGCCAAATTCCGAATAAATGGAAAGTCGCCTACATTGCCACTATTTTCGAAAAAAGAAAAAATATAATTGTGATAACTATCATGGTATTTCAGTTATAAATGTTGTTAGTTTTAATTTGATTCGTCGGCTAATTCCCTCAAATAAAACAAACTTTATGACTACTTGGATGCAATTTCCGGCCGGCTAATTCAGGACGGTGTGCCGTTCTTTAAGTACTAACAAACGATTAAAATCCATAAGGGCGCCACACAATCTTTAACAATTAACGACAAGTGTATCCAGGCATTCGACTGAGGATTCGTAAACTCAAGTAGCACATAATTTCCTGAAAGAAAAGCTGAAATCACGCATAGGTAGCAGTGACAAATAATAACACCAGGAGAGAATACAATTATTCTCTTTAACTCGATGGTCATGCTCTTTGGTGGCTCGTGTTGTTTTAGTATCTTGAGAACGAGGATACTTAGGCAGATTTGGCCGTTTTGCTGTTTGTTCATCTATATTCACTATAATCATAAATTAAAATGGCATATAGCTTAGCACGGGGTACAGGTTATAAGTAAATGCGACAATACGGTCATAAGTCGGGTGCCCATAACTGCTAAAATTATGTTACACCCCATAACGCGTAACTCTACTAGCAAGAACAATAGCTTATAACATAGTTTAAACAACGGTACAAATAAAAACTACAACAGTTTAAAAACAAATGCGGTGACGATTAACATCGGCTCCGTGGTTGAAAAATCATCGTTCAGATACGCAGCTCGTGAAGCGAACTGTAGATAGTTGCCGGAGTCCGAAATTCTGACTGAATTCGATAGCATTTGGTTGAAGCCTTCAGCACAGATTCACTGTTCGTAGCATTATATAACTGCACTTGAAAAATTAAAACAAAACTTGTTCTTAGTTTACTCTGGTTGAGCCCATTCTGCACGCTAAGGGAGGTTATGTGATGGCCCAGATAAGCGGGAGCGGTATGCCGCCCAAACATCTGAAGGTCAGAATTGCAGGTGTTAAATTCAAACTAATGATTGTTGAAGCGATTTTGATCCTCCAACTTGGGGTGCTAAATATCCCTAATTGCAACTGCCAGGGCTACATCGTCTGCACATTCGGCGAGGGTCAAAAACCAAACACCACAACTTGCATGCCCACAAAAGCCACTGGATAATTTAGAAAGACACTAAAACAAAGTCACCACCAAAGCGTTAGAAATGAAACAGACGCCCTGAGACCAAAAGCTACAATTCGAGAGTCGCTGTCTTGCCAGAAACAAGAAATGCAGGAAGCGCGCAAAAATACAAAACCTGCACCACAGAACTGCGAAATAATAGAGGCGTAATCGATACCTAACAATGTATATAGTAGACTCTATGGTGAATTTTTAAGGAAAGTATATCTGTTACAGGTAACTTATATATCAGTCACTTATATAATGGCTAAGAATTTCATGAAATTTCATAATTGCTTAGAATACAATCCGTTTGTTTAATGTTTGTCGATATTAAACACAATACCGTTGAAATTGTCGTCATTAGATACAATGTCTAAGCATTATATATAAGGACTGCACGGTTGCAGGCACTATGTTATGTTACGCTTAAGTTAGACATAATGTTAAACAATAATTCTCATCACCAGTCTATGTTGGTGTCAGCCTTTGATCGTGTATTGTAAACATCCTTACATATGCATTTTGTAATTTTGTTCTATTGGTTATGTTAGTGAATTATCGATTGTTATCAGTTGCTTGTCTCTGGTGATGAGTTCACCAGTCTTTGCCTGCTGTCGGTAATGAGTTCGTCTATCATAAATGCAAAATTTGCCTGTGTGATGAGTTGGAGTACATCGGCGTTAAACTCATTAATTAATGAGCGATAACTTTTACTTTAAAAAATATGTTGCATAAAATACATACAGTTCAATACGGAATATACGAGGAGCGTTCAAATATAAATTATAATTTAATATTTTTCAAAAACAAACACAAGAACTCTAATGTATATCATGTCATGTTTCTACTCAGGCTCCCTCTCTTTTAATAAACTGGTGCCATCTTTCCAGAAGTTTCTGTATTCCACGAGAAAAAAAATCTTTTGACTGCTGCCACACCCATTCCCGAACAATCTCGATGACTTCTTCATTACAACGAGGTATTTTTCTCGTAGAAACTTCTTTAAGGCAACAAACAAATAAAAAGCTGATGCAGCAAAGTCCGAAATGTGTGGTAAATGGGGCAACATGGTCCAGTTAAATTTTAGGATCGTAGTCAGCGTGTGAATAGCGAAATGGGGTCAAGCATTATCGTGTAAGACATATTTAATGCAGAAGGAATATCCTTCACTGTAATTAGACGATCGTTTCAAATAAGTGCATTTTACTCTGTCAGCATTCTCTTCTGTTGTCAATGCTTTTGGACTGCGAGAATGCGGTTCATTTTCGGAGCCTTTGCAGCCATCTTTAAACGCTCTACTCCTTTTGGTTTGCGGAAAGTTCGTTCCCTGCATTTCGTTCCGGGGATATTTCGTCTTCCCACATCTCGTACCCGGAAACTTCGTTCCCGAGCGAGCTCAATTTGTCTCCTAGATTACAGGGTGATGAAAAACGAGTGCAGCAATCAGAATGCAGTTAGAAAAATAAAAGAATTTTAATTAATTAATATATTATAATAAACTTATAAGAACTATACAGGGTGTTTGGTTCACCGACGTATATCCGAAAGGAGGTGGTAGGTGAGTCGGTTTCGAACTTATTTAACCAAAAATACCTTTATACAAAGTGTCACGGTTATACGTGGCTTACTATATACAGTATGTCCCCAGATTAAGTTTACAAGAGGGAATGAAACATTATTTTTAGTTTTATTTAAAATGTTATAGGAATTAAAATTCCTGCTAGGTTTGAAGAGAATTTTAAGAATATTTTCAGTTTTTGAAAAACAAGTCGGCCTTGACAGTTAATCAAAAACGATTTTATTTTCAGTAAACTACCCTTTTTTTTCATCATATGGCAAAATATTACTAAGAAAAGTTGTTCAGAATAAGAAATCATGGCCCTGTAGAAAATTGAAGATGTACCTACTTAGATTAAACCGTCATTTTTAATAAATACAATTTATTTTGTTCTTATAAGTTTATTATAATAAATAAATTAATTAAAATATCTTTCACATTTCTAACTGCATTCCGATCGCTGCACTCGTTTTTCAGCACTGTAATCTAGGAGAGAAATTGAGCTCGCTCGGCAACGAAATTTCCGGGTACGAGATGTGGGAAGATGAAATATCCTGGTAGCGAAATGTGGGGAACAAACTTTCCGCATCCCACTCATTTTGTAAAAGCTTATGTATGATAGTGATTGCGCATCAAACTGTCTTTTAACTCTTACACAAATTTTTTATGGTTTGATATCTTCGTTGATAAGGCATCAGAAGTTCTTGAAAAAGCGAGAAGACGCAAAATGGAAAGGATGTCATATATGAGAATTAGAGAAATAATTTAAACAAAACATACCGTTGTCGAAGATGTTGACAAAACTGTTAGCATGATTTGGCCACGTTCAGCCAATGCAACAAGCAGAATTCCTGGGAAGATAATGCTCTGGAAATGAGAAAGCGCAGGCAGAGCTGGAGAAGCCGAGGTAGTAGAGAAATGAGATAACGATGATTAGAAGAAGGGGGGTGGGAGAACCGAAAAGCATGACTCAATGCAATCGAAAGACATACCCTAATTTGACGTGAATGCTTTTTTGCTCGTTTAGGTATGACATAAATCAGTTTTTGATAATTAAAATCATTTGGCCTTACAAATAATACGCAGATTTTAAAGGCAGTGTAAATCTGATGAATTCTTAGGCAGTGTGTGCATCAAAAATATTTCTGCATGGAATTTGATGTATGACATGGAGTTGAGTAGTATTGGAAAATTAATTCTCTATTGGTTTATAATTTTTGCACAACCGCCGGGCAACTGTTTATACTTTTGGTCTGTTTATCATCTATTCAATTTCCACTAACGGTCCTGGCCAGTTGTACGGAACATGCTTTTTATGGTACCCTTGGCCGTCTAGTGTCTAGTCGATATAAGCGGTAGCCAATCTTTCATCGTCAGCTTTGGTTAGAATTTCGGTTCTCGAAGATAACACTTTTCTTCAATTTGTACAGCTCACCTAACATATTATTGGACCATAGCTGTTTCAATCTGAATCAGTTCGAAGTTTTTTCTGTATCTGAACAACCATGAATTGGAACTCTAGTTGTAACCAAATCGTTGGGGACGGAATTTTTACTTCTGAAACAAGGTAAACGGGGTATAGCTCGATATGCTATATTAAACCCACAGAAATATAAGTTAAGATTTTTAGAGGGTAGCCCTGGGCTGGCCGATCCTCAAAATAGTACTACGGAGGATCCTATAAAAGGTGACGTCTCGGCAGTACATTATAAGGAAAAGTAATTTTGATAGACTGGCTACCCTATCCAAATTGTGTTTAGTTTTTCTATATAAACAGCACAAATGCCAATTACAAAACGAAAAGCTGCCTAAACCGTGTATTTATGATGAAGGATGATATAGATGCAGGAATTTCACAAGCAGTAACAGGAATATTACAGTGCAATGCAGTAATTGTCACGATACCAAACTCCGAAGGTATGGACCGGTCCCCTAGCGCGCAACAGCTCTGAAAGGCGATGCTGGCAACTATGGCTCGGTAAGATACCTGCGCGGTTTGCAGGTACTGACCCAAAAAGTTGGGCAGCAGATTTGGTCACTCCACCTGGCTCCAAAAACTTGGTATCAAGGAGATACCTAACTTGCAAGAAGATTCAATGCGATGTGTGGTTTGATTTATTGTAAGTCGATTTTTGGGGAGTCAAGCATTTGAAGTATCGTGGAAACTCATCATTAATCCTGTATCAGCCGGCATATCACAAATATCGTTAATACGCATTGCGATACGTGCAGCGCGCCATTTTTTCTCCTGACAGTTGAAGCCTCGGGTTGCATGTCTTGGAGTTTAGAAAAAATCACTCCTACTCCAATCCAAAATCAGCTGAGTGCGTTAGAAAATTGTAGGAGGTATAAAATTAATACAGCAATTTATTAGTGTACTTGCTGCCAGATTCCACCACGTTTTCTAGCAATATCTCCCTGTTCCATTAGTGTGTCCACCGAAAGTCATATTTTGTGAACTTTCTCAGTGTGAGTGATATCCGGAATTAAAATAGGTTGAACTAAATTAACACATATTAATTATGTGCAATATGTATTGTAAGGACGATTTTCATTGTGACATTAGCTTCTTTATAAATTAAATTTATGCATAAATATATGTACGTCGCAAATAAATCACAATCGGCTTGTGAATCTACCGTGCGAGAAGACTTGACGATAAGCGAAATGGCCCAGAGATGCGCGACCCCGCGTGTAGGCAAGTACGGCGCATCCCTTCTTAAGTACCCCTAAAAGATAGTCTACATAGAAAGGCTGAAATAGCTTTAAACGGAGACGCTCGGCGAGTGATAAGTCGAACCAGCTCCAACTGGAGTAGCCATTAGTCCTGTGGGCTTAACTGAATTTATCTGCAGGCCCAGACTACTATCCTATCGAGCGCGAAGCCGCCGCCTAATCCCGATAAGCGAAACAGGCCCGCCGCAACGATCCGGACTTCGTCTCATCCTAGAAAACAATCCCCTGTCGGCCCGAGATTACTTGAGTCTATAGACCCACCTGGAAAAACCTTCCAAAGCTCCAAATACGTCTCTGAACACCAATCCTGAAATTGTTCTCAAGGTCTCCGGCTCCGGTATCGGAAAACCTGAGTTCAATCCTTAATGTGTTCACCAGGTCACCGGCTCCGATACCAGTGATAACCTCTTTGAGACCGCCGTTAGCCATATTCTAGGTTTCTAGCTCTGGTATCAAAATACGTTCCCCAAAAACAGCTTTTAAACCAATCCCTTAGGTTGTCGCACTCAGTAGCAAGAGTTTACTCACCCTTAACTGCATCCCTACTGCTTAGGGCCGCAATGCTACTCCACTGAAACGTCCTCCAAAGAGGCTTCCACAAACACACAGACTACGGCTTGATAAGCACCTATCAGGTCGATCTATACCCGTACCTAATTAAAGGCGCGACTTACCTGGGCGAAAACACGTTGCTGACCCCCGGCGAGGTCCTGGAGAACTGACAGCCTACAATCACAACCCTGGAGGCCACCTAAAGCTCACTGCAAGCTTCTTACAGTAAATATCCGAGGCTGTCTGGGTTATCTTAAAGGCAAAATTTAACCTATTATGTCGTTCAGGAGGCTGTTCAAACTGGCCCCAGAGACACTGTAGCACCTGCATGGCAGCTTTTACACCCCCAGAGGGCCCTACAAGGGTTATTTGTCCCTACTTTACCTGCACGTAGTGGGCTACAAATGTAAACAATGATCGCGCATCTCTTTAATAGTCTAATTGAATCACTGATTGCACTATTGAGGAAAACGAAAAATATATATATTGTGACACCCGTGCATCATATTTGAGAAAACTTATAACAGATTAAAATTGTAGGAATATACTATTCCTCTCAGTTGTATTTAAAGAAATCATGTTTTAGGAGTTAATGAGCTTTAAAGGCGATAAACATATATTTTTACTGCAATCAATTTCCGAAAGCTACAAATAGAAGATAGTAATGTACCAAAAACAATTTAGTGAAACAAAGTATGAGAGCATAAACACAATTCAAAATTCAATTAGGTTTTATAAAATTACAAACGGTCGTTTATCAGTTTGATTCCAAAATGCTTTAGTTTCTTTAGAGTTTTCTACGTAATTCGCCGACTTTGTATTGTCATCCAATTTTTTTCGATTTTATGATGACCTTTCTTCCACTACACGTTTACATTATTCTTGGACCTCTAGTAGGTAGTTTTAGCAGGAATAAAAATTACCCTTATAATTGCTAAGGTTTACGGACGTTTCGCCCCCGCCGTTTCGCCCCCGACCGTTTTGCCCCCGCCGTTTCGCCCCCAGCCGTTTCGCCCCCTAACCGTTTCGCCCCCGAACCGTTTCGCCCCCGAAGTTTCACCTCTAGCTTTAGCCAGCTTCAGCTGATTCCAGTTGCACCACAAGGAGGTAGCTGGTAGGATTTCTGCAACCGTTCTTTTATTTTTTAATCCAAGAAATAAAAAGTATGTCGCAAAATCAGCTCGTGCGAAAATAATCGTTGAAGATCTTGAAAATAGTCAAGTTACTGATTACTTGCGTGGGATTGCGTACAACTTTGAATTTTGAATTTATTCCGGTTGCACGTCGGAATATAGATGTTAAAAGATGTCTCTTTCTTTATATGTATCTACTAAAAAACTCTAAAATTAAAACACAAACGCCAACAAACAAAAACCAATAAAAATAGAAAAAAAATCCAAAAATTAGAACACAAAAAAATAATAAAAAAAATTATAATAAAAAACGGTTGCAGAAATTCTACTAGCTACCTCCTCCCGTGGTGCAACTGCAAACAGCTGAAACTGGCTAAAGCTAGAGGTAAAACTTCGGGGGCGAAACGGTTCGGGGGCAAAACGGTTTGGGGGCGAAACGGCTGGGGGCGAAACGGCGGGGGCGAAACGGTCGGGGGCGAAATGTCCGTACCCCAATTGCTAAACTTGTAACTTTTTACCCTAGAAAACACAATTTTAGATTAAAACAAAGTCATAACGAATTGGGCTTACCGGATCTTTGTTCCTCTTATGTCCATCAGAATTATCATCTTTATACGCTTTCTACCATTTAGCTTTCCAATGGTTTTAAAACAGCTAACCAAAACAGCTCATAAAAGACTATCTAAAGTCATCTAGTACCCAACGCCACTTGATACACAGAAAAAAATTAACCGCAGAAAGAATACAAGTAACTGAGTTAGACCCTTTCTTCACCCAGTAGTAACTAAATGAATGATTCTTTTTTAATTTATGTGTTACATTATTTACCCTTTCTGCAATCGACGATGAAGAGGTGTTTCAACTACTAATTTATATAAACATACCAATATGCTTAAAAACATGACTTGTACAGTTGCGGCCAAAAAAAAATGGAACTGCATTTATATGCGGCATATTTCCAATTTAGAATTGTTTGGCAGACGTCAACTATTCAATGTTGCAATATGACATATTAATAAAACAAATTCAAGCATCGAGAATTAGACAAATGTCTGTTATAAGAGTTGTCCTATTTTTTATTGGCCGCATCAGATATTCAATTGCAGAAACTGCCCCTCCATCGTACAGCGCCAAGTTGAGAGCTTTCCGTCAAAGCCATTATCTGCGCGTTGGTTGCCGAGTAATATAAAGTTCTTTTTCCTCAAAAACCTGATCCCATTTAGGAAACAGTTTTCATGCAGTTTGTTTCAGTGTTAAACAATCAAATTTTACAAAAGAGAAACATTTTAGGTCAAATTATTTGTTTGAACAAAATCCAGAAATTGAAAACAAAACGATTAGATAGTAACAGAAAGAGAACGACTCGGCATTTTTTGCGATGTGCAGGAACGACGAAATAATATTTTTTACAGCGGTCAAACTGAATTATTGTTTCCTAACATACTGATGCAAGCAGTATTATGGACGAAAACGGACATTTGACCGTTCAAGGAATTTATTAAGATATAATTGTACACAATGTTTATGCAAATGTCTACATTGTACTTATGTTTCATACTTATGTTTAAAAATGCCAGTTGACCGAGACGTACAGCTATTAAGTAATTCAAATTTACGTTTACTACGAACTGAGCCTATGCACGTCTATGGATCGTCTCGTTCTACCCTCTCGAGCTTCCCCAAGCCGTTTTTCGTACTCGTCCGAAATGCTAGCGAACGAAGGTGTTTATATCATTAAAACAGGAGGCAAGTGGGCGTTCGGGTGGTTGATGAATTAATCGGGAAATTGCACCAGATCGAACTCGGCGCAAACTGCAAAGTGCTCCCGAGCACGTGAGGAATATTTAATCCGGTCTAAACTCAAGTTTACCAAGTTTAATTCTCAAGAGAGATCAGACATTGTCGGATAATTAATTCATGTTTCTGCCTCACTTGGAGAAGCCTTCGATCATCTCCAGACGCTGGATGTGTGCGGGCCTCGTTGTTGTTCCGACAAGCTGGAATGCAACCCTTGTAATGCAACGCCCGAATGCAAGAAGGGCTTAACTACACATGTACAATGCGGCTTTGTTGGTCGAATTTGGCGAGTCGTAGCTGTATGCAGGGTTACGAGACGGGGGCGCAATACTTTTATTTGGAGGGGTTATTGAATAATCGAGAATCAAGGGCATGGAAAAATGTTGTAAAGTGTATGTCCTGAATACAAAAAAGCTATGAATAATTGACTAAATTAAATGCATACTGAATTTATCCCTTGAATTACTAAAACGTAGGCAATATCTTCAGTAATAATGTAATCATCTAATCATATGAGGTATCGCTCAACTTTTATACAAATATTTCGATGCTAAATCACAAATTCTTGTTTCACCTCTATTATTTGAAAATAGAAATCTGAATAATCACTTGTGATAAACAAATACTAAATGGTGGAATATTTTCGAGTTAAATATCGCCCATAAATTTTACCCAGTTCGATCTGGTTAGTGCTTCAAGGTTCGCACAAATGTTGCCGCATGTTAGATATACACTTTGAAACAGCCTCAAACCAGACTTCGTGTGGGCTTTCGCGTGAAGCAGCGGATTTATGGGCTTGTTAAGGCAGTTCTTACAAAAATTCTACAAATTTCAATGAGGTTATACTGACAATGGTATGGAGGTAACCTCATCTTCATAATAAATTCTAGTTATTGTCAAGAATAAAAAAATTATTTTCTTTTTCATCATCAAATACAGCTCCAATTATAGCTTGACGGTTTCAAGAACAAAATATAGAAACTCTCAGTTGGCCTCCTCAAAGTTCGGTCTAAATCCGGTTGAAAATGTGTGGGCCTGTGTAGTGACATGATTATATAAATGAAACTGACGACCCTAAAATGCTGAATATTTGTGGCAAACAAAATTAAAACGTAATAATCCATCTTGGTTTACGATCGGCATCATTAAAGACTTAAAAACAAAACATCGATTGCACAAAAAACATAACAAAGACAATACGATAACGAATTCTATCAAGACTACGCAAATCTAAGGAAAATGATTAATAGGGATATTTATAGACCATATAAACATTCCTTCGAATTTGCCTTCCTTCCTGATTGAACCTGGAAATGTTTTGGTCGTTTATTAAAAGTAAACAAACATCCAAAACAGTTTTTCCACTCTATGTATACCAGCAGTAATACAGATATGGATTCCGAAGTAGAAGTCCACGAGAATGTGTTTAATATTGATTATATAACCGATGAGGATACAATGTCAGCTCTAAGTTCTGTAAATCCTAAAAGAACCGATGGACTTCCAACATATTGCAACGAACACAATTGCAACCCATACAGTTATGGTCGGAACTAGTATAATTCAAGCATTGCAAATATTAATTTAAAATCTTATATATATTTCTAAAAGTCCTGACTGACTGACTGACTCATCAACGCCCAGCCCAAACCCTTGGACCTAGAAAGCTGAAATTTTGCACAGAGGTTCCCTTTATGATGTATACAAGGAATAAGAAAGGATATTTCGAAATTCAACCCCTAAAGGGGTAAAATGGGGGTTCCAATTTTGTATGGAAAAATAATATTAAATAGACATTTCGACTTGAAACTTCGTAGGAGTACTCCTAAAAACAAATAAGCAAACACGTATTTCGTGATTTTCCAAAAATCAACCCCTTAGGGGGTGAAATGGGGTAAGTAAACCTAAAAATCGATATGGGTGTCGTTATTGAGGTTTATTGGGACGTTGATTGCGAAAATGGCATTTATTTTTAAGTCCAAGACGGTGAACATGACATAAGGGAAGAAACGGGACGGGACGGGACTAGACTGGACGGAACGGGACGGGACTGAGCGGGACGGGACTGAACGGGAAGGGAAGGGACGAAACGGGACGGGACGGGGCAAAGCGGGACGGGGCGGGGCGGGACGGGTCGGGGCGGGGCGGGACGGACGGGACGGAAATGGGAAGGAAAAGGATGGGATGGAAGGGGAGGGGATGGGATGGAAGAGGAGGGGCGGGACGGGACGGGAAGGGACGGGACTGGACGGGAGGGAAAAGGGCGGGACGGGACGGGACGGGAAGGGTCGAGACGGGGCGGGGCGGGGCGGAACGGGATGATACGGAAAGGAAAGGGAAGGAATGGGATGGAAGGGGAAGGGACGGGACGGGACGGAAAGGGACGGGACTGGACGGGACGGGACTGAACAAGAAGGGATTGGACGGAAAAGGAAGGGACGGGACGAAAAGGAACGAGACGGGACGGGACGGAAAGGGAAGGGAAGGGAAGGAATGGGATGGAAGGGGAGAGGACGGGACAGGACGAGACGGGACGAGACGGAACGGGACGGGACGGGACGGAATGGGACGGTACGGAGACGGGGACGGAGAAAGGGACGGGGACGGGGATAGGATGGGATGGGATGGGATGGGATGACAGAAAATAATTAGTCATTAGTTAATACACAAATAACGAACCTCGCGCGAACGAAGTCGCGGGTAAAAGCTAGTATTCCATAAATGTAAGAACTTGAATTTAAAAATGTACTCAAATAGCATTAGCCTTGAAATAATTTGAAATTGTAATAATAGCAAGCTTTAACTTATAACAACAAACAATGTAAAACAATTGGGGGAGCCAGAAGCCAAGCCAGTGTGTGTGTTTTAGCATCCCACAAAAGTCGAAGTAAAAAGATAATAAATACCAATGTATCCAATTCAAAAAGTGATTTCACATTAGTAGCGTGTTGTTTGATCGGCTGCGGAGGTTTTGCATTCATTCCTTGCTCCTCTGTAGAAGGTAAAAGGTATTGGTGTGTGCATGGAGTTTAGCTAGTGTTTTGGTGATGATTTGTTGGTGGTCCAAATAAGAAGCGGAGGTCTTGAAACCCAGGAAAGTCAGCTACTGTCATGCATCATAGCGGAGCTCTAGCTGTGAGCACAGAAGTTGAAATTGAAACCGGGAGCTGAGACTGGAGCCTAGAGCAGTGAGCAGACAACGAACATCACTTTGGCGAGTCATTACGAGGCTTGCGAGGCAGGACAACTGATAATAACAGAGTCCATTCATCGAGTGACTTTCTGGAGGCCCGATAAAGGTCTACAAATCCGACGCAAAACAATAAACAAGGTCAGAAGTCTATTTTCCCTGAAATTAAACCATTGAATTTTCGGTGGCGTCGTTTGAGTTTTTTGTTTAAGGGTGGCGTTGTTTACTTACGTAATATCACCTAGACCATGCATTGATACGTAGCTGTTTTAAATTAAGCCTACTCTGATTTCTTTTGTGCTTTATAAATGTGTGGTTAGGTCACGATAATTTGCTAATTGAAAATTTTCCCATAATTTTGAAAATCCTGTTAGGGTTAAGGTTATACCATAAGTTAAATAGGCAGCGTTGGAGCAATTGCAAAAAAAATTATAGTGCAACAATCCAACCCATAAGATAGAGTCATTAATTAATTTTATATTCTAAAAATATAACACAATCAAGAGCCGAGAAAATCAATTATAGGCGGCAAATATTATAAATTAATAAATATTACAACACAATAGCCAGCCGTATCATTCACAGTAATATATACAAGGCGTGCTAAAAGTTTTTCGCACCTTTTTATGATAAACTGAAATCATTCTCTTTTTAATATAATAAATTATAGACCTATCTCCATTATTCAGTTAATAACTAAACTTTTTGAAACTAGTTTACATAAAGAAACGTTTTCCTATGTCGAACATTAAATATCAATTACACAACATGGTTCTATGCCTAATAGATCAAGAGTTACTAATTTATGTTCTTTTACACAACATATATCGAAGGCCTTGGCTGATAACTTACAGGTAGACGTTATATATACTGACTTCTTCAAGCGTTTCTAAAAGTTGATCGTAAAATCTTAATTAAGAAATTAAAATCTGTCGGAGTATCTACTTGCCCAAGTGTATTTTTCAGCTCTTGTCTGTCTATAGGAGTTGTGTATCGGAGTACTAGAGTACCTTGTCAGGCGTCCCTCAGGGTACCAATTCAGGACCTCTATTATTTCTTTTCGTGTGAAATGGCTAATGCAATTGCTGATGAAATTGACATCTCTATGGAAATACAAAAGCGTTTAGATGGAACTGTTCTGGCGCACTGTATGGAGCCAAGTCAATTGGTTGACATTTTTAATTTTAACTTAGCTATGCATTTGTGTATGTTCTTAGTTTTTATTTCAATTAGTTGGTCATTGATAATCTACATTTGTTTCTTTACCTATTACGCTGATATTTTTACACTTTTATATATTTTAAGCGCATTTGCGGTTTCACTTCTGTTTAGTTTTTATTTTGTTGTACTATGCTGTGACGTAATTCTAGTTCTTCTGTTAAGTGAATTTTTCGCGCTATAGAAATAAAGTACAGATTTATGGAGGTTCTTTTGTTCCCCAACCCTTTAGCCAGAGACCAGCTCATCAGGGAGTTAAAAAAGCAATAAAAGTAAGTATAAGTTTGATTTATGATCCATACAACACACACATGCAGAACAGACGTTTTCTTTTCCCCAGCTTCGTAAACTGTATCACCCCACATTACCCCACATGGCTTCAGCCAATCAGCATCGTCGATTAGGTGGCATGTTTTGTTTCAACCAATATATGCAATCACCTGTTGTGTCTGACGCCGCTTAGCGATTTTCAACTATCGTAGCGGCAATGTGTTGGCGACCAGTCTTCAGCTAGTTCTTCAGAGTTGACAGTCTAAGATATTTGACGCTTCTTGCGCTTCTGGGTGCTCCGGCACTCAGGGTCGCTTCCTTTTGTACCGCTTTATTATGTGTTGTATCGTTTCATATGGTGCCGTGTCGTGCTCTTGGGTGGGCAACAGTTAGTTATTCGCGAAGATCCTTCAGCAAGACCGTCAAGGAGTTAGTTGTGCAGAAAGGTGTCCAGTGGCTTTATGTGTTGTGACCCCGGCCGGTTATTGGTATTGGAGGAGACCTCTTCATATTGCTTCTTGCGGAATCAATCACGGAACCAAGTCAACGAAGGTTGCTTAGGGTGGGCGTTGCCGAACTATCATCTCGTTTTATCGTCCCGTTAGCTGCACGTCCGGACTCTATCTTGGAGGATCAGTCACGTTTTTCGTAGTCATCGTCCTGACCCGGTTAAGCTCGTTTAATCCCGTTTTTATCAAACTTCTCAGCAGCATCTACAGCGGCAGAAGCACTGGCGCATTTTCGAGAGACATCAACATTCACCGCCGCCAGAATCTTACAAGGTACTGGGTAATTAACATTATAGTTCACGCCGTATCGTTTTCGTAAAAGTGTAAATCTGACGCACGTTTATAAAAAATCGCATAGCGGTTATCTGAAACAAAATCATTCATGCTTGTCCCACTAATTAGTAATCCTGTTGGATAATTAATTAGAATTACTTATAATAATGTATATTTATTTTTAGGACGTCGTGTAGAGATTAGGTTTCACTAAATTACGCCAGCTGTGAATACATAATTTATTGTCGTAATCTCGTTTTAGCTATAACAATCTGGTTCATTGGGGTAATCACGTTTTGTGCTCTATTGGTCGCAGCTTATAATATAACTAATAAATAAAGGATTAGGCGGTAGTTTTCTGGCGTTTGTGTTTACGTGGCCAGAATTTAGGCCGCTACCATCAACCACTATACCACAGCTATTTTGGGTGATATGGCTGTTTAATCTTTCTGGTGGCATGACCAAATATCGGCTGGTTGCTGTTGCCAAAAGCCAGGATTACACTCAAGAAGCAATCTCATTCACTAAGGGAGCAAGAGTTTAAGTTTTGTTTTCTATTAAGTGTTTCATTAACTTGCAAATTGTGGGGCTGAGTGCTACCATGGCTCGGGCTGAATCCTTCAATTCTCCGTGCAGTTTACATTGTGTCATTGCGATAGCCCCCGGTGCCGCCACCTCCACAGGTACGGGGTACCCCAACCCACAAATTTTGTTTTCTTTTTCTTAGAACTCGAGAGCTACCGGAGCACCTCTCTGGGCCATCGCCGCCCAGTTCGCCCGAATCTTAGCTCGTACAGGAGGCTCACCAGTGCCGACATCCCCGAGGCACCCAGGCCACCGCCCCCGCCGAGACGCCGCCCCCCAGCTTCCCCCGCATGCCTGAATCCGGAGACACGCCCACTGAACGAGCCGCCTGCGAGGCCAAGACTCCTGAAGGCCGCTGGCTGCTCCGCATAGCGCAAGTCCGCCTCACCGGCTGCCCCCGACGCTTCGGGGTAGTAATCTTCCTCAGCCCCGAGGAAGAAGCCGATTTCGAGCAGTTGTGGGAGGAGGCCGACAATCACCTTCTGCTGGGCGAAGTACAGCTGTCCCCCGCTCCACCGAGGGAAGGGACCCCCGGAGGAACTCCCGCCTGCGACTCCGCTCGCCGCTGCCCCTAGTGCCCGAACCCCCGCCGCATCCCGGGAGTCAGGCGTTTTCCACGACGCCGCCGCCCCCAGAGAGGAGATAACGCTCGACCGTGGAAGTGCACCTTGAACAGACAGTGTAGTGTTTCGGGCTCGCGAACGCTAGATAGCACCCTTGGTGACGTGCAGTGCCCCGCGCCCAGACTATAGCCACCGTGCCGGACATGAACAGTAGTGTTTAAGTAGATTTAGTCAGTTGTGTGTTTGTTTTATCTTTCTCTTTCTTTTGTTTTGCTTTATAAATAAATTCTTGCTGTATTTCTCTATTTATTGTTCTGAATAGTAAAGAATTCTCCAGCCCTTTACCCATTGGTCGCAACGCCTACATCCGCTGAGCTAGGAGGGCACACATGGCCATTAGCCACTATTCTTAACCGCTGCCACACCCTCAAGAGCGAGACGTGTAGCAAGGTGTGTTAATGTGACGTAAGTTGATTATTATATTTATCCTGGCGTTAGTCAGTTTATGCTGAAAGCTCTGTGATACATAGATTAGTGATGCGAAATTATTTAATTGAACATTTATACGTAAGTACCGCATAAGTGGCCATTTTATGCATTTGTTACTACTTGACTGTGGTATTACGAACATTTGTTAATAGTACTTGTGTTATTTTGTCACTGCGACCCCCTGACTTTGGCCTTATATGATTAACTTTTTAGATATCTTGCGATTAACTGTCTTCTTTTGAGTTTATGAGTTCTCGATTCAATCTGGTCAGATTTGTCGTAGCTAAAGACTTGTTGGAGCCCTCACAAATTATACTTGATTGAATATTTCAAGTCAAAACCGAGCCATCTCCTGGCGGTTAGCCGGGTTTCGAATGTGCCTACGTAGTGTCGTAATAAATATAGTAAAATACTGGTCGTCCATTGTTAATGCCTATTTCCAATATTTCCAATGGTGATCTTGAAGAAAGTGAACCCGTAGATGTCGACATTGCTGACGATAATCTATTTGACTGGTGACGCTCCTGAAGGTGGCGTTGTCGGGGTGTACTTTCTTTATTGCCAATGCTGTTTGTAGAGGCGAACATTTTTGCTTTGTTGTTGTTTCTGAAGACAATGTTGATAACGATGACGTTTTAGAAGGGACATTGTGAAAAGTTAATTTTCTGTTATCAATACTTTCAAAGGCGATTTTTTGAAGATGATCTTGCCGAAGGTAATATCATTTAAAGCCATATTAAAAAAGAATCTATTGTCTAGAAGACGACATTTTGGAGAAAAGAACAACGGTAAAGGCATGGTGACTTTATCAAACGCGACATTGTAAACAGCGACATTTTTAACTGATGGCGTTTGGAAGCTACATTGTTAAGTTAAACCTTTGAAATTGCATCTGTTTTTACGGTAAATTCGTGAAAAATGGTGCTGTTGAACTCGATTTTGGGTAACGCGAAGACAACTTTATGGAAGATATCGTTTCGAAAAGAGTGCTTGTTGATGGTATCGGTTATAAATGAGACGTTGTTAAAAGCTGTTGATTTTGATTGTAAACGTCTTCAGTGTCAACCGTGATTAAAACTTATTAAGAGCGACGTTTCTGGAAGCGTTTTTTAAGCGACCTTTTTCAAGCCATAAGTTTTATTTGAAATATTTTTTTCTGGCAATTAGATGGAAAACTACGCTTTTGAAAGCGATGCTGTTACGGAGATAGCGATTAGGGCTATTTTATTAATTGGAAACGTTGTTATGGCGAACTCGTTGTGAATGATGCTTTTGAACTCGATTTTGAGTAGGGCGATGTCTAGAAAATAACATTGATGGCGACCTTACCAAGTGCAACGTTGTAGAAAGCGAAGGCGTTTTTGAAAGTAAAGTAGTAGAGGATTAGATGTTTCAACTGCAAACTGTTTTATAACGCCCTTGGTGTAAATTATGCTTTTAAACTCGACTTTGTGCAATGCGATGTCTAGAAAGTGATATTTTGAAAAAGCAACATAAAGGACTACACTTTATCAACCTCGAAATGTTTGAAGAAAACTACACTGAAAGGGACCTTACTATAAGTGTGAAATTGTAAATGGCGATATTTTTGGATGAAGACGCTTGTTAACTTTGTACTTACCTTTAGATCGGCGTTCTCTATTTTTAACTCAACAGTTTTTCTGTAGGTTTTCCCGCCCAATACTAGTTGCTATAATTCGAATTTCAAGATAAAATGAGGCAGACGCCAAAATAACTATACGAACCCTGTTAACAGGCAATAACTATGCAAACGTTAATTTGTGGTTTCCTAAATCGCTTCTAAGCTCGAATCTATATTCGTCGAAAAAGTGATTCTCGCTTCTAAAATCTCCTACCAGGACGGTTGGCCAGTAATATTCCCTACTATAACCAAACCATTTGAAATGGCGAGATTATCACCAAATAACCCACGAAACTTATTTCACGTTCAAATGCTGTCACACGTTTTGTTCCAAAAACAAAAACCGTTGTTTATTTTCCTCCTTTAGTAACGACCATTGCCAATCTGATATTAATTTTTATGAGCTTTTATCGCATTAATCCCACTTGATCTTTTATTCTCTAATTATATAACGTAAACTACTAGTATAGTGCCAAAATGCTTTTAGCACGTAACACGCTTTCAGAGCGATATGTTAAAAGCTGTTGCTTTTGATTGTAAACGGATTCAGTGTCAACCGTGCTTAAAAATCGTTGAAAGCAACGTTTCTGGAAGCCTTTTTTTAAGCGACTTTATTCAAGCAATAAGTATTATTTGAAATATTTTGTCTGGCAGTTAGATGGAAAACTACGCTTTTGAAGGCGATGCCTTTGCAGCGATAGCGCTTAGGGCTACTTTTTTTATATTGGAAACGTATAATAGGTAGACAGTATAATATTTTTTAATATAAATGCAGTGCTGACTGAAATTTAAATTTTAAAAGGGAAAAGGTTATTATTTTGTATTTTTTTATTTAACGTCAAGTTTACCAAAGAATACTGGTTTTATGTTAATTTCAAATATTGGCAGTATCTCAACTAGTGTTATTGTCTTATTGTCTTTATATCGCCTTGCCATTTTAATTTTAATTACAAACCTTGTTCAATGGTAAAATATTGCGATGGTCTTTAGCCCTGTACTCGGCTCTGGTTGCAATACAGAAAATACAAAATACAGTCACAAAAAAACAAAGTCGAGGCAATGCAAATAACTGGGAAAAGTCATGTAATTTTATTAAATCAGAATAATACTGGTAGAATGGACGATTAACTTTAAAAGCATTCAAATGAGTATACAAATAGGGGAACTCAATTTCAAGTGTTGGAGTTAATAAAAGAATTTCCAGTATAATTTCAAAAGTTTGGCAATGTAGAAGCCACACATGAATTAGTTAAAATTGACACAAGAATTCAAATTGTGCAGAACTTGAGATGAAGGGTTAGTTAGTACAGTAATTAAAGAAAAACTGACGTTGTGAGCTTATTTGATTAAGGTAAGAGATTTACGAATTGGATAATGCAAGCAAGATTAGCATAAAAGAGATTTTGGCAAAAAGGACACAGTTAGTTATTTTTGAAGAAAATGAAACAGTAAACAGGAAATAGACAAGTCTAGTGCTATTAGTGAGTCAATGAAGTGATGTGAGCAAAAAGACATTTGTTATAAACAATTTAATGGACAAGAAGATAGGTTATAAACAATTTACTTTGAAAGACAATAATTTTAGTATTAAGATTTCTAGTTAAATGTTTGTAAAATATGAACTTAATGTTAAATGTTGTACTAAGCTGATTTCCTTGTATTTGATTTTTGATGTTCATTTGTTTTTAGAAGCTTGGATATTCAATTATTATTAACAGTTGACACCAGCAGCATCTGCCTTTTACTCTGCAGTTAATTAAAGTTTTTATATGGTTAAAATAAAGATACAGAGTTGAAACTTTACCAAAGTGTGCAGTTTTATGTGTGTAACCAGTGGTGTTAAAAGGGGAGATCCATCTTAAAAGAGAAATTTTTACGCCTCCTTTGACGAACCAGCAACGGCAGGCACCTGAGGAGATTGCAATCGAGATCCCAGCGTTCCGGAGGGCTACGAACGGGTCCAGAAGGTGGAGACAGGCTGTCCGAGGGTCCCAGCAGCGATACCGGCATCAAAGGGCGACCGCAGGTACCGCAGGCACCAGGGAAGGCTTTCCGCAACAGCTACCGATGCAAGAGCGAGGTTAGTGTGGGAATTTTCATTAATCGACCGTAAGGGCGTGAAACATATGAGCCTACCTGTGTCTCGTGAGCTTCACAACCGAGGGCCAGCATTAGTTTCTGTCCAGGCAACGATAATCAGCCAAAAATCTCAATTTAATCCAAATTTGGAGGTTAGAATGCAAGAAACAAAAGAGTAGGCGCAAACAACGAAGATCCGGTTTTCCTAGAACAAAATAATGTACAGACGCTACCACAAAGGCGCGAAAATCAATCCATAACTCACCTGATTTTTAATTTGCTCATAATTTGATTTTACTAGTCATTTCACAACGCAGAAAGTCGCACAAACTGAAATTTATGTAGGTCAAGGTTAACTGTCAACTCGAGCACCGGCGCAGTGCAGTTTTGATATTATTTCCTAGTGGCGTGCTGCCATTTTCAAATAAATTTAAGGAACCCGACACCTGAGAGCTGAGTTTTCATGTTCTTAATTTTGGAGCTAGCAAATATTATCAATAACGGTTATATGCCATGTTTAAGAGGGCAAAATACCATATATATTACTAGTTAATTTGGTGAACCCAAGATTAGTCAGTTTAATGTAACATTTACCGATCTTTGAAAAATAATTGGTATGGTAGACAATTTTAATTTAATTTATTTTATTCTATAATAATAAAAACACACATATCATATCATAGCAATATATTGGTTGTATAATGGCAAGCAATATTGGCAACTGCTAGTATTTCACTCACTTAGTTGTTATGGCGACCTCGTTGTGAACGATGCTTTTGAACTCGATTTTGACTAAGGCGAAGGCGTTTCTGAAAGTAACATTGTAGAGGGTTAGATTTTCAACAACAAACTGTTTCATAACTACCTTGGTGTAAATAATACTTTTGAACTCGAATTTGTGCAGTGCGATTAGGTGGTTTTTATAAGCGTTAACGATGTTTTGAGCACAATATTGTAGAGAGTGATATTTTTGCATTGCTACAGTTTGGAATGCGGCCTTGTTAATTAGTTATGTTTCTAAGCTGACCTTCACGAATGAGATATTTTGAGAGTAGCATTATTAAGGCCAAGATTTTTGATATGCGAAGTTTTTTAATGCGCCTTGTTGTTAGTGACTAAATATGACAATCACCAATACAAGTAAGAAAACGTAAAACGATATATGTTCTTTATTGACCTGACATCATTACCCAAACAAGTGAAGCAATTACTATTAACCACGTTTTGAAAGAAATAAGGGAAAACTGTTTAAATAAAATCTAAGACTTTGTGTATTTGCACATTATAAGCTATGGAACGACACACTGATTTAGTAACTGGAGGTTTGCGGAAGTAAGACGAGACCGACCTTGGTATTGATCTTAATCTTGTTATTGACTGTCGAGATCACAATAGGATTGAGTCACATATTCGTTTTCGTCTAGAAGTTGTCTAGGTAGTCTTGGATGTCAATTTTGAATGTAAAATTAGTGCTTTGTATAAAAGTAAACTTTCTGGTGTTTTACTGTTTTTATTTGTTAATTGCTAGTAACGAAGATTTCCCTCGCAGAATATTGGGCATTGATCACAATATTACCAACAATTTACAAAATCTGGGAATATTAAATGCCAGCAGAACCAAGGGGTTTTTCAGTTAGCTGACAGAGTCCGTATTTACGGCAAATATATTCTTTGAAAACCGAATGCAACAATAATTCTTTTAAGAAACGTTACGGCGTAATCATGTTACATGGTGGTCCTGTTGTAAATGCTAGATGCACCAGGCGATTACCAGAAATGATTGCATTAAGCGCATTCTAACAATTCTCCTTTGTTAAGATCGACAAAGCTTAAATCGCAGAAAAGAAAGAAGATTTTCTACAATAGAGAATTATCAGATTTGTGTACAAAGCTGTACAAATAATGTCGGAATCCTTATTTGTTTTGTGTATCTTTAAACAGTTGGAGACGTGGGCCGTGCAGGTTCAGGTAACTCGGGTCAATTGATAAGCTTTATTTTTTATTGGAATAAATGCACATGCAAACATCGAGTTTATTATATATACAGCTTAGTTGAAGCTTTGATTTAACATTTACTGATATTAATCCGAGTAGTAACTACCTTTTCATTACTGTATCTGTAAAAGTTTGTCCACTTTGGACTCCTAAAAGCTTCTTAAATAATACTATGTAATTCTTGCCCCAAAGAAAGGAAATTCATCTAATTAAAAAAACTAGAAGTAAGGGTTACATTCTATAGCTTTACTTAAATTGGGTTGACTTCGTGTAACTCTACTTCACTCTACACTTTGTAGGTTAGATTCAGTCTCAAACTCCTATACTTAGAATTCATGTAAAATTATAAATTTTGTTATATCGCTATGGTAGTTTACACGCAGCAGTTCTGTTTAGTTATTCCAGGGGAAACGTTAAATGATTAAATTAAACTACAAAAAACAGAATTCATTAAAATGTTATCGTTAATATATTATATTTATTTTATTTTAATTATGTATGTATGTATATTGCGATGGATAGCTCTGTTTGTCTCCAATTAGCTATATTATAAATTAATTTAATTGTTATAATCCAAAATGCACAATCCTGTGTTTAATTTTATTATTGTGTTTGAACTTTGCCTGTCATTTTATTAGGCTGGTTAAAATGTGACCTGTACTAATTTACTGCACAAAATAAATGGTTGTATACCCTTTTCAATATTTTATTTAGCTGCAATTACTTTGGAAAAACGCTAGCTCAGTAGAACAATAACTCTTTAATCCCAGGGTGAGTCCCTATTAAGTTATAATTTAGAGTTGGTCTGATCCGGTACTGTACACCAGAATTAGTTCGAATGCGCGGTAGTTAAATGTTTACCAATCTTGTAAAAATCCCACAAAATGGTTTATGTTGTGCAGTCAGCGGTATTTACTTTAAAATGAGCGAAATTATGAACATTCGTAAGGTATTTATTCAAATCTTCGCGCTTTGGCGGCAAATAACATCTTTTGTTTCAGGCAGGTAGTTATTTCGTGACGTCAGATGGACGCCGTCTTAAATTTTGCAATTGTTTAACCGAACGCTTTGATACCTTCGCATAACCTCAAAATTTGGGACGCCTTGCTTATTTTTCGAACTGCGCCTTCGGTTGAGCCCTGAACAAGCTGGTATCATCTTCAGTAGGGCCTAATATTGTATGCCCCTCGAATTCCGCACGCTAACACAGTTATTTTAGGTAAATTTCCTACCTTTACTAATTGGTGGTAGCGCCCGCAATGCTCGGAGACGACCCCAATTGGTATTTGCCTCCTGAACGGCTTTCTCTGGTGTTGATGCTGGCGGTTGCACTCCTGCAGTCCTGTCCGATGTGTAGCAGTAAAAACCCCTGCCTCTGGACCCTTCTCTTGGCCGGAATTGGATATCGGAATCCAGATTTAAACGGCTATTATATAAAAACTTTAATTGAAGTGGAGCACAAATTTCACAATGTCAAGCTTTATAATTATTCTTTTGTTCTCTTTTGTTTTTCCGTCATTTAAAACAAAAACAAATATCGTTGCTATATTTACAATGCTAACGGAAATAAGTTTTAATGAATTTTAGCACATAATAGAAATAAGTTTGAGTACATAATTTTACATTTTAAAATTTCTTGCAAACTAAAATATTGTCTAAATTGTTTCTTTGCGCCACACACATACACATTTTATTAATTGCTCTGCTTTTCACTAACGTTAATGCACTGATTATTTAAAGAGTTCTTTACTTCTTATTTGCTTCTTCCATGTCCTGCTGCTTGCTTTTCAAATTCCTTTTTTCAGTCCTGCTACCTGCTTTTCAAAATTGCTTTTTTGCAATTTATTGTTATTTTATTCCTGATTTCTTTACCTTTTAGAATTCCTCACAAATTTCACTGACTAGCTTAATTGAAATCTACGTTTCTTTTACATGCACGTAGCAAACCTTTTTGTGTCTAGTATTTTCTTTCGGTTTGGCTATTCATTCTGCGCAAACCTATTGTTTAATTATTAAAAGTCAACTTCGACCCCTTTAAAAACAAGCTTTGCTCCTTCTTTTCTTTTACTTAATTACTTTACTATTACTGACATCTCTTTACCAATGCATTCATTGTTTGATTGTTAAGCTTATCATTGCAGTCATATAAAACACCCCAACTCTGTGCTTACTGAATTGTTCATCATGTTGCACTGTTAGCAGAGTCGAGCCGTGGGCGTAATACCATTACAATATATTGTCGGTACCCTCATTTTACCTTGCGGTGTAGAGGCTGGTGCTCTATACCCTTGCGTCTGCAGGCACAGTTCTCAACTTTTCCCGGCTTCGGGTTACAAAGTTGAAGTGCACCGTTGTGTGTACCCAGCAACTACTGTGTGAAGTGTGTGTCTTGTTTATGTGTTGACCTTGTTACTTTATCTCTTAGGTTTGTGGTTCTGAATAGAGCACAGTTAAATTGGTGCCCAACTGTGAATGGTCTCACCAAGCCCGATTCCACTTGCCAAGGCTGCGGAAAAATTCCGGCCCCCGCGGGATTCGAACCGAGAACTTGCTTAAAGCAATCTTAGCTTTTTCCCAACTGCTCTATTCGGCTTCTTTTTATTTTAATTAAACACATAGAACAATTTAAATTCTGGGGAACCATCAACAAAGTTTTGTGGTGGGTCTCAAATTTTCTATAAAAAGTTAAATTTAACGTTACCTATAATTATCGCTTTATTGTGTTGAGTAACATTGGCGACACCTTGAGGTGATTTGAGTATTCATGCTGGTAATGTTGGAGCTGCCAAGGAATTTAGAAGGTTTGCTTTAATACGTGCTCAATAAATAAAGCAATTTGTTTGTAGCAATTTGTTTGTAAAGGTCCTTATAATAATAGGCATAGGCGTAATTTTGTGGTTATATTGAGATCGAATTTCTTTGGTTTGAATTTGATCTAATGCTAATTAACGAAGTTGTCATAGAACCAATTTTTGTAGAGGCTCAACCTGTGAGAGACAGTTTTTCATCTCCAAGAGTTAGTCGTTCGAATAATGAATGTATGAGTCACCCATACGGCCAGTGGTAACCTATGCCAGCGAGACGTTGTACATGGCAAGGAAAGATGATGAAAAGCTACACACCTTTTAACGTAGAATCATTAGAAGGACAGTGGGACCTAAAAAACAAAAGAAGGAGAATACAACCGACTGATGAATTTGGAAATTAGAAATATTCTCGAAGAAGATGTAGTTAATTTCTTAAAAGCGCAGAGGATACGATGGTATGGGCATATACAAAAAAGAGAGACGAGTTCTACAATAAAGAAAATAAGTGAATGCAAATCTGAAATAAGCAGACCAAGAGGCAGGACAAAAAGAAGGTGGGAACACCAGGTGAAAATGATCTACATTCCATGGAAACCCAGGACAAGAGAAAGGACATTAAGGACATGAAAAACGGAGAAGATAGTAAGCAGAGCAAAAACGGAAAGAAAACTGTAAAGAAGCTGGACACCGTGAACTGACTCACCACACCAATCGAGTCGGTAGAGCTCCACAAATGGAGCGGTTCTAATCCCTCTAAGGATGCACAACCGGATACACACTGTGTTCAAACTATTTTTGAACATGAATTTAGTGAATAAAGTGAAATAGAGTAAAGACAGAAGTGCACGCATTTCTACAAAAGAACTGCATAAGTTGCGCCAGATAAAATATGGGTCAGGTTTCTGTGTCGCGATAACAACTAAATGTAAACGGCACACGCAACAAACGCCAGTTCCTTATATTTCAAAACAGACGTTGCAAGTTTTAATTGTGTATTATACCGCATGTCAAAGGCACAGCGCAGCAATTTTGTAACTAGTGGGTCAAGATAACAAACTTAGCGTTTAATATTACGCACATATGATTGTAATTATTTATAGTAGGAAGTAAAATATGGCATACATTTATTGTATAAAAGCTATGTGATATGTATTAGAATTTAATATACGTTCAACCACGAATGTGTATTCATTGATGGGGTTAAACACAGGCCAAGATTGTTTGTAACGAAGTATTCAGGCCTAACTACTTCCCCCTATCTCTTAACAACAAAATAATCTCCAACTCCTGTCGAATAAAACTAAACTGGTTTTTAAAAACAAACATAAAAGGTGCTAAGTTCCAATTAATTTTGGGACACATCTTTTACACACTGAATTTATGAAAAGGGCATAATATCTGGCTAATAATTAATTAAACAAAAAATAAAGAGTCAAATAGCTGAATTTTTTGGTAGCTAATAAAATCACACAAGAATTTAAATTTGATTATTTAACATGTGTTGAAAATAAACATTAATTCAAATTTCATTATTACAAAATAATACTAATTAATAGTAATAGCCCAAAATATATTTGGACTCGACTTGAGAAGTCAACAGTCGGTTATGCTTCTAGTCTAATATCAACGTACTCGAGGACCATCTATGTATCAACCAACCCAAAAGATGATGTAATTTTTGTGTGCAGCCTACTAGTAAATAACTGGCAATCATTTTCATATAGAAAAGTATTTTAATTGCTTGTTAACCTCCGCTTCGGTACCGCTTACGTGTGAATTATCCATACAGCAGCTCTACAATAATCGAATTGCCACATAGCCGAAACTATGTTAAACACTACCAGAAGTGCGAGAATTTTTACTCGAGTAAGTACCAGTGAAATTTATAGAAGCCTACATTACGAGCTGACAGACAGACGGGTATTGCAAGCTAATAAACATTGGCACATTAGCAGAACCTAATTTTCTTTTGCGAGTATATGTATAATAAGCTGGTTATGAGTGTGCACATCAGTTTTGCAGCTTTAGGTGCATTATAGTTTAATATCATTAGTGGTTGTCAGTCCAGTTAGTGATGGTTTTGTTACGATATGCACGTTTTCAGCTTCTACACATTATTCGAGGCAATGATTTTCTGTGCATAATTATCTGTTTGTGTAATATGAAAAAATCGTGCTGAAGGTTTATAGGAAAACTTAAAACGTTGTAAATCTAAATATCACAATTCCATCAATTTTTATATTGTTTTGAAACAGCGAAAAACTACGTTACGAAACAATAGCATTCAAACAGTAAATAACTTTGGGGAGAAATGTATCTTTTCTGGGTAGAAAATTGCTTAGTACTAGGAAACGCGTCAGCTCATAAAATATAGTAACTATGATTCTGATGTACAAATAACTTAATTTGACAAATCGACAGTTTCTACCACTTAGTTTTACTACCATGGTCGGTTTGTAGCTGTATATGGTTTCCACGTACCTAGATTTTCCGCATTGGAAATGTCGTGATTACCTTTGGGGAAACTTTGATGTTTTAAGAACACGAATGATAGTAGCGACAAGTAATTCATATTACTAAAATGCCACTTTAAAGTTGAAACTACTTTAAAGTAGTTTTGATAGTTGTTGCGACGTTTTGAAGACACTGAATATTCCTTCAAAGTCGTGGAACTTTAATAACATTTTCGCTACCTATCGAAGGGAAGGCTACTCTGCACTATAAGGTGCTTGTCACCTATTAAACTTACTATGAAGTAAACTGTACCATCTGGTGCCCAATATTTGTAAAATTTCTTGCTGTGCATTGTTGTGTAGTGTGTAGTAATGTGGCTTTTAAAAATAATGAAAGCTGCTTTCAAAGACAAGGTTGGTCACAAGAGAGAAACAACTTGCCAATATTATACGACCTATTATAAAAACTGAATATGTTCTTCTATATTTCATTAAAAATAAATATAGAAACACTGCGTGACATCGGTCATCTGAATAAAATGTGAAATTAAAAACGAGATAGAGATTAAGGTTCTAGGTGGAGCTATGAAGTGGTAATGGAAACTTTGCACAAGCAGTTTGTAGTAGTCACAACTCTCCCGGGACTTTAACCCTTAACTGGTAACGTGTAAATTTGGAGCACAACTGGTAGCGTCGCAGTCTGTGAGACTGGTACACCTTTGAAGCGAAAAAAATTAAACTGTTTTAATTTTTTTTTATATATATATAGAGAGTTTGTTAAGCATATATTTTTTAGTGTTAATAACCGAAAACTTAATGTAAAGAAAAAATTATAAGATAATTTTCAACTTGAACACAAATTGGCAATGTACTTTTTACCAGACCAAGATAAAAAAAATAAAAACTTTTGATCAAAAGTAATTTTATTTATTTTCCGATTAATAATAAGTAAAACAATGCATTTGTAAATAAAACTTAAAGAAATATTGTAATTCGCAGGGCCTGCCATGTCTACCAGAGGAAAAAATTCTCACGTAAACCGTAACGTTCCGTCTCACAGACTGCACTAAACTAAAAAAAAATCACATCTCCAGCGTCAGTTACCCAAATTTACCAATAATTGTGCGATAGGTGGGACACCAAGAAGAGAAAGATTAGGTGAGATCATTCGCCGAAAAGAGGTACGCTTTTGCTGAAAATTTGAGATTAAAATTTGCTTGCAGTCTCACAGACGGCACGTTACCAGTTAAGGGTTAAAGTGAGGCTATAGTTCTCTTGGGTACTTTGTAGTAAATATAACTTTAAAATTACATATTTGTAGTTTCCAACCCACTATCGTCCAATGGCAATCACTTTCAAGTAATATTTTATTGTTTATCGCCTTGAAAGTTATTTTTCTCCAAAATACACCATTTTTATGATCTAAACTTACGACACCATTATTAAAAAAACATGAATCTTTATGTCACAATGGTTTAAAAAAAATAGATTATCGTTTGTTTAGCAAATATAATAAATTAATACATACTATTTTGTTTCAATTCGATATTGTAAGTTAAAATGAATTTTTGAATGGCGCGCAGTCTGATTTGGACGTATCATCATTATGTTTGACACTAAACTTACATTCGTGTTTAATTTTGCCTAACACAATGAACAACTGATCATGGTGGATTGAAAAATAAGTACAATAGTAGTATATTCTATAACAAGTTGAGAAAAGTGTAGTTTTTTGTCCAAGGTGGAGCTTTCTAGTTGAAGGGAATTCGAGATTACAAGCGCACCGAGGCAGAAACAAACTTTATCACGTGTTACTCCTGCTATTTATTTACTTCAGCGAAATGCCTAAACATGTTGGTATATTAATATAAAAATCATATAAAATATTGTGCATTTAAAAATTAAACTATGCGTTGCTATACATATAGGGGGCCACTTTTTTAAACGAATTTGTATTTAGGAATACACTACATTCTCCTACGGTAAGGAAAAACATCGGTTGCAAGACAAAGCAAGCAACACTAACCAACAAAGTATAATATAGTTCCGTGAAAGTGGCGGCTACTAAGCCGCAATATCGTCAGTATATAACTACGTCAATGAAACGTAGCCTGCAAGTTACACCAACGTCGTCTAAACATTGCGGTGACCAAAAATTATTCCCAATTTTAGTCGCGTGCACGTTATAGGAACGTTCTTGTTACGTGACCATGACAAGTTACGAAACACTTTAAAGTCCTACAATAGTTACCGGTACGTTCAGCGACCAATTAATTGATGATTCAGTCCCCGTCATAGATTCTGAGGGAAGCAAGAAACTGACCTGATTAAGCAAATGGTAATAACGGCTACTCACACCTGCCTATAAATACTCTCCTATTATATACCGTTTGCTCTAGTGAACGAACTTGAGAAAATAGAAGGAAACATAAAATAAAATTTTAAGCAATTAAAAAAGCAGTATAGGTAATAGCTTACATGTTTTAGCAAAAACTTAATAATACCGATGAACTATACTAGAGTATTTAGAAATTCTGAATCAATAACTGCTCGTAGTACACCTGTCCCTGAATCTAAACTGATACTCGTAATTAGAAAAAAGACTGAAAAACAAGAAAATTATTTTCACAATACGAACTGGCGATTTACCAGGGAGAAAGAAATAGGTACATACAAATACAACAAGTTCCTGCGGGTACGAAGCTATATCCAGATAAAATAACCAGCTAAACCGGTCTGCTAATACCTGCGCTCTCAATAACTGTTTAGACGAACTAAGAAGCTAGAAAGAGTAGAATATAAATAAGAAAAAGTTGCAGTGCTACATATTGGGAAAGTTCGCCTGCAAAATAAAATCGAGTCCGACCTTAAAACGATTTAAAAGCTATAGGTGATACAGTGAAACGCAGAAATAAAAATACGGATAAAAATTGGAATACTGAAAACCAATGACAAACTCCAACAATGACTTCTAAAAACGTAATAGAACAAGATAGTGAAATGCAGAAATGAAAGAAGAAATAAAGAAGTAAAAAGAAACATGAAAAAGATATACCCGTATCAGCTGAAAATAGGAGGGAATTAAATGACGATCAGTACCTTCCCTATGACTAATATATTTCCTTCCAGATCTCTTACAATTGATACTGTTTTATTTCCCATACGACATATAGGTCTCTAAAACTAAACCACTCTCCAATCGACAAGTGCATACAAAGTAAAAGCCTTGGTTTTGAAAGTTTATTATGACACTTTTACGAAGAGCAACGATAAAGGTTATAGTTCTCGTTTTCTAGAGTAAACTAAAGCCAATATAGAAGAAGAATACAGTAAACTAAACTTTTCGTTAAATTTTTTTTTTGCTACATCTGAAGTTGTAGTTGAAGCCGTATTCAAGCTCCCGATCTTCCACAACTAGCTCGCAGGGAAGGGAGGTCTACGGTATTAATTTACCCGTCCCTGTTTCGGGATAGTCAAAACAGGAGATACTAGGGCGCCACCATGAAAAATTCAACACCAAGTTTGATACAACCACTTCGTTCACGGCCGAAGTCTAGTGCAGAATGGATGCTTACGTAGGATTTAACCCTTTTAAACCTTTCAATGCAACGTGGCTTGAAGGGCGCGGTTTCTTACTGCATTAGCTAGTTGATACTGTTAGTGACAGAAAATTCAAAATATTACAAATGAGGTTTATTAAACAATTTAAAAATACGATTGGAAAGGGTAAACAAGCAATCTACAATACGTGCAGTTCCACAATACATAAAACAAGTTGCAACATTTTATTTATAATTATAATAATTGATTTTTTTAAAATTTTTTTTGCACGTACTTTAGTAACTAGTTAATATATAGATCTTTTTTTCCCTTAATTTGCAAGTTTGTAATATATTTATCTAATATTTATGTCAACTATAGTTATAGGTGATTTTCGTCTCTGGTACCCATTCTTACTTGTTTGCCTTTGCCACTACCATACAATCTAACTAACTAACTAACTAATTAATACCTTACTGTATGTATTGTGCGAATTATGTATATTTTGTTTAATAGTAACCTGTAATTGGTTTATCTGTTGGCTACTTGCTAAAATAAATAAATAAATAAATAAAATCCAAAATGAAAGTAAACGATTCGGCAAAAGACAAGCAAATAAAACTGGGGATCCTTGCGAACAACGGGAAGACAGCTCGACTCAAAATAGTAAAGTTCGAGTGCACAATTCAAAACATTAAATTTCGAGTGTACGACTTCGAACTGCCTTCTGCACATGATAAAAATACATCGCAGTAACTTTGACAATAACACAACACACACATGCTTTATGTATTACGAAACTACATTAAATTTTAAAAAAACAGCATGCAATGATGTTAAGTTAAAGTTTTGTTGTGCATCAAGTAAACGTTATTAACTTTAAACACACACTCAGATGTTCGCACTTCCATAAAACACCTTACTAGCTAAATTACATCTGAATACCATGCTTCAACGAAGTTGCCTTTAACAGGGCTTGCTCTACACTCTATAGTATAGGATTGATGTAATTACAGCTTTGGTCGTTGTGGGTACACGTTGTAGCTTCGACGTTGGGTTAACGAACGTTCCGGGAAAGCTGCTAGCTATCTCTTAGAATCGCTTATAGCGTTGGCAAGGAAATACACCCGTGCTTTCTTTTACGAGTGAGAATATTTTGGCGACGTTTCAAAACGATCCGGAAGTGGTTCGAAAGCTCCAATTTATTATAGCAGGTTCAACATACCGAAATGTTCATCTACTAAAAGAAAAACAACACAACTGGCACAAGACTTGGATGCCCTCGATTAAAGTTAATTTAAAACTGTTAGAAAAACTGTCCAGTCACTACAACAATTCTCTGCACAACTGCACAGCGAAAAGCCGCCCCGGATCATATTTGAAGGTATGGCGTTCCGGGATGACGAGCAACAAACAACGCCTTTATTCGTTTAGTAGCGCGAACCGAATCAAAGTTTGAAATTGCTCCCCGCGGTTCTTTTGCACTTCCAAAATAAAAATGGACGGCGTCCCTGACCATTTTCCTTTAACAATCGTATCTGCCTTGTTGCCCACACAAAGTGGAGAATTTGTAATCAACCAATAACAAAGGCGAACGTTTTGTCACGTACAGTGGTTTAGCTGATGATTTCTTGGAAAACGTCCTGCAAGCCGCCGCCAACACAGTCGGATTCCAGCGTGGATACCAAAAAAATCCATTAAACATGAGATAATTAATAAGACGTAACTCGACGGCGAAACGTAGTTCATAAACCACGAATTTCAGAACGGTACTCATGGCGACCTCTATTAGCTAGTGACAGAATTTTAAGTAAGCGCGACATGCACCAAGTAAAATCTGTAATTAGGATCCGAATTTGTAGAACCCAGCAACATCATCATGGAGAGAGAAACACATCGTTAGTAGCTTTACAATAAATTAAAAACACATTACAGCGTTTTAAAAAATGTTTCTAATGGTGTTCTATGTCTACAAAAAGTATCGAAACGTCGTTGCGCAGCGTTTCGGTCGGAATACACCACAGGAGAGGCCGCGCCTAGCAGTTTTCCTCTCGCTCGAATTCACATTGGACATCTTTATGTCAATCAGTTTTAGATTTGGAACACCTTTTTTCCGTCCTGCAAATTACAGAACATTTTTAGTCCAATTTTCTCTAGCATTCTCGCTATATGTTCAATCTAGTTTTCCTTCGGCTTTTCTATTCTGTTGATAACACCTTCCACCGCTCCTTGTTGTATAATTCTTGAATTCTTGTTTGTTTTAGAAATACTCTTAACATTATTCCGTCAATCCGTCTTTGGCAGTTCTCATTTTGTATTAGCATAGCATAGCTTTGTTTGTTGGTTTTCTTTTTTGCTATTTTTGTAGCTGCATCGGTTAGGGTATGTGTTAACAAATCATTTAGAATTTCTATATTCTTGTTTTCGAGGTTTTCATGCTTTGATAGCTCGTGTTCTACTATGGTCTTGTATTCGTTATGGTTAGCTTTGAGTAATGTAGTGTCTACTTGTGTTTTTCTTTTATTAAATAATTTAGCTCTTTCAAATTTTGCATTTATGACTATCTTTGCTCTAATAAGTCTGTGGTCACTGTCTGTTGCAAAGTTATTTATTATAATGTTACATCCTTCACTATGATTTCATTATTTGATAGTATGTAGTCGATTTCATTTCTTGTAGCACCGTTCGGGCTTACCCAGGTCCATTTACGCTGGGATTTCTTCTGAAAGAATGTATTTATAGCGTATAAGTTTTCTTTTTCTAAGTATTCCATAAGCATTTCTCCTCGGCTATTTCTTTTTCCGTAACCAAAATTTCCTATTCTTTTTTCTTGACTTTCTAGTTTTACTCCAAGCTTAGCGTTAAAGTCTCCCATTACAATGGCAAATTTTGTGGTGTTATTGTTTAGCGCTGTTGATATTTCCTCTTATAGATTTTCTACTTCCTCATCTTCGTGCGAAGTGGTTGGTGCATATATTTGTATAATTTTTATCGATATTTTATTTGATATTTTTACAATTAGATATGCTACTCTCTCTGATATTGCATTGTATTGGGTAATGTTAGGCGTCAATTTCTTATTTATCATAAAGCCCACGCCTCCTTGGCTATTGTCATCCTTCCCTTTATAGTACAGTACGTTTCCAGACGGTAGTTTAAGGCCGTTTTCTCCTTTTTCTTCTTACTTCTGAGAGTCCTAATACATCCCAGTTTATCTTTTACAATTCTCTCTCTACTTCTACTAGCTTGTCGTCATTTATCATTGTTCTAATGTTATATGTTGCAACTTTCAGCTGTTTTTTACTTTGGCAGCTTGAACGTGGCGAGCAACAAACAAAGCCAAATATCAGAAGAAACAAAGAAAATGGTAGAAAAGAGAAGGCAACTATGGAAAGACGGACACGAAACACTCAAGAGTATGTCGAAATAAATAAAATGGTAAGGAAATTGATAAGAAAAGACAGACAAACTAAACAAGACCAAATGATACAAGAAGTTATAGAGAAAAATAAAAATAAATATGAAATGCCTTAGATCTCAGCTGGGAAGACCGCAAATTGTTACGTTGAAAGACAAAAATGGAACTAAAAAGCAAGACTTACCCGACATATTAAAAATAACAGAAGAGTTTTACACCAACCTATATAGCCCACAAATAAAAGAAACTGTTGCCACAAGAGGAAAGCTAAAAAGAAAAGTAATGAATATTAATTCCGAAGAATTCCCGATATAGACAGAGAAGAAGTGAGAAATGCCTTGAATGACATGAAAAATAATAAAGCGGCAGGCAAAGATGGCGTCCTGCGGAAATGATAAAAGAAGGGGGAGATATGGTGCTGCATGCAATAGTGGTTCTATTAAATAAGTGCTTGCACGAAGGCACTATACCATCAACATGGAATGAAGGAAACATGGTTTTGCTATTTAAAAAGGGAGATAAAACAGACTTAACAAACTATAGACCCATCACCCTACTCTCCCAAATATACAAACTTTATACGAAGATCTTAACAAATAGGTTAACGAACAAGTTGGATAGTTACCAACCAGTAGAACAAGCTGGGTTTAGAAGCGGATTTAGCACCATCGACCATCTACACACTGTCAAAATTCTGATTGAAAAAGCAACAGAATACCAAATACCATTATATATATAGGATTGGTAGACTACGAAAAAGCTTTTGACAGTGTGGAAAAATGGGCAATACAAGAAGCGTTACAAATAGCAGGGTTGATCATAGATATGCTAAAATCATACAGAATATTTATGAAAAGGCTGTATCAACTGTTCAACTTCACGACAACACGAACCAAATATCTATAAGAAGAGGAGTTCGCCAGGGCGACACGATTTCGCCAAACTATTTACAACAGCACTGGAAGATGTTTTCAAACGACTACCATGGGAAAACAAAGGCATCAGTATAAATGGAGTGAGACTAAACCACCTCCGCTTTGCCGACGATATTATCGTAATTTCTGAAACGAAAGAAGAACTGGAAGTCATGTTATGAATTAAATCAAGAATCAAAACGAATAGGATTAAAAATTAATGAAAACAAAACAAAAGTAATGACAAACACTGAAGAAGAAGTTACGGTAAAGATAGAAGAGACAAATATAAAGCAAGTGGAAGAATATATATATCTGGGGCAACAGATCAAAATGGGGAAAGAAAATAGAAAAATTGAAATAACAAGAAGGACAAGACTGGGATGGGCAGCTTTCGGCAGGTTGAGCTATATTTTGAAAAACGAAAATATTCCACTGCATATGCGACGCCGGATAGTTGACCAATGTGTACTCCCAGTCCTAACATACCGAGTACAAGTCTGGACTTTCACGAAACACAATATAGACAGACTCGCTAAGACCCAAAGAGCAATGGAAAGATCAATGTTACACATAACACTAAAGGACAAAATAAGAAATGAATGGATTCGGCAGCACACAGGAGTAAAGGACGTTGTTAAACATGCAAGCCAGCTGAAGTGGAAATGGGCAGGGCACAACGCTAGATACGATGACAACCGATGGAACTACATCATTCAACAATGGAGACCCTGGACCAGAAAAAGACAAAGAGGAAGACCACAACTACGATGGGCAGACGACATAAAGAAAGTAGCCGGGCCCGACTGGATGAAAAAAAGCCCGCGACCGAAACAAATGGAGAGAGATTGAGGAGGCCTATGTCCATTACTGGAATTAAAGAGGCTAACAAAGAACAGCATAGCGTAGCGATTATCTTTACTTTATTGCATGTATAACATATTAATAAACCATTTTAGTTCTTTCTCACTAAATAGTTAAGTTTTGCAAACGCCGTCCAATATGCGTAACTCTTTTTTTATTTAGAATTTTTTCAGTTTTACACTTAAATAAATAAAATAAAAAACTGATTTAATATTTCAAACGTACACAACTATAAATTTGTAGAAACAACCATAGTAACATTAGTGCGACTGGCGATGGATTGAGGGAGAGCCCAACGTCGTAAACTATTTTATCCCTTTATATATTATTTTGAGTTGTATTTTTCATTGGTGACGTCTTTGTCTTTATTGGCGGCCGTGCTTAAAATGACTTCGTGAACTTTTTGAGGCCGACGCTTTTGGCAAAACATTGTTAATGCAATACGTTTTTAAAGCAACCGTGCTGAGAACCGCTGCTTTGAAAGCGGAACTGTTGGTGTAGTCTCCTTGACTGGTAACTTGATTAGGCAAACCTTTTGAGGACTAACGTTTTTGAAGGTAACTTCACAGAAAGTAAGATTTCTAAAAGTGAGCTTGTTAATGGTGACGTTTATAGAGGCGACATTATTAAAGGCAACAGTTTTGTTTGGCAACATCTTTCATGGCAACTTAGACCACTCTCGGAAGGCGATGTTTTTGAAAACAATCTTTTTGTAAGTGAGCTTATTTGCGATACTACAATATTTTTTAAGGTAACCGGGCTACTATTGTAAAGACATTGTTGCGGATTTTCTTTTTGACGGCGACAGTTTGAACGCGACATTGCTGAGAGCTATATTTGTGACGTTATTGTGAACCATACTTTTGATCTTGAACTTGCGTAAAGCTATGGTAGAAAGCGACAACGGTGACCTTACCAAGCGCGATGGTGTAAAAGATTAGATTTTTAAATGCCGATGCATTGAGAGAGCTTAACTTCGCAAAACCTTTTATCCAGTGCTTCCCATTGGCTTTTCCATAAGAATTTGCTAATTGGCTAACTATTTGGTTAGCCAGACTTTCCAGATAATGAGCAGGCTGCAAAGCCTACTACCCGTCTACGATTTTCAATTTTAGTGATTTTCTATGTTCTTCACGTATATTTATATTTAATTCTGTTTCTTACATTTTTCACTTAGCTCATTTACTATCTTCTGTAGTTCGACAAAATACTTTAAAATAGCAGCACATTTTCGTTATTCATGTTAGACCCTCTTATTTTAATATTCTAACTGTTTGAATATATCTTTCTGGGTTTCTGTAAATAGTTTTGGTGATCTTAATTCCCTTTCAACTTTTAATTGTCTTTCCTTGTTTTGCAGCTTTATCATAAAGCTAGCCTTCTTGTAAGTAGCCTGGATAAACATGAAATATCTGAAGCTTATTTTCGCATTATAGAGAACGTCAGTTAATGTCCAGTGTTCTATGTTATCGAACGCTTTGTTGGTAGCTG
Source organism: Agriotes lineatus (assembly GCA_940337035.1). Lineage (NCBI taxonomy): Eukaryota > Metazoa > Arthropoda > Insecta > Coleoptera > Elateridae > Agriotes > Agriotes lineatus. The sequence goes on along the minus strand of CALNHX010002231.1, from coordinate 54,008 downwards.
ATCAAAACTTTGTTTTTCTTTCTATGGAAAATCAGTTTTTTTGGTAACCATTTTCGATAGGATCTTGCATATTTTCCATACACGCACACGTGACTTGAAGGTAGCATCCTCATCGATCAGGTATCTTATCCTCTTTCATAGGTATACCTACTGGATACTTTGCAAAGATATTTTGGTGCAACTTGCTATCTTAAGGGACCATAATTAATCTCTCTAATTAGCTACATTGTAAACTTGCACTCGAGATTTTTTTGCGGTCCGCTCGAGAAGAAGCAATCGGTCGGAAGGCCGTTTTGGCGGCGGGCGCTGGTGAAGAACTAATTTCCGATTCAGATTTCCGGCTTCCTGAAAGCGCCGTCTTCGGCGAGTAAGCAGTTTGGGCGTGTAGGGCGAGTTTTATTTGCAGGATTCGGGATTATCGGAATTAAAACGCACGGTCAACTGTGTTGCGAGCAAAGCGCCCGAATTGTCGTGTTTGTACAGCGTTTTCCGCACTGGGCCTTTTTTATTTCGCAAATGAACACGTTCGTTTTTGCAGCTTTTTTTGTTTCTGGCCGCTGGTCGTTATCGATGTTTTTAGTGGAATTGCATGTCTGTTTAATAATGAATGCGCGAGTTCAAGTACTGTATATTTTAGCGAATTTTAGTGTGCTTTTGTGTTATTTTGCTCCCGTTTTATTTACGTACGCTCAATCATCATTAACCAACTATATCGCGGTGGGACTGCGTTTGAAGAATGTCGGATGTTCCCACTATCGACGTTTTTCATTTCAAATTATTTATTTCGGCTCGCGATTTCGCTGAAGCCCCTGGAACGAACTTTTTATTGAATCATAAAGCGATCTATTTCATTTTTAAGCCCTGGATTTATTAACACTTGCTTTGAAAAGTAGTTTTAATCTATTCGACATTGCTACTTTCGATAAATGTAATATTTTAATGATAGTATCAATTGGTGCAGACTTTTTCGCTTCAACCAAGATATTTACACTTTAGCTCTAAAATTATTAGAGAACCTAATGATTTATCGTTCAAGATTTAACATTGAATTCGTTATGATGCGTAGTGCAAGTCACCACCCGGTATATGATCATATCGTATGAAAGAAAGGTATCACTAAAGGATTGCTGAATGGATTAGGGGTTAAGATGGCAGGCCGTAGCAGCTATCATGTGCCAACTACTTCAGCAAAGAAGATTTTTAAATTTGGTAAAAACGATAGGGCGGTTAGAGTCGACATTTATAATCAACGACGATATACTTGATTGGGTCCATTTTTGAATACAAGCTGTTTATGAGCCACACCGTTGGAGACATTCTTCTTCTTCTTCTTGAGCCTTTTAAATCCATTTTTGGATGTAGGCCTTCCCTAACGTTTTCCATCTATCTCGATTTTGTGCTATTTGAATCCAGTTTAATCCAGCCGTTTTCTTAAAGTCATCATACCAGCGCATGGGTGGCCGTCCTCTTCCCCTTTTGTGTTCATATGGTCTCCATTCTATTATTTTTCGATTCCATCTGCTTGTACAGCTTCTGGCTACATGTCCTGCATAGCTCCATTTCAGTTGGGCGATTTTAACTCCTATGTCTGTCACTTTGGTGATATCTCTAATTCTTTCGTTTCGGACTTTATCCTTCCTTGTGATGTTCAGCATTGCCCTTTCCATCGCTTGTTGAGCTACCCTTATTGACTCGATATTTCCTTTCGTTGTTGCCCAATTTTCCGCTCCATAGGTCATAGATGGCAGAATACACTGGTCGAACACTTTAGTTTTCAGACTTTGGGCTATTTTGTTATTTTTTAGGATGTACGACAATTTTCCAAAGGCAGCCCATCCTACTCGTATTCTTCTTTTTATTTCTTCCTTCTCACTACATCTTCCTAGTTGGAGACATTAATAAAGACAATATATTAGTACTTCCTTTTACAATAAAGGAAGAATTGGATTCACCCCAAAAGCTCGAAATTGAGTTTTCAACAGATCTTGGTCTGTGTCTGTGTGTGTGTGTGTGTGTGCGCACGTGTGTGTGCGCGCGTGTGTGTGTGTGTGTGTGTGTGTGTGTGTGTGTGTGTGTGTGTGTGTGTCTGTGTGTCTGTGTGTCTGTGTGTCTGTGTGTCTGTGAACAGAATATCTCAAAAACGAAAAGAAGCATGGGGTTGAAACTTCATATGTAAGTTTCTTGTACTATGTAGATGCGAGATGCGACAGCAAGCTTTTGAAGAAAATCGCATAACCGGAAGTAGGTGTTTACTCTTGTGATTTTTCAGTTTTTTTTGATTTTTTCAAAAACGGCTCTAACGATTTTTTTCAAACTTCTCATTTTTATTAGATTTTTAATGTATATTGATGTGAGATAGGTGATTTTCCAGTTGAATACCCTTTTTAAACGATATTTTTGTTGGTGACGTTTTGCCCGTGACTTTGTTGAGGTCAACCTTTTTAACTGCAGACGTCCTTGTTTTTTAAAGAAACCAACATTGAAGAGAACCTCACTAGGCGCGACATTGTAAACGATATTATTGAAACTATAACTTTTACTAGCTACGTTTAGAAATCAAAACTATTCAAAGCTAGATTTATAACTGCAATAGTTTTAATGATAATCTCGTTGTAAATGATCTTTCTTAAATTCGACGTTTAGTAGGGTGATGTCTAGGAAGAGAATTTTTGAAAAAAGTGGTGATTTTACCAAGTGTGATATTGTAAAGTCAATATGTTTGGGCAAGGACTCTTTTGAAACGATATTTTTAATTGGCGACGTTTTGGAGTGACATTGTGAGGGCTTAATTTTTAATTGCAAACGTTTTTATGGCGACCTCACTGTAAATGATGCTTTAAAATTTGACTTGCGTTGGGCAATGTTCAGAAGACAACATTTTTTAACAAACCCATGTTGAAAGCAAGCATACTAAGCGCAACATTGTAAAAAAGGTTATTTTTGGACAATAGCGTTTTTGAAACGATGTTATTGGAACTATATTTTTGAAGGGTTACATTTTGAAAGCGACATCGTTGAAGGTTCTTATTTAACCGCAAACACTTGTATACCGACCTCGCTGTAAATGATGTTATTGAACTCGACTGTGCGTGGGCGATGTCTAAAAAGCGAAATTTTTGAAGAAAACAACATTACGAAATGCAACATAATTAGCTGAGGATGTTTTTGAAACGATAATTTTGACTGGCGACGTTTGGAAAGCAACGTAGTTGAAGGCAGCACGTTTTTATGACGATCTCGCTGTAAATGATGTTTTGGGATTTGACTTCGCATTGGGAGATGTTCAGAAGACAAAACGTTCGAAGAAGCTAATATTTAAGGAAAACTTACTAGGCTCGGCAGTATAAAAGGTTGTACCTATGATTGGACACAGTTTTCAAAACGACATTATTAGTAGCTTCAGCGTACTTATGCGAACGTTTTGTCCGTCCGTCCGTCTGTCTGTCTGTCTGGATCGCCTGTAACTTTCGAACGGCTACAGATATAGAAATTTTGAAAGGGGGCAAAGTTGTTGCTAAGGTCCCGAACACCTTCATGCGCTATTTGGTTTTGGCGAAAGGTGGCGATTTTCCACTTTGCAAAATTTCCAAGCATTGTAGCACAGCGGCGGCTTGTCCACTTGGCGCCATCTACAGAACTTCGGTGGTCACGTTTTGAACTACACATTCTGGGTGCACTATAATACTTAATGTTTTCGCAGTGCTGAAGCTACTCTTTAGACCTGTACTTGAGCAGTTTATTTAGGACTAGGTACATTTCTGCCTTGAAACGTTTTCATGGCGACCTCGTTGTGAATGGTGCGATCTTAGCAAGCGCGCCATTATGATATGCGATGCAATTGATTGAGTGCGTTCTTCAAATGATAATTTTGACCGGCTAGGTTTTAAACGCCGCGTTATTAAAGGCTAAAGTTGTTAATGAAAACGTTTTTTTAGCGACTTTGCTGTAAATTATATTTTAAAATTTAACTTGGCATTGGGAGATGTTCAGAAGACAAAATGTTTGAAGAAGCGAACATTGAATATTCAGTATGAAAGGTTGTGCTTATGATTGAAGACCTCTTTGAAAGCGATATTATTGAAGGCAACATTTTTTCTGCCAACATTTTTATGCCGACATTTTTGTAAATGAGGCTTCTGAACCCCAATGTGCATAAGGGTTGCCCAAAGAGGTAAACTATTGAAGAAAAAGACACTATAAAATGCGATATAATTGACTGAGGACGTTTTTGAAACGATCATTTTGACTGGCGAAGTTTTGAAGTCGACATTGTGTAAAGCTACAGTTATAACTCCAAACGTGTTTGTAGGGACCTCGCTGTAAATGTTGCTTCGGAATTTAACTTTTCGTTGAGAGATGTTCAGAAGATAAAATGTTTGAAGATCTCAACTTTGAAGGATACCTTCCTAAGCGGGACAGTGTAAAAGGCTGTGTTTATCATTGAAAACTTTTTTCAAAGCGACATCGTTGAGGGCCATGAAATATTTTTATAGCGACCTCGTTGTGAAGGATGCGATCCTACCAAGTGCAACATAATGAAATGCGATTTAATTCACTGAGTGCGTCTTTCAAACGATAATTTTTACTGGCTATGTTTTGAAAGCTTCATTGTTGAAACTGCAGTTGTTACGGCAAACGTTTTTATGGTGACCTAGCAGTGAATTACGTTTTTAAACTCGGCTTTGTACAGGGCGATGTCTGTAAGGCGCAGTCTTCGAAGAAAATGACATTAAAGGTCGCCTTACCGAACGCTTTATTATAAAAGGCTATGCAATTGACTGAAGACGTTTTTGAAATGATAATTTTTTAACTGGAAACGTTTTTATGGCAGTCTGTCTGTAAATTGTACTTTTAAACTCGAATCTGTGTAGTCGATATCTACAGGGCGACATTTTGGAAGAAAAGAACATGGAAGGAGTCCTTAGCTAGTGTGACGTAGTAAAAGGCTATATTTTTGATTGAAAACGATTTTGAAGGCTAGATTTATACCTCAAATGTTTTTATGGGAACCTCGTTGTGAATGGTGCGACCCTACTAAGCTCAACATTATAAAATGCGATATATTTGTTGAAAGCGACATCGCTGACGGCTGCAATCATAACTGCAAACGTTTAATGGCGACCTCGCTGTAAATGATGCATTGTAAGTTAACTTTGCGTTAGGAGATGTTCATATGGAAAACTTTTTGAAGAAACTATCGTTGAAGGTAACCTTAGTAAGCACGACAGTATAAACGGTTATATTTATGATTGAAGACGTGTTTGAACGTAACATTGATGAGGGCTAAATTTTTACCTGTAAATAACGTTTCTGAACTCTGTTTTGCGTATGGAAGACGAAATTTTTTAAGAAAATAAGATTAAACGCAATTATACCAAGCTCGGCGTTATAGAAGGCCATATTTTGTCTAAAATTATATTTTTGACTTGTTGTGTTTCCAGAATAGACCCGTCTGAAAGTAATGCTTTTGAAAACGTCGTTTTTGAGTACTACACTTGAGAAATTGATATTGATGACTAACGACGTTCTGAAGATACCCTGCGAAGGCCATGTTTCTAAAGGCCACATTGATTATGTAATTATTTTGTAATATGACATTTATTAAAAGACAGCATTGCTGTGCATGCTGTTTTTGCATGCTATGTATCGAAGTTGATTTTCTAGGAGAGGTTTTGAAAACAGCTTTTTTATAGGCAACATGTTCTAAGTGTTTGAAGTGCTTCGTTGGTAATAAGTATTAAGTTAATTTTTATTCCGTAAAGTAATTTGTTATAATTCGGTTATTCATCCATTTTTCGAGCCAATCCCAGTTCTAGGCACTTGCTTATGCAAGATTTAAACGAATGGCGCAGCCTACAACTAGGCAAAGAAATTTCACTCCGAAACAATCCGTGCGGTTTGCAGAAATCGTATCACCGTTGAAATTTTCTAGATTGTATGTTTTGCAATCTACATCTGCATAGTTTTGGTGATAGTGTATCGGCATTATCCTTTCTGTCGTTAAACCCCACGAGAGGGAATTAACGAAGCCAGCGAACGACACATTTTCACTTTCAATCGGACTTCGAGTTTAGGTGTTAGTGCCAGCACGTCGCCCAAATGGGGCAACGAACTCGTATCCCGTTGTTATGGCCGCTTTCGGTTAGGCCTTCGATTTCCGCAGTCTGAGGCATTTGAGTTGTGAGGAAAGCAGCGTTCGTTAGTTGCGTAAAAACTGGAGGCTTCTATATTTTAACGTTAAATTCTGGATTAACCCTGGAAACATCTCAACAATTACGAGTAATGCAGGGTGAATCTTGTAGCAGGTGCCCTTCTTAAAGTTACTCTTTAAATCAAATTTTGTGGATATCGCAGCTAAACATCTTTACCTCGTGCCCGCCTTTTGAGACAATTCGGTTTCGATCGTGTTTATGCGGAATCTCTGTCTTTGCCTGGCAATGTCCTGTCTGCCTTTAGCTTTTCCAGAGACGCCTTTTACGCTAATTCGCCTTTCAGAATATTTCGTGCTTGCATTTGTAATAATTAGATACTCCGGCACTGGCTGGAGAACATTACTATAGATACATTTACTTGTTTAAGTTTTTCAGTATACAATTCGTTAAGGACACCATGTTGTTTTATTCTGTACTATGCTATCTAATGTACAGCAGTTGGCAATAGCGTGTTGAGAATCAACAAAGGTAGATTCACGATGGTTAAGGACTGGTGCGCATATTATCCCCAGGAAATATTGTGATGATTTCCATCCTCTGTTTCAAGTTCTGAAGGAATTAATGCGGATTCGGTTAAGAAATTCTGGTAGTCTAAGTAACGAACACCTTGTATTTAATTAGCTACCCTTTTAGCCTACAGTCCCATCCCTTTTGTTCTAACTGTAATCTAGCCGTGCAGTCTTTGTTACGTAACGCTGGGGTCATGTAGCTTTTCGAGTAATAAATAATCTGATTTGACACCCCCTTTGATGGACTTCTAAATTTACCATTTCAGACCAGCATTTTTGGTGAGGTAATTTCTTGCTCGAAAATAGAAAAGGCGTAAGCAGGTTATTACTTTAAATAAGTTCTTTCTAAGGTAATCGATCTTAAGTATACCAAGAATTGGTAATAGCAAAACACATTTACGTAACTACAATATTTAATTCGAAATACGAGGTTCTTTTTAATCAATTTCTATCCCTATTAGGAATCACGATCCACAATTAAATATATCTATAACTGTAAATTGGAATATAAATAACTTACAAAGTTGATATATTTTTCTTGGATCTTATTAGTCTTGTTCGTTATTCAGATTTGATAAGACATCATTTGATTACTGCACATGCATCTGTTCAGCTGTTCATTCTGTATAATGCTTTTAAATTGTAAGAAGTAGCTAACTTACAATAAAGCTTTATTTAACCTGTTGTAACTTCAATCATGGATGATGGCATGTCAAATTTATGACAGCAAATGGTAACCGGGATTGTGTCTGAGACTAATATTCGAAAAGCATTCACTGATACCTTTTGTTGTGTTTCTGTTCTAATTAACATGCCTCAGGTAATTAATCTGCTTCTGACTAGCTGCCTAGCATGGTGTGTGCGAGCCCCAGTTGTCTGATAAAGAAATACCAACCAAATTATAAATTACCTTCCTCGATGCTCTCAAATTGCGTGCCGAGGCACCCGAGCACGAACTTATGTCAACGTTCCACGTACTAATTGCGCCCCGATAGCAATTATGAGCCCTTCCTCCGAAAAACTTCTGATTACAACCCGAAATTAACTGCGCTCACTTAACGCCAGCGCGAGCCGTGGCGTGACGTCTGATTCTGGTTAGTAATTTTCTATCGGCTGTAAATATTTAAACAAACGCCGGGGGAATATTTGCACAAACACTTACGAAAATTGAATATTTCCGACGGTCGCCCGGCGTTGCTTATCTCCGATCTCCATAAAACTGTCTTGATCTTGCTCTATTCCGGTAAAACCTCAGTAAAACCGGCTAAAACACTGCATCGTCTGCGAAATCCGATCATATATCGTGAGCCAATCTCGATCCCGGCTTTTGGCTTACCAGAAATCGCTACAGGAATAGATTCCGGACGGGGTTGGGGCAGTAGCGGGCCCAGGATTCTCCGAGGGAGGGCCCATAAATCCACATAAATAAAATTCGAGTTGTGTTCTTGCACTTCTCAGTTTGTATTATATTCTGTTTCACTTTTAAATGTTCAAAATATATAGACGTTGATTGGCTTTAAGTATCTACTGCAAGAGTTTATTTTGTATGTAAATTGGGTCGTAATTTTACTAGACGAAAACAAGATCAAGTAATGTGCTTTATAACCGCTAAGGTGCTCTCAAACAACCAGTTGGCGTATACTTACGACTTAAATGATTGGGTAGTATAGATAATCTACTATAAATTAAAATGCCTAAATACATAAGAAAATAACAACACAAACGATGGTACAACACAATAATTAACAACGTAAAACAGCAATATACTAAATACTACTCAAAAGCGCCTGTCAGGAGTATCAAACACAAAGTAGTGTTAAAAGTACGCTCGTTAATGCGATCAAGATGTAACTAAACCACTAATATGATCATAGAATAATCTCATATTGAAGGCTAACTTCAATGCTTCATTTGAGGAAGGCGAATATGGAAAACAGTAGGTAAATAGAAGATAGGAAGACGCAATGAGAGAGGAAGTAAACTGGTGGAGTTTTGCGAGAGATCTAAATTAATAATAATGAACATAATATATCAACACCCTGTTAGCCGCCGAACACTTCAAATAATAATCAATAGCACTAAACTAAACCAATGACAATTATAACAACCTTCAAGACAAGCCATATAACAAATTGTGAATACCCAAAAATGTTTCCATGTTCAATTCCTCCAACGAGCCACCTAACTTCCTCGATGCAAAACCAGCAACTCCCATAAAAATTGGAAACTTCTTAGATATTATGAGTACCATCCTAACTTGCAATAAAGATGTGATCTCAAAAGTTGCTGTTATCAAAGGTAGACACACTGATAAGCTACAACTTGTTAAAGTAAGAATAGAGAGATATATTATTTTTATCTCTTAATACATACTGGTATCGAATACAAACGAGGCATTCTCTCGTACTGTCTACGTCGAATATTAATGCGCCAATAAGCGCGACTTAAACCAACGGTTACAACATAGTAAGAATATCAGTTAGTAGATTTTGGCGAAGTATGTAAGGAACATGCAAAACTTATCTGTCGCCGTCAATGTTGGTCAATGCAACTTATGTGGCCTCGATCCTTCACAGGTTCTCTAACGGACGCCGACCATTCATGCAACACGCAAATCCAAGAGGTCTAGTAAAATAGAAATAAACAGTGAACCCCAGAGAAGAAGAGAACCCTGCAACGATATTGTATATTACTTTGCAAACTCTGAATGTTTTTACAAACGATTTCTTCTACCTGTTATTAGCTCAACGTATTTTTTCCAGTTTCAAGTACTCAGAAGGTACTTGCCTTTAGATGTAACAATTCCTTACAGCCATTTGTCCATATCTCCACTGACATCACTCAAAACGGGATTTGCCCATATACCATATATGCAATCAAGGATTGGGGAAAAATAAAGAAGATAATAACGATCACTACAACTCCAAATTATCACACACATTGGAAAGATGCACAAATCTCCTATAATTTTCAGTAGTCGTAACGGATATTCTTATTTTGCAAATTTTTCCGGAAGCTCGTCAACTGCTAAAGAAGAGACCAATTTGTCGAGTTTGACCACTACAACGAAATAGTCCTAGAGTTTCCTAGGTGAACAGGAAAGTGTCCAGGCGACTGCACCCGATTCGACGGTAACTCAAATGCCTAGCCTCACAAAGTAAATTCGACAACAGAAGAACATCCATTTGAAAGTGTCTAAAATGCCATACGAGACTAAATATCGTGTATATACATGGCCAGATGTCAAATCGAGTACTAACTGGGAGCAGACTGTCAACTGTCGTCACGCATGTGGTACTAGAGTCACAACCTTTACCATATAAAACGTCATATTTCCAATCTTCAAGCGTTAAAACTCAACACTTCCTCATACATAAATTAAACTGGCGAGTATGCACATCATCAGAGCTAGATAATCGAAATATTACGTACCTAGGGCTAATATCAACCAGGAGACATAACACACAACTTAAGGTGAGATGCTACAACCAGTCCTGAACACAAGCAAAATTGCCATTATTTATATCTTTTTTAAATGCGCATAGAACTTCAGTTGCTCAGTCTACGGTAAGATACACAAATAGGCAACCCGAAAATCCCTGATATAAGGAGGTACATTAAAATATTTGGAATACAGCTGTTTTAGTAATAAATATGGTGAATTGGAGATGAATCAGCTAGGTTGGTTTTGTATAAGATTAGCCACTTGAAATTCGATTTGAAAATCAAATATTTCAAAAAGAAATTCGTATTGTCAAATTACACATAAAATTTTATTTAAAAAATGTAATGTTACGTTACGTTTCGCTGGAATACTAACTTCATCAGACAATCAACAATTTTTAAAAACAAAATCCTTTTACAATAGTTATTCTGTAAGGAAAACAAGCGAAATTAGAATATGTGAAAGAATACACCTCACTTATGTTACATACCTGATTGAAAATGTAAAAATGTTAATGAGTAGCATTCGTTCGACTACTCTTGATTACTTTATACATTTCAAAATTTTCAAAACTTCAACCATTTGAAGATTAAAAAGTTGGAATAATTGAAATATACTTCTAAGTTTTAAATTTTGCTAAAAAAGAATTTATTTTGTAAATATTAATTAAAAACATATTTGCTGCAAGACAGTACTTACATTTATTATTTTTATTTTTAATGTAGGTATATTTTTATTACACCTTCATATTTTTTGAGATGTAGGGTTGTTAATGTTTAAGAATCATTACACCATTATTTAATTTTATTTCGTTGCAATTCCTTTTCTTGTAGAATGGCCAAGTAAAATTTCTGATTAAAAATCTTCTTTGTAAAACTCATTAATTATTAATTTCAAATCCCCATCTTCAAAATTTCTATTTTTCAAACAGCCTAGGTTCGTGTCTGTTTCAACTTTTGGTTATCAAAATCGACTGGAAATTAATTTAAATTAATATTATTAAGAAGGTGGTTGTTGAAAGACGAAACACTTACAATTAATTTTTGGTGTAATTGGATTAAGGTATATTCTTTTTCCGTTCAAAAAGTTAATAGTTAACACCCTTTTCTATGTTTGTGAAACCCAAACTGTAACAATAAAAGAACTTTAACAGAAAAATACTAGTATTGTAAGGAATGGCGATCAAATCTTTACCTGGCAAAGTCGTTTCAGTGTTGTTTCAAACTTTAATATTCATTTCCGCAGTCGTCCACTTATATGATTCTCGATAGGTGATCTTTTATGTGTCTTAATTTACTTTTGTCGCTTATATGGTAAGATTCAAGTCATTAGTCTTTTTTGTCCTCCCCGAACTCTTGTTGGAACGCAAAATTTTTTTGCAAAAATTTATTTTCCTCTTTCACGGTTGCTCGTATTTTCTGTTGGAAAGTTTTTCATAAACTGTGTCTATAGTCAAAAAAAAGATTGTTGTATTACCTGTATATGTTGATACGTCTTGCACAAATGAAAGAGACGTGATAGTTGATTTGTTATTCTTTAATTTTCTGGGAAAATTTATTTTAGGTTATAGGATTTTTTGTAGGTAAAACTTAGTGAAGTTACTTGTATTGCAATCCTTAGTTGTTTTAATCATTTATTAACAGGGTTGTTGTTAATTCTTTCTTCTTTTAACTATTGTCCGAAAGGCAAATTTCAAGAATTTTAACAGCTTAGTTCTACGGCTTTGGGGTTGTTGTTGAAATTTCTTTTAGACGGTTTATTTGGATAATCTTTATTAAATTTCCTGTATTTGAGAAAAATATTCGTTATTAAAGTAGTGTGTATTTAAGGATAAACTTACTTTGTTTTGCAGTAATAAGAAGTTTAGACGGACATTTTACATTGGAAGTTAAGCAGCCATTAAAATTATTTGTCATTGGACATAAGGTCACTATATCAATAAGGTACCGCCATTAGTGATTTTTTATATCTATCCTTGTCGCACAATTTTCTCCAACTGGGGATAAAAACACATAACCTAACAGATTCCTCACTTTACAAGTGCCATTACACCAAAAAGAAAATCCCCAAAAACTAGTGTCTTCCCTATTGCACTTGGAAAATTTGTATTTGTTATCCTTATCTCACAATTTTCTCACATTCTCAAGCGAGGAATGGAATGGCGGTACCTTATTGATATAGTGACCTTAATTGGGCATAAGGTCACTATATCAATAAGGTACCGCCATTCCATTCCTTGCGTGAGAATGTGAGAAAATTGTGTGATAAGGATAACAAATACAAATTTTCCAAGTGCAATAGAGAAGACACTAGTTTTTGGGGATTTTCTTTTTGGTGTAATGGCACCATAGGAAATATAATCGAATGGCACTTGTAAAGTCAGGAATCTGTTAGGTTATATCACTTATTATCAACAAAAAAATTGCAATTGAAAATATGTTTTATTGGTTCCAGAAACGTAAATTGGACAAATTTGGCTAGTATAGAGAACGCTGTTCTTTTTAATAATATCGACCTGATTCGGGATCAGTTCTGTCAATTCTGCTGAATAAACCAGTGCAGCAAGGGTTTTGTGAATTGTTTTAAGCTGAAATGAGTTACAAGGTGGTTTTGATAGACATTTTAAACTATCTTGAAGATAGTAAACGACCTCTAAAAGAAGGCGGGGAGGTGTTAGTGGCCGAAATGGTTATTAAATGTGGTAAAATGAGAGCCGAGAATAGTATCGTAGGACTGTCTTGAAATTTCGAAAATACGCGATTATCCACATGAAATCAAGCTAATTTTTAATGAAGGTAAATATTTATTTCGTATTCTAGTAATAATCCTAGTTTTTATGAACTATTTTCTGTTGTGAGTTAGAGTACAGGTTGCGGAATTGCGTGTGTACGTGCAAGTCGGGAAGAGGTGAAAAATGCAAGCACATACTTGCTGCTCTTTTACTTGTAGATAGGTAAAGATATGTAACACAAAAAAGTCATATTATTAAAAGAAAACTGATTTTAGAGCTGATGAGTTACCCGATATCACCTGAGGTAGACTATCCATTTATCCGCAATTGTATTAGAGAAAATATTTTTTAGCATTGATTTTAAAGCTGTCTTTACTCAAATGCATTGCATATGTACTAGGGTGGTCTTTATTTATATCGATTATTTGACAAACGCCACGCTGAATTGTGTGACAAATGCCAGTGACGTTTGTCAAACATTTCAGCAGGCCGTGATCTTTCGATTGTGTTTTTATCCCCAGTTGGAGAAAATTGTGCGACAAGGATAGATATAAAAAATCACTAATGGCGGTACCTTATTGATATAGTGACCTTAAGATTGTATACAGTGGCTATATAAGGACAGTGTGGTCAATTTTGGTCATGTTTCTGATTGGTTGTTTTAAAATCCGCCATTAAGAGTCGTTTTACGAAATTACACATAGTCACACAAAATTGCTTCAAAGTCCTTTATTTTTGAAAATAGCCCCAACATGAAGTGGAATGAATTAATCACCATAAAATTCTACAGTGTTCCGTCTAAGCGAATGCCATATTTTCGTTTGCATAAGTAAATGTCAACGAGTTAAACTAAAATACTTTTTGCGAAAACTGTGCATTAGCCCAAATCAAAAGCTATAATATACTATATAAATGTCTTAATGATACAGATCATTGCATCAAATTAAAGACGTAACACTGAATATTATATTCTTCTAAATTAACTGGTGGTATAAATAGAACGGTTTGATTATGAACATCCAAAAAAACAGTTTTTGTTGAGCTTTTGCACGTAGTCTCTGTGTCGACCAATGCAAAATGTTGTAAATTCTCGTTTTTTATGAACAAAAACACAATAAAAAAGATAACAAAGGACACATTGACTTATATTCCGATATTAGGTTGCTCTTTAACGAGGATTTTTAATCGCTGGCAGCGATTCTTTACGTTTCACGTCGTCTCTTGCCGTTTCATTCTGTTTAAGTAATATTATTGACATTATTGTAAAATTAATGTTACACTGCACATTTGACCACCTCACATTGCGCACATTTTCTCGATCGTGGGTATACACCGATCTGTAAAGCATCGCGGAACTTCACATATGTCCAGTCCGTATAAAATGACGTTTATGTCATAATTTAGCAGGGTGACGTTTGTCTTACAATTTAGCAGGGCGTGCACAGAACAGTACCTAAGGGCGTGGCTGGTTGTTGTGGAGACGACTCTTAATGGCTGCCTTTTTAAAATTGACCACACTGTCCTTATATAGCCACTGTAAGATTGTATACAGTGCCTTTATATAGACAGTGGCGACAATGGGGTGTCCTACTTTTGATTGGCTCCCTAGATCACGTGATTTTAGCCGCCATGTTTCGGCTAAATCACCTGCGATTCGTGTTATACCTTTGGCAGTACTGAAGTGTATTGTCAGTCTATGTCAAATTCGAGGTTAGTAGGTTAGGTTTTGCGTCAGTTTTGACACAAACTGACGCAAATCCTAACCTGCAAATCTCGAATGTTTTCAGTACTGTCAAACGTAAAACACGTATCACAGTCGACTCTGATCACAGATTTAAATGAACACCCGTTAGAAAATTGCATAAATATGGCGGCGGGGGTGTGGCTTAGTTGTATTGTCGCCACTGTCTATATAAAGGCACTGTAAGATTGTACACTCGCTTGCGCCGTCTTTAGGAGAAATTTTTAAACGTTTGGTTGGTTTCCTAGCTTTATGTCAAAGTCAAAGTCAAACATTTCACATCATAAGCTAATTTGTTTACACAATTACAATTTTGTTATTAAAAGAAAATGTAAGGTAAATATATCTTTAATCAATGTTAAAGAAACTGATTAATATACAGTCTTACAATTTTAGAACTTTTCTACTAAGCGGTTTGTTACAAATGATTTTTCTTTTTACAGAATCAGTGCGTTCTAAGCATATGTTGTCAAGAACAGGCTTTGCTACTGTTTGGATTATAGTAGTACATAGTTCCTTCTTATGCAGTGAACAAGAAAGTAAGGGATTGTGTTTTAAAGATGGTTCGATCAGCTCAGTGAGTTGATTACAGGTTCTATTACATTTTATAAAAGGCAAAAGTTCCTGTATTAGATCTGAAATCCTTTTCACAATTTCTACAAAAACTCCATTAGGATATATCAAACCTCCACGATCTTGTAGACTAATTAATCGAAGCAGATGCCCTGGAACTGTCTTGGTCAGTAACGGCGAAATGCAATCATCGCATACAAACTTCTGTTCCACTTTCCTAATTATGTAGCCCGCTACAAATGCTACAGAAGCAGAATAAATAGTGGCATCAGGTACACTATTTTTTTGTAAATTTTGAATATGAACTCTTACTTCCATTGGTAGTAACAGCTCTTCCATGTTATTAGGTGTTGCCAAGAGACTCGATTCAAGTGGTGCACAGCTTACAAAGCTTACATTTTCAGCTGTATTGGATGAAGACGAAGCCTTAACCACCCCGCAACGCAAGATTTGTCTTAATGAATATTCTGCCGATCTTGCATCCGCAGTATCATTGGGACCACATTTGAGACGTACATGTGGAAAGGTTGCTTCCACGGCATCGGAACTAAATGACCGGCTTAATACATAATAAAATCCTGCCCGTTGAAGCAGAAACTTTATACATAAATATGTACTTTGTGCTGTAAATTTTAAAGCATGCGCTGTCTCGTCTGTTGATCCTTGCATGCCTCTACTGGCCGAACTGTTTTGTATTTCATCTATGTAACTCGGAAATGTAATATTTTGCCAGTGTAGCCTTTCATCGGAAACATGAACGTAAGGTGCAATATCGCTATTTAAAGTGCGAATGCATTGGTACCTATTTGAAACATTGTGCACTTGGAAGAAGTGGTACATGTTTTCCATGTACAACACTGTAGCATCAATGCCAATAAAACGTTCATCTTCGGCTTCTTTTAAAAATTTTAATGAAGCAGTTACAGCAGGAGTAAATACTTGTATGGCTCTTAAAACATTCATTTTCTCAAAACTTGTAGGATGTGTTTTCTTGTCAAATAACGGACAGGCTTAATTGGTAGATCGTTTTGCAGGTTATATAATTTTTTTAAATATGAAGACCCACATAGCAAAGCAAGTGTGATATAAATTTGAATCAAGGTTGCCATAACCAGCATATAGGCTTGAAACAACCTTGTTGCGGCAAGTCTGCAAGCTTACGGCAAGCTTGAAACAAGCAAACTAGTTTACACATGACAAGCTTACTGAAAGCTTGTTTTGCAAGCTTAAAGAGAGCTTGAATTAAGCTCATTCATTAAGCATGTTTCAAGTTTGATATGATTGGCCCACATACGTAGTAGATGTGACGCTTGAAACATTGGCTACTTTGAGCGGTTTTACCTTTACCCGCCCCATAATAAAACTTTGATCTCTTGTAGTTAGGTAACTAAATGGAATACGACCTATGTTCATATAACATTTTTTACTCAAAATGACCTCCCCAACATACTGTTGAAGCTTGGTCCGCCCGTTATAAATCACCCTGTATAGGGTGTTAATTAAGTAAATAGACAAAATTTAAGGGGTGATTTCTTAATCAATTCTAAGATCAAAAGTTTCTACAAACATGGGACCTAAACGGCTTCGTTTTCAAGATACAGGATGTTGAAGTTTAAACAAAATTTTTTTTTCAGAAATCTGGAATACGCCTAAAAGTATTCTAATGAAACTTGGTGTAGGTTAGTATTTCATAAAGTGGCAGTGTTTGGTTAAAATAAATTTAATTTATTTCCACTGGTGGTGTGCATCGGGGCCACCTCAGTTGCATTATTTTAGAAAAATCTGGTACGCCACTGTTTTTTTGCCAATACGACAAGTGTTTTAGCTTCATCCATTGAAACTACACAAAAGATGTAACTCTTATTTTTTTTGATAGAATAAACCTTTTTCGAGAAAAACGACAAAATCTCTAACAGCAATTTTGTTCATTGGACGTTAATGGGACCTTAACGGCTTCGTTTTCAAATTACAGTTTAAAGAAGTTTTTAAAAAATATTTAATAACAAACAATTTTACAATAGTTACAAAACCTTTGGCTAAAAAACAGTGGCGTACCAGATTTTTCTAAAATAGGGTAACTGAAGTGGCCCCGATGCACGCCACTGGTAGAAATAAATTAAATTTATTTTGACCGAACAATGCCACTGTTAAATACTAACCTCCACCAAGTTTCATTAAAATACCTCAAGGCGTTTCCAGATTTAAACAAAAATGTTTGTTTAAATTTCAACATCCTGTATCTTGAAAACGAAGCCGTTTAGGTTCTATGTTTGTTTAAACTTTTTATCTTAGAATTAATCAAGTACCTCCTTAAAGTTTATCTACGTACTTATTAACACCATGTATATAAAAATATCAACCAAGTTTAGTTTTCATTATCTATCTAAACTTAACATAACCGAACAAGTAAATTAATAAATCACATAAGTTTACTTTTAATGCACAATTTACAAAGTCTCACTCATAAAATGCAAAATCTAGAAAGCTTGAAAACGAACAAAGGGAAACAAAAACGCACATTACTGTGTATTTCTTCATAAAAAATCAATAAATCAAATTTCATGCTAATTTACCGATATTTCATGCTTTTGCTAAATTTATTTGATACCTAGAATAATCGATTGACGCACTACATTTTATAAAAAAAAAAATCATTTGAGCATTCTTATGAATAATTTAATTTCCTATCGATTTACTTACAAATACCGGGTGGTTGGTTATACCTCTGAACATAGGCAATTTACATGGCTTACCGCGGTTATGCATATTCCTGCTTAAAATTTTTATGGAAAAGAATGATAGTGGTACTAAATTAAACAGAATAATTTTCCGCGTCGTTTAGTATTAAAAACTTGGATAATGTTAATTGTGCATAGAGATATTACTTTTAAAATTTAGATATTCCGAAATATAAGTGCATGTTTGTCAAAATATTGCATACTTTATCGAAACAACTCTAAAGCCTGCAACTTCATCTAAATTAAATCTAATTACACGACCTACTTAATTTGAAGAGACGAAGTATGATACCACACTTCCTCTTTTCAAATCGAGTTTGTCATCAAGTATGATATAAGCAATGTCAAATTTGACAAACAATTTATTTCACGTCAACATATTTTTATTTACAAGGAGGACGTAATACAATTTTATCTACTAACAACATGATACTGTACATTTTCATCATAGAAACAAAATATGAAAAGCTACTCATAACTACCAAGGGACTTGTCAAATTATTTCTCCCTCAAACTCATGGTAACAATGCAACTACAATTAACGTCTTAGCAACCATACAATGAGGCAATCCTTGATGTTACTTACATATTCTAATTTTAAATGTCATTATGACATTTTGAAATTTTATACTATTTTTACGAATATGCTAGTAAATAAAATATTGTATGCACCACGGGAGATATTCATGTTCTTTACCTTCGGTTGACTTACAGACCTCGGGCCAGAGCCCTCGGTCTGTAACACATGTCAACCTCAGGGAAAAAACATATTCATATCTCCCTTAATGCATAAATATCTATATTAATTACTAAGAAATGTCAATTTTGTTCGTTGAATAGTGCTTCAAATACCGCTTGCACCCGACGAATTGCATACATTTTTGTCAAAGTATTTATTTGCGTTTATTGCTTCAAAATTTGTCTCGTGCTGTGGCACTCGACCAATTTATATAGAAGCATTCAACACTCATATACTTTGACAAGAATTTTCGACAATTCGTTGACCACTCGCGGTATTGTATATGAAAATTTCCAGGAAGTTATGAGCAGTTTTTTATATTTTGTATATATGACGAAAATAAACAATATCATGCTGCTAGTACGAGTAAATAAATAATTGTCTATTACCGGCCTACAAATTTATAAATTTTGTACCCTGTACAATACATTGATCTCAAAATACTGTAATAAGAAATTACTATTTTTAACAGGAAGTGAGAGAAAGTCATAGATTCTGAAACTGCAAGTCAAAATACGGTAGACGTTTCTAATAATGTATCGGTCGGAATTTCGGATTCTGTAACCATTATGTCTTTTTCTTCTACTGGGTGTGATGACAACAATACTGCATATGTCTTTGAAACAAAAGACACTGATGTTAGCGAATGTAATCTGGCACGGCATAGTGAAATCAGTGTTTCTGGAAAAGAATATTTTAATCAATCAATGGATTCTACCAGTTTTCACAATAGTGTACAAAATACAGATGGAAGTAAGTTTAAAAATTATGAAAGGGCCGTATAGACAAGATGACTATGGTAACGAATGTGATATCCAAATTTTTGAAAATGAACAGGGTTCCGGGCCCGACTCCCCTGCTTATGAAACCGACGATGTAAAAGTATCGAGAGATACAAAAAAACTGATCCTCAGCGGGCTATGAATATTCAAACGTATGAATAATATGTTGGTGGCACTGTAAGTCTATGTCAAATTCGAGGTTAGCAGGTTAGGTTTTGCGTGAGTCTGTGTCAAAAGTGACGGAATATCTAACCTGCCAAGCTCGAATTTGACATAGACTTACAGTGCTACCAACATATTATTTATGCGTTTGAATTTCCACAGTCCGCTGACGATAATTTTTTTTATCTCTCGATATATTGTGAGTAGGATTCCAAATTTAGTACTACCACATTTAGTGTTTCTGGCAGACGCAACCAATTAAAAAATTTAATACACGAAAGTGATTCTTATATTGACCATAGAAGTAATTACTTGTTTGCTAATAACTTATTCATTTTAGTATTTGGATGTTCCTTTTTTAACGTGATAGCGTAGTAGTCCAGTCACTATGTCATTTTTGCTTGAAAGTGAAACGAAATTTGAAATTTATTTTTTGGGGTATTGGTGAGGTCCAGCAAAGCTTAACTTCAAGTTGTCAATCAAGATTTCCTATGTGCTATTTCCGCTATCTTGATAAATGAGTGCGTTTGATTTTTTTGCGATAAATCGGTTCCCGTTAACATTATATGGAAATAATGTAGACATATATTTTAGAATTTTGAATGCTCTACAATTTATGTTGTATTACTTTTTCGCGCACGAGCGATATTTGTCGAGATATCGAATGCGAAAGGAGAGCGTGAAAGGGTTAAGATTTTTTTTCGAGCCTCTGGGCTTGTGTCTCATTTATCTTTCTATTTAGCGAAAAAGTAGCCATTATCAAACCTGTAGAAGTTGAAAATAGCTTCAATTTCACCTATTATAGATTGATATACGACTAAAATTACGACTTGTAGAGCGGGCCAAAGTTGTCAAGTTTTATTTCATGTTTCGTACTATTACGTAGATGACATAACAAACTTTATTGCATTATTGGAATCATTATATTTCATCAAGTAGATAGTGTACAACTTTATATGATTGTATATTAATAATAATAATAATAATGGTTTTCTCTGCTTAGTGCTACACTGCATAGCGCTACATCGCTCAGAATTTTAGTACTCAACTCCACCACGCGTCGACGGACAAATGGCGCTCTGATAAAAATGGGTGTTATCTTGGCTTATGTGGAATTTACACAGGAAATTAGTAAAATGATTTCATTAAATATATAAACATGGAATAATAATAATAATATTTAATAATAATAATATTTATTTATTTTGTATTTACAAAATTTTATCAACAAATAAGTACAATAACTAAATAAAAAAATGAACAATTTCCCTCACTTAAGTTCCATAAAGAAACTTGTGCGTGAGATTTAAAAACTATATATACACAACACTCCCGAGCACCCAAAATATGTACATGCACCTATATATTGCGATGGTATTTAGCCCTCAAATCGGCTCTGATTGCAGTACAAGCAAATAGCAAATTAAATCATTAAAGCAGAGTTGTAATAATGCAAGCATCTGAAAAAATTCACATAAATTGCCAAATCATAATAACACTGGTATAATTCGCCAATGACATTGATTATATTTGAATAGGCACAGAAATATGGAAGCTCAAATTCCGTGTATTGGGTTTAGCAATATAATTTTAATCGTAATATAATAGATTTGCACAAACTAAAAGCCGAATCTAATTTAATTAAGAACTGGCACATTAGCTCAGATGGCTAAGGCCCCAGGCTTTCATTGTAGTGGTAAGCGGTTCATATCCGCGTAGGATCCCACAGGGACCAATGGCGAATCAGTAGATAAGCTGACGTCATTATAAATACAGAGGATAGCAATTGTTCTAAATAAATTGGTGAAAGTGCTTGGTTTTTGCTCTATCTTTAATTACCAAAATTTCATAGAAAGCATAAATGTATAAAAAAATAAATAGCACCATCGTAATCAGCGAATTCGAGTGTATCAGCACAATTGGAGGCAAGAGATTCCAGGTATTTGAGTTTTTGGCGTTCCGAGGCGACGAAGGCAGCCACGGCTTGGAGGCGATTTCCCGCAGCATCAATCTGCAGCATCATGGGAAGGCATAGGGTGTCAGGATTCTTCCGGCAGCTCCACACATCAGGCCAGAACATAATCCAGCATCACGAGCAGCCCGGGGAGCAAGATTACAGCCAGATTCACCATCAAAAGGGGGTCCCGAATCTACGAAAGTGAGGTTAGTGAATTGTCCAATTTTGATCTGCCCAATCGGTGTGAAAATTTGAGCATACGTTAATTACGACCTGGAGAACACGAAAATCGTAACAGTTCCCGTGGATGGCGAGGTATTTTCCCAGGATTTTCAATTAAAATCGTCAATTGGAGGCACCAAGAAACAAATGCGAATACGGCGTCCTTTTTAAGAATGCACCAATAGCTAACGATCTGGAAAAACAAAAGATTGCCTAGAAGCCGCTTGAAGGCAATTATTCAAAATCTTACCATCAAAATTTGTTCATTTAATTGTTGATAAATCAATTTCACACGCGAGCTGAAAATAATTAGAACTTGTGATAGATTTGACGTACAAACGGCACATCACGCCTACATTTCAGGTCAATCTGCCTACTTTTCAGAGGCGTACCGTAGAATTTTAACTTGGAAAGTCAGGAACCCAACACCCGAGATTTTGAGTTTTAATTTCATGTCTCTATTTAAAATTGAGCTAGCGAAGTTAGGAAATCAGATGAATGGATTAGAAAAAGGGCAAACTACCATAAGAGTAATTCTCAATTTTGGCGTACCCAACGAAATTAATTAATCAGTTAGTTTGATTTAGCAAGTGGTAGAATTAAATTAAATATTGTGTGGTGACTCTTTTTATTTATCACATTAATTATAAACATACAAATATTATACGTACAGGGTCATTGCAATATATATATATATATATATATATATATATATATATATATATATATATATATATATATATATATGCTAAGGCCGATGGCCTAAACCGGAAAGCAAAACAGAGTGCGACTTTAATCAAATATTTTATGTAATTGTTGTCTTGGATACTTTAATAGCCATAGTTTAATTTTATTTATATACTTTTTATGTTGTTTCATTTTTTATATGTAAAGGTAATGTATTAAAAAAATTTATGTATAAAAATTTATAACTTCTCTTACCATGTTCTTTCTTGACAGATGGAATATTGAGAATTTTATTGGTTTTATTTCTGGTAACATATATGGTTTCCTCAATTTGACTATTAGCCAAGTTTGGTTTGAAAAATAATTTTTGTAAAACTATTTTAGAAAATAACTGTCTAATATCCATGACTTCTGCTTGCGTGAAGAGTTCATCTGAATTAACTCTCCATTCTTTTCGCTGTATTATTTTTAAAATAAGTTTTTGTGCAACTGCTCAATTATAAAGTGTGGACTTATATACACCCCCCCAACCTATAACACCATACCTTAAATGCGTTTCAATTAAAGCTTTATAAATTCTTTTAAGTATAACAACTGGCAGAAATTCTCTTAACTGTTTAAAAACATAACAAAAACCAGGTATTTTTTTAACTAGTAATGATATATGTGCATCCCACTTTAAATTAGAATCAATAGTGATTCCTAAATATTTAATTTCTTCTGATCTTGCTATATAAACTGAGCAGTTACATTGTTTAAGATCACAGTCTAGGTTATGTATAACTATTTTATTGTATTTTGGAAGCGAGTTTCTGTATGATGCAAAAGCAATAAATTTGCTTTCTTTGATATTTATTGTTAATAAATTACTATCCAACCATAACTTAATGTATTTTAAGTCCTCGGTTACTTTATTTTCCAGGCTAGCCCAGTCTTCAGCATCATAAACAATCACCGTATCGTCTGCATATGATATAATTTGCCCTCTTCTATTGGCCATAAGTAGATTATTTATATATATTAAAAATAAAATTGGCCCGAGTATGGTGCCTTGTGGCACACCATTTTTAATGTTTAATGGATCACTTAGTGTGTTGCCAATTTGGACGTGTTGATTTCTATTGGTTAAAAAATCCTCTAAAAGTTTATTTGCATTCCCTCTGATCCCCACCGAATCTAAATTTTCCAACAATTTTGAATGACTTACTGTGTCGAACGCTTTAGCTAAATCCCAAAAACCCGCTATGGTTGGTTTACTGTCATCAATATTGGTATAAATTAGGTGAGTTAATTTAGCTATGGCATCTTGTGTACTTAGTTTGGGTCTAAAACCGAACTGATTATCTGACAGTAAATGATTTTGTACAATAACATTTTCTAATCTAGATTTTAGGACATTTTCAAATATTTTTGCTAAATTTGATATCAAAGATATCGGACGGTAATTTTCCAAAAGCTGCTGATCGCCTCCTTTATGAAGAGGTTTAACTACTGCAGTCTTAAAGTGATCTGGACATACAGATGATTCAAAAGAGATTTTTATGATTTTCATAATAGGTAATGAGATATATTCAGAAATTTCTTTTAATATAGTTGCAGTGATACCGTCTAGACCCGGAGATTTATTACTTTTCAGTTGATAAATATATTTTTTAATTTCCATAACATCAACAGGGCCAAGAAAAATAGTTTTATTGCATTTTATAAGTGCCTGATTATCCACTTCCACATTGGGTATGATTTTTCTGGCCATATTATCTGCAACGTTAATATAATATTTATTAAATTCATTAGCTAGTTGTTTGGCATCGTTAATTACTTTTTGATCAATCTTAATACTTTTTATGTGAGTAGTCTTGCGTTCTTGATTAAGAGAATTTTTAACAGTTTGCCACATTGATTTAGTATTCCCTGGGTTTTTATTAAATTGATTTTTATAATAACTACTTTTTGCCTTATATATTAGACCGTTAATTCTATTTCCGTAAAATGTATATTGCCGTAGCGCTTCTTCATCTTGAAATTTTTTATATTTCTGCAAGAACTTCAATTTTTCTCTGATTGACTTCCGCAGTACTTAATTTTATGTAATTTCTCTGCTTGACTTCCGCAGTACTTAATTTTATGTAATTTGTAAGTTTGTTTACAAAATCATTTGTTATTTTATTTAAATCCCCGTGCTTGAATGTTTCACTCCAACTCTCATTAATTAAATATTCTTTAAGTTTTGTAAAATTTACTATCTTCTTAGATTTGTTTTTAGAAGTATGGCATAAAACTTTTAAAGAATTAATACACAATAATATCGGAAAATGATCAGTAATTTTAGATTCCAGAATGATTGAGATTAATGCATTGAAATCAGACTTAGTTTTTATAAATATGTGGTCAATACAAGATTTTGCTGTATTTTCAATTCTGGTGTAATCGTTTATGCATGATACAAATCCACATTCATACAAAGAATTCAGATAAGAGTTTGCCATTAGTGTATCGCGTAATAGTATCTCCGACTATAATTTCCTCTTGATTAACACACATTTCATGCAGGTACGATTTAAAATTTTCTAAAAAACTATCTATATTCGTAGACGGTGGTCTGTACACAACTGTTAGACAAATGTTTCGATTTTCGAATTTCAAGTGTAAACGCAAACATTTTATTACTTCAATACAAACTACTGAATGATGAAAATTTATTGAGTTTTTTATAAATACAATTACACCATCATTCTGATTAATTTCACCGTTATTATAAACAACAGTGTATCCACGAAGTATGAAATTTTCACAGTTGTATACCCTCCACGTCTCTGATAGTGCAATAATATCTAATGAAAAAGAAAATTGGTTTAACCAGACTTGCAATTGATCGAAATGTTTATTAAGGCTACGAATATTTGTGTGACAAATTTTTAAACCTGAATTATTATCTAACTTGATATTACAACTGTTAACATTTTCCAAGCGTATCGAACTGATTTCCTTGGACACTTATATCTTGCAAGTTCTTAGCCATATCAATAGACAAAGGTTTGAACTATATATTACTTACAAACTTTTTTTTACACCGTGATGTCTGACATACCTGTTACTCGTATCACAGACGACGTATTATCTTTGCGCACAAACAACTTGCCATTTTTAAACCACACGAATTTGAACAGTTTAATATCACCCACCTTTTTATTTCTTGCTTCGTAAAATAAATTTCTGTAATACGTAGTCATGTGTTCGTTAACATAGATTGGCTGGGGTACGATGTCATTGTATAACACAGATGTATTTGGTTTCCTGCTCTTAGCCTTACTCAAAAAGTTGTCACGAGTTATTCTATTGGAGAACTGCGCTACTATTGGTTTTTTGGAGGGATTAGAGGATTTTACCCGGTGTGCAGCTTGCAGATCATGTTTTTGAATTTCCGAGCCTATGCTTTCTCCCAATGTAACTATTATCTCCTGTATGTTTCCACCTGCAACTTCTGGGATCCCATCTATTTGCACATTGTGATTTCTAGCATATTGCCTATCCTCTTCTAATTTTACAGTAATTTCCATCATTTCTTTTTTCAATTTATTGTATTTTACTTCTAAGTTCTCATATTTTCTCCCCAGTTCTTTATTTTCCGCTTGTATATCTTTCAAATTCTTTGTAAACTCATCTAACTTTGCCGAGTAGAAATCAATTGCATTTTGGAAATCATTGATTTTGTTTATTAGTTCGTGATTTTCCCGCTTAACAACATTTTTAACAATTTCTGCTATTGCAGCGAGCAGCTTCGGGTTGATATCTTTTTCTTCGTCCTTTTCTTCGATGTCAGTTTGTTGGCTTTTTCCTTCCCCATCTGGTCGCTTACAGATAACGAATTTTCAAGCATTTTTTCCTTCTTCAGAAAGTTTACGCCAAGAGGTTTCTCTAATATTGGCACACACGTAGTGCATTATCCTCTTGCAACTCTTGCATGTTACAAAATCGTTTTCTGGCGGCAAATCTTCTTTACAGCTACTACACTTTTCCATTTTTATATCACTATAAAACATATATAAATAATCGTATGCGTTAGCAATATCACACTCCGCACTCGTACCACGCGTCTTACTCGTTCGAGCGCTCGGCTTACAATTATCTCACATACTCACATACAATTAATTCAGTAATCTAACTAACTAGTACACTACTTTAAAACAAAATTCTTGTACGAA
This sequence comes from Agriotes lineatus, assembly GCA_940337035.1. NCBI lineage: Eukaryota > Metazoa > Arthropoda > Insecta > Coleoptera > Elateridae > Agriotes > Agriotes lineatus. The sequence continues at coordinate 27,308 of CALNHX010002231.1, read as the reverse complement.
AAGGTAAGCAAAAGTGATTAAACCTAAAAATGTTTTTTCACATAAATGCTACATCCACATATGACCACATGCAAATCGCAAGTGGAACAATGGTTGCCTGCTTTTACATAAACTACAATTTTTTTTGTATTTTGCATTTGAATCTTACTAAAATAAGAAGTAAGGTGCAAAAGGTGATAATTAAAAATAGCTATATGGTACAAGTGAATAGCGACATATAATTCACTCTCATTAAATTGTTACTAGTCCAATAGAATAGGATCGTCAAGCTACTGTGAGTTTGAGGTTGTAACATACGCTACACTATCAAAGATAACATCAGATGACAAAAAATAAACAAATTTAGACGTATTAGAATAGTTTTATTTTTAAATGTAAAAAGTAAGTACACATCACAAATATTAACATAACAAATGTAGACATACACTGTTAAAAATTAATATAAAATTTAACCATTTGTAACTAATTAAGAAACAGAAAGACAGTAAACAATTGAATCAGTTCGAATAGTAAATTAAACTTATACGCAACCTTAATTAGAAATTTGAAACTAATATAATTCTAATCATTGTATAATAAAACAAACTAGAATTGGAAAAAATATGCACATAATTTGAAAATAAACCCATACCCTAGTTGTGCACATGAACATGATTTTAGAGGTAAGATAGGAGTTTTACATGATCTAGGTACCTGAGCCAGTGTATTCCTAAAATCATGATAAAAATCAACAAAGCGGTAGGTACCAACAATCAAGTAGCATGTGCAATGCGTTTTGTGGTATGAACAATTTCAAAGTGTTGCACGTGTTTAAAGACGGTTTAGACGTGACTTCGGTATCAGAAAAGCACCTAAGTACGATGGTAACAGTCGTTTAAGGCATACGACAGCATTCGAATATCAGAAACACTGTCGTCTTCCTCAAACGACTGATACCATCGCATGTCATCGTACTTAGCTGCTTTTCTGACACCACACTCACATCAAAACTCGCACACATAACACTTTAGAATAAATTGTTCATACCACAAAATGCACTGCACATACTGCTGGATTGTATGTACCTACCATTTTGTAGACTCGTTTCATGATCTTGGGCAGAAAGTTGGCTCACCTAACTACATCATGTAGAACTCCTGTTTTGTGCATATGATGATGACATTATCTCTGAATATCTCTCAAATCCGGAGCTACATACATTTTAAATTATCCCTAATCAAACTGACAACCCTGTATAATTAAGCTAGTACATAAAAATCTATAAATTACATTTTCTAGTAAACTATTAAGCGTGTATATCAATAGCAGTTGATATGAGATTATGTTACATATTTCGTCTAAGAGCCAGCGACAAAATTTGTTACGTCATTTCATCAAGAAAATATTCCATTGCTGATAATTGATTCGGAAATCTGTCTGGTTTCCAGTGGTTGAGAGAGCTACGACAGGGGCGCAAAGGGGTATAGATATTTCTATATCTTATGGTTCTTGAGAAAAGTATCCCCAGTAAGTCATGTTTGGTTATGTGATACCGACCTGACAAAATGTCAGGTATATACTTGTAAATTAGGTTATAATTTTTGACGTTTGACAAATATTTTTAGCTATACCACAGAATAATACAGAATGGCCTGTTGGCTTAAAATTCAGCTAGTTTTTTCTTTGCGCATGCGCGAGTTCTGGTGGTGTGCAGTCAGCTGTTTTCCATATTTTACACGTGTACTTGTGGCGGTCAAAAACCCCTTATAAGAAGGTTATGTTTTTTGTGCTAGTGTTTTAAAATATTAATTTAATATGAGTCCACAAAAAAGATCTTTTGATGGCCCATGATGTGCTGTGCGTTTCTATATAAATTACGTGGACTTTAAACGTACGGATTATTCCTGTTCAGTTTAAAATTTAGGCGGATAATTTTGAATTTACCGCCTCTGCACACCACTAGGATCATGGCGGACAATTTCAAGGTCACAAAAATTGACTATGCTGACATCAGAAGCGCCGACACAGAGCGGCCATTCTGAATTAGGGTATTATTCTGTGGTCTCACTCTGAAGACTACGCGTCTCGTGCGCATGCCTGAGAATTCGAACTCCTCCTTTAGAAGCGAATTTTAAACTTGACCACTTCCCTACCGCGCGGACGACGCTTGCGCACAGTTCACCAAGTGTGTAAAACAGATGGTTGTCTGTCTCACTTACGCTGTGAGCTCCATACTTAAAGGCGGTATCAATGTAGAAGTAATACATATATGGTTACAACTTTATAAACAAGGTTTTGATGTGGGGTGGGTTACAAGCTGCGTTCGTTAATTACATCGCGGAACGTAGCCTGAACAGATCGAGTTTTAGTCACGTGACTAGCGAGCATGGAATATCGGAAAGTATTTATCGAACGCTCAACTGTCACCTGTCACAAAATGTGCAAATGTCAAATTAAAACGTAAATTTCATTGATTCATTCATTCATAATCTTTAGCTTCTTTTACTTTCGGTGTCGAGGACCATTCATATTCAAAGAACAAATGAAGTTAGCAAGAAAACATGAATTTTTAAATTCCGGCTTATTTTCAAAAATTTGTCGTTAAAGTTCGAAAGCAATAATGAATAGTTTGCATAATTTCTTTTGTTAGTTTTTTGGCATTTTGAAGGTATATTTTACAAAACCTTGTAATAACTGATGGTTTCGCTTAGTGAAATTATTAAAGTTAGGTTAGTACTCTGTAAAAAATATTAGAAGCCACAGCCTGCTGAGTCATGTTGAAAAAAGGTTTTTTTCTGAAATCGCCAAGAAAGCGGGCCATGTCAAGACTCAGTTTGCAAGTGTCACTTTGCAGACTATTAGTCACTTTTGAGATTTTTGCAAGACTAGTCATTTTTACTTTACGTTACCTAGGTGACCGGTCACCTTCACCGTGAGTCTTGATGCGATAGAAATTTTATTTTAAATTTCAAAGGTTTCGGAGAGAAAATAAAATCTTCCAAGACTCTTTATTTGCATAAGGTTCGGTAAAGCCTAGCACATACAATATTAAATAGCTTTGGCAGTGTTGTTCCTTGTTAAGACGCACGCGGACGCAGTAAGGAAAGCAAGCACGCAGGATGGTAGGGTAAAGGTTCAACGTAATTTTAATTCCCCCAACTGGGGGCGGGCTGCTATAGGGACCTTGCATCTCTCTTCAACCAAGAACGGGTCGATGGAGAAATACTGTCCTAGCATTTGCCTCATAGTAGGAGAGCTGGTGACATTTTTTAGTGATCATTTAGTTAAGGCCGACTTTTTGAGAGAATGTTTGTTGCTGGAGGCATGTAAAGTGTCATCTGTAAGGATTATCCTTGATAGCGGTATAGGAGGGAGGCAGAACACCCCAATTTTCACTGTAAGTATATGTCACATTCGAGGTTAGTAGGTTAGGTTATGCGTCAGTTTGTGTCAAAAATGACGGAAAACCTAACTTGCTAACCTCCAATTTGACATATACTTACATTAAAAAGTCCATAAGGGGCGGCCGTGGAAATTGAAACGTAGAATAATAGATTGGTGGCACTGTAAGTCTGTGGCAAATTCGAGGTTATCAGGTTAGGTCATATAAGTATTACATACATGGGTTAGGTTTGCCGTCAGTTTTGACACAAACTGGCGCAAAACCTAACCTGTTAACCTCGAATTTGAGATAGAAAATTGGGGGTGGTGTTCTGCCTCCCTCCGATACCGCTATCAAGGATAATCCTTACAGATGATACTTATACATGCCTCCAGCAACATTCTCTAAAAAAATTGGCCTTAACTAAATGATGTAATGATCACTAATGTCACCAGCTCTTAGATTATCAGAGAAGGTTAACTAAATGATGTGATGATCACTAATGTCACCAGCTCTTAGATAATCAAAGAAGGTACTCTTGTTGACTCAGGAAAACCACCTCTCGTCAGTCTAGAGTCTACTTACCAATTTACCATTTCGACCATCTGTACTGATTCAGATTTTTAGGTAGTTTTCTTCAGTCAACAGAGTACCTTTCCTGGGACAGGTAAAAAAAGGGTTCAAATATAATGTACACCAAATTAAACCATACATCCCTAGCGCTGTCCACCAAAAAATTTAATGAACATAAAAAAGTCTCAATAGAACCCAAATTATTATACTTCAGAAAATGAGAACAGCACCACTAAAATAGCTATGTTGCGTATTGTTTTACCATTGCTTACATTTTAAATTCCATATGTCTATCAATTAACTAAATGTTCACCAAATTTAGAACGCTCAAGTTACGCGTCCGTGCTGCACATAATAAATATTCGAGCTATCCATTTATATTTAGTCTTTCTCGAAAAAACTACTTGTGCGCCAAATAATGATTCTGTTACTCCAAAAATGAAATACGCTCGAACATCTCTCCTTGTCGCTTCCAGACAAACTTCTTGCAGGCTTCAGCTTGCAGCCGCACACTGTGTTTGTGGTAGCTTTTACAGTGAGTGTAACCAGTATATTGCCGTATGAAAAAACTTAATAAGTTTAATTTTCAATTTTGTTTTGTGAAATTTGTGTTAGATTTTTATATATATACTAGCGGACCCGACAGACGTTGTCCTGCCCGCTGCCTGCTATCAGTGGGTTCAGCAAACGTTTTTTCGATATTCGAATTTTCGATTTTTTTAATTTTAAAAAATATTGGGGGGTGGTGAAATTTTGGGGTTATATGTTTTGATATGCGAGAAATCTTTAAAATTTTTTTTTTAAAATTTCGTCAATTTTTTTTTAAATTGCCTAGAACATGATTGTGGCGCCACTTACCGGGTCCAATTGTAAATCTAAACCATCCAGGGACCCATTTAAACACAAAAAATTTCATCAAAATCGGGCCAGCCGGTTAGGAGGAGTTTAGTTACATACAGACGTACAGAATTATATATATATAAAGACATTGATTTATTTCCAAGAATTCTTCAGACTTATTTCTATGTCCCCATTAATAAACAAAACCTAATAAAACACGATAGATTGTTCTTATAAGTGATATTTAGGCCAACAAGAAATATAAATCTGGGTATACTTTTGAAATTGAATGTGGTATAAAATATAGTAAACATTGTGTATTTTTGCCAAAGAAATAGTGTTTTTTAAATGCTAAATAATATAAAACGCTGACTAAAATTAAATATCTGGGTATCATGTTAGAATTGAATGCGGAATAAAATTTGGTGAACATTTAGCATTTTTAGCCAACGAAAGTTATTTTTAGGAACAAATAATATAAGAGACTAGCATGATGTCAATTTTTGGTAGTCGCTCTAAGATTATGTATTTTCTTAATTTTGGTGAACATTTAGTATTTTTGGGAAACGAAAGTATTTTTTTGTACGAAAAGGTTGGGTAAATTTGGTAGATTGTTAAATACCACACGTAAAAAAATGCTTCAGGGTCATTTCAATTCCCCCAATTGGAGGCGTCCCTCTTCAGCCAAGAACGGGAAACTCGGGATGGGTGAGAGGAAGGAAGGTGGAGAAATACTGCCCCGGCATTCACCTCAGAGGAGGTACTTTGTTGATTCAGGAATGCTGGGACAATTGCTGGCGCGAGATTTTAGGCGAGCACCGTTGTAACACGACTAGCGAGCGGTGCGCTTGGTGCTCTCTCTTGGCGACTGCTGGAACAGTGGAGCGGTGTAGATCCGTGCTGCCGAAGCCTGCGCGCGCTGGATGTTACAAAAAGAAATTTCAGAAAAAATGTAATACATTATACAGCATGAAAGTGTCTATGCTTGGCTCGGAGGCTTTAACGAAGTATTCGGACGCTTCGCGTCCTCGTATTGTTCAACAACCCTCTTTATCTGCAAAGTATCACTTTCATGTCAAGTATTGTAATACTTATACTATTTTTTGACCTTTCCAGGGTAAGGACAGATCGTTGTCTTGTAAAGTGCTTTAGAGTGAGAGGAGACAACGTTCAGGGTACGAACAGAGCATTGCCCCCTCTCACTCTAAAGTACCATGGTGGACAATAAATTTAGGCCGGAAAATTAAAATTGAGGTTAGTTGGACATAAGTAGTAGTCGCAGTAGATGTCAAGCGAATGACAGGCCGGCCTAAATTTATTGTCCACCATTGTATGTACTTATATTTACTATATGTATAAAGTACTTTAGAGTGAGAGAAAATATCTGTCCGCATCCTGCAAAAAACAAATGCGTCAAACTGACATCAAGGCACCCTAATAATACTAGCTTGTGACAGAATTCGTGTTTATCGTCCTCACTACAATTTCTTATTATCTACTGCGTATACATTTCTCACCCGCACACTTATTTTGGCTGAGCTATATCTAATAAATCTTTGTTAGTTTGTGTAATAACAATCGTTTCATCTAATCTCAAATCCTTGCTTAAACTTCATATAAAAGGTGAATAAATATAAATCACTGTTGTTTTGCTCACAAATCGCTAAAAACCCCTAACCACACAAATATTTAACAATGGCTAAATACGCATTACGACAGCTAAGCTGTCATTTTTAATAGCCTTGGAGAGAAACTAAACACAACAACGTTGGCCGATGATACGCTCTGCACCAAATCAGCTGTTGTTTTATTTGTTACGTAAAACAACTAACGTTAATTTGTTTTTTCTACGATCGTGTCAAAATGGCAACTTTTTACACAGTTTCTAGTGACAAAAGTGACGTTTGTAGCACTCTTAATATTAGCGCCCGAATTACTTCTTTTTCGCACGTTGCCATTGGTGGCGTGTTTTAATACTATATTAAAACACGCTTTGCGGTAAGTTTCAATGTCAACATAACCTAGAATATCTAACACAGTGTGACGGAAAAGTGTCACCGAACTAAGTTTTTATATTTCTGTTACGATCGCAGAAAAGCTCCGCTTCGCGTCGTGCTCTTAAACTCGTCGCACGTGCTTTAAAGGCGTACTTATACACTAGCATCATAATATACTATTATTTCTTCAATTTTTATATTAAGATTGTTTTTGAGAATTTGTTTTAATAATATTATAAACTTCAGAGTCAGAGACTATAAAATTGAAACGACAACAGGTAAATAAACGATTCAAGTCTCTATCCCAAACCAAATATTCGAAAAAATATATATACCTAAAGTTTTTCATAAACGCAACTTCCAACTTCCCAAATATTTAACTGAAGTGTAATTTACCAAACTCGCGAACGCAAAAAGAATGTATCTGGTAAGTAAATATATTATTACAAAAGCGATTTAGATTAGTCTCAACGTTTGTTAAAAGATAAGATAGTTTTGGAATGCAGATTGTCAAATACCCCACATTCATATAATAAAAGAATCTCTTTTATCACTTGTATCCATGTCCAAGACTGCCAGGAAGACCGCCTAACGGCTGGAGAGAATACTGGATGTTATCATCACCAGAACCAGGTTAACCAAACTAACGGATCGTAGACCTAATAAGTAGAAAAAAAAAATAGAGTAAGAGTATTCATGTCATATGGCAACCGCCAAATATGTTGTTTTCGCTACAAACACTATTAAAAGTAGGCTTTTCAACGTCTGTTTTTTAAATAAAAAATAGTATTTTTATTTTAACTATTGTTACGTTTTTACCTTTCGGGCTATTTAAAAATTATACGACGCTTCTTGTATTAAACATTTATTTACATCAATTAGATTAATTATTATTATTTACAAAAACACGAGAACTATAGAGCCAATTACAAATTGCTTAAACTACAGGCGCTATTTCTATCGATACATTTATTTAATATTTACACTGGTTAAACTTCAACTATTTATTTATTTCACTCTTAACACTAACGATTTATTTCTATTTATATGGTTATATTTATATGGTTATTTATGTCAATAGTTATATGTACACACGGGCTTTTATTTATGTGGGAGCTCTACATGGCTCTACACGAATTCCGATTGAACTCAGGACTGCGGGAGAACTGCCCGCTATTCCCGCTCGCGAGTATTTATATTGCCAGATAGTTCCTTCTGGAAAACGTCTAGAGTTCGCTCGACCTTTCTGGCAACTCTGACGTGTCACGCGCAAGGTCGTTTCTGAAATATTCTGGAAGACTGACTCACGCCGTCTCATGCAGCTGCCTCCAAAGTCGTTCTGCAATGCTGTCGCACGGGACGCTGAGTCATATTTCTGGGGCGACGGCCTAGCCCCACGATCGTTACACTATATTAAAAGTAAATTTAGCTTTGAAAAGCAATAAAACTCTCCAATATATTTTAATTTGTAGTGTAGAAAACTCTGTAGATATATGATACCCGTAAGAAAATAGTATATTATGGGTGGTGACAAACCAAAACGCACCGACATCGACAGGGAGAAATGGACTGAAGTGGTAAGAAAAAACAAGAACAAAAATGACTCTAAGAAAGTTATTTTAGGAGAAAATAAAAACTCAAAGCTGCAGGCCGTACCTAGAAAATCTTTTCTCTTTGTCTCACGGTTGCATCCATCCACAAAAACATCAGACGTGATTGATCAGTTACAATCCAAAATTCCCGATGTGAATTGCGAGGCACTAAATTCAAAATTTCCAGACAACTACAGCTCATTTAAGGTCATAGTTAATGAAATCAATTACGAAGAAGCGGCTAACCCAGAAAATTGGCCAGAGGGTGCAATCATAAACAAGTTTTTTCGATCCCGAGTTCGTACATCAGAAGCTGGAACACACCAAATTCAAAACTCCAGAACTAAAAACTCCTAATTTAAACTTGCGTGTATTTCATCTGAATATTAACAGTTTACGGTTCAAGCTGACTCAGTTGTTCCTGTTGTTGCGCTCGCTGCAATTTCCTGAAATCGTATGTCTATCAGAAACGCATTGTGTTAGTGATGAAATTAAACTGTTAAAACTAAATTCATACCAGCTTGCTGGAAGTTATTGCCGTACAAACATGAAGTGCGGTGGTGTGGCAATCTTCATACGTGACGATATTTACTTTACGAGTAAGTCAATTGACGTTCCGCAAATTGAACTCTTTTTTGAATATGCCTATGCCGAAATAATTGTAAACGGACTTAGTATTAAAATTATTTGTGTATATAGACAGCCCGCATCTTCTACACTTGTGTTTAAGGACAATCTGGAGCACCTTCTTTCAACTATTAATTTTCGCAAATGCCCATTGTTTATATGCGGCGATTTTAATATCAACTTTGATCATAATATTATTGTTAAAGATGCTTCTGATGTCTTGAGCATAATGTCGTGTTATGGGCTTAAGCAAAGCATCTTTGACTATACGTTTATCAGAGGTTTGTCTAAAACTGTTATAGATAATGTTTTTACCAATGCTGACTTCTTTGATAACATTGTAATTCCCTGTAACTTCTCCAATCACTTTGCGCAGAGTGTGTCTTTTATAGTGGATGGAAATGTTATTACCGATGATGTCCCTAACAAATTTGTTTACAAAAGAAATTTTAAAGGTGATATCAACCTTGCAACCTTCTCTTATCTACTTTCTTTCGAAAGTTGGAATGAGATATACTCTGCAAACGATGCCGATGGCAAATTTACTCTATTTATTGATAAATTTATGGATTTAATGGATAGGGCGTTTCCTCTTGAACGTATATCTCTAAATTCTTGCACCTTTAAACGCAGGAAACCTTGGATAACTGCAGATATTATCAGACAAGGAGCGATGCTCCGCAATATGCATAGGCAATGCCTAATAAATAATGATTCTCAGCTTCTATTTCAATATAAAGTTCTGCTTAATAAGCACAAGAATATGATCTCCAATGCAAAAAAAAATTTCTACAGCAGTACTTATTTTAATGCTGCAAACAAATCCAAAGCTGCCTGGCGTATAATTAGGGATGAGGTTCAACTAAAAAATGAAACTCCTTATCCCGACAATTTTCAGGATACCTCTGGCAACCCCCTAACCAATTACCATGCAGCGGCTAACGCTTTTAACAATTTTTTTGTAAATTTGAATGTATTACCTAGAAACCCTCAATTCTTTTGTGACCGTAAAGCATTTGCTGCTTCAGCCCTAAATCTAGAGCCAGTATCATTACCTGAAATTCACAGAATTCTAAAAGATGTTTCTAAAAAGAATTCCGCTGGTATTGATGGTGTTCCATGCTCTTTGCTTAAAATTGCAGCCGATTTTATCGCTCCAGTTCTTACCGAATTAATTAATGACTCATTTGCTGAAGGCATATTTCCCAGCTACCTAAAGATGGCAGTAGTAAAACCAATTTTTAAAAAAGGTGACCCCACTAAAATTGATAATTATAGGGCAATATCATTGTTGTCAGTATTTTCCAAAGTATATGAAAAAGCATTCTACTGTAGACTTTTCAAGTATTTGAACGACAACGACCTATTAGCCGATAATCAATATGGTTTTCGGCCTCACCGATCTACTATGCATGCTATTACAGCATTAACTAATAATGTTATTCAAAACTTAGAGAAAAGCAAGAAAATTGTGGGCATCTGTTTCGACTTCTCCCGTGCTTTCGACACGGTGCCCCACGATGGTCTTGTTTTCAAGTTGCGCTTACTTGGTGTTGAGGGCCCGGCACTCAATTGGTTGATCTCCTACTTATCTGAGCGCTCACAGATAGTTGTGCTAAAAAATGGCAGTGGTACTGAGTTTCATTCTGATTTACTAAAAGTGGGTACTGGGGTTCCGCAAGGGAGCGTCCTTGGTCCCTTGCTTTTCCTAATTTTTCTTAATGACGTTGTCAGCAAATTAAACTCTGATTTTATTGTCTTATTCGCTGACGATACTTCAGCTGTTATTACGGGTGATAATTTTGATGAATTGAGTGCCAGGGCTTCAGATTGTGTACTCAAAATGCAGAAGTACAGTTCCGACAATGGTCTTCTATTAAATAAAAATAAAACGGAAGTAATTCCTTTTTCTGTCCGTGATCCTCAATACAGCTTGCTGGTTAAGTTGAACGGCAAAACTCTCCAAAACAGTCAAGCTATTCGTCTATTAGGCGTTCAGTTGGATTCAGCTTTGTCATGGTTCGACCACATAAATAAAGTCACGAAAGGCTTATCAACGCACAGTTACGTACTTTGGAGAATAAGAGCCTGCGTGGACATAGATGTACTTCTGTCTTATTATTATGCGTATGTTAACTCAACACTTTCTTATGGAATTACCTGCTGGGGTAATTCTAAACATATTAACGATGTTCTTGTAGCGCAAAAGAGGGTTGTGAGAACTATTTGCTATGCAAGTCAACATGAGTCTTGTCGACCATTTTTCAAAAAACTGGGTATTTTAACTGTAATATCCATATATATACTACAATCTGTAGTATACATCAGAACTAATCTTCACAAATACTCGGTAGTAAGTGACAACCATCCTTATAATTCCCGTTATGGTAAAACACTTGTTATACCTAAGCATTCTCTGACTAAGAGTGCAAATAGTTCTTACATCCTGCCAATTAAATTGTATAACCACCTGCCAAACTCAATCAAATGTATTACAAATTTTAATTTATTTAAAAAACATGTTAAACTACTATTACTAGATGAATGTATTTATTCTATAAAGGAATTTTTTGAGTGCCAATTTAAACAACTGTGATTATCTGTTATATTTTGACGTTTCCGATATGCTGTAACTGTGTCTAAGGAAATAAATGAATTATTATTATTATTAATTATTATTATTATGATACGAGTTTTATAAGAAGCATTTTGTAGCACGCACGGATTTAAGGTACGACGACCGAAGCGAGGAGTGCCCTAAAGGAGTAAGTGCTACAAAATGCCTTATAAACGAGGTATCTTACAGTATTTTATCTACTTTGCCACTTTTTTAAGCAAAAAAATGAAAAATTTTAGTATTTTTATTATAGCATCGCTTTGTGTTTATTACGATACGCAAACGCGTATCGTAATAGCCTCAGTACGAACGCAAAGTAGATAATAGTTATTTATGTACCTAGAGCGAAAAATGATGCATTAGGCGTGAGTTCGAAAGTTTCGGGCCGAGCGAAGCGAGGTCCGAAAAAACTCGAACGAACGCCTAATGCATTTTTTGCTCGTGTTGCATACAAAATTTTTCCTACGACTGTAAAATTTTCGAAAATAGGTTTAAACTGGTGTTTTTTGCCATTTCTAAAATTTCCAGCGACGTGCAAATTTTTACATCAGAATTGGAATTTTATCGCCCATTTCTTATTTTTCTTGACACTTAAACACCGACAATACACAAAATAAAGCACAAGTATCTTTAAATCGCGAAAAAAAGGTTTAAATCAAATTCACAGTGACAGCTGGCAACTTTGACGTTTTCAAATAGCTGACCACTAGCCGACTTAGGTATATAATCATGAAAGCTTATATAAAATTTATGTATGTTGCTATGTATTACGATTCACGATTATATACTTACGTATGACGGCTGCCGCGATTAACTGATTCAAAACAATCAAATTTTGACGTACGTCAACAAGGCGGAAAGCTTGATTTTAGAAGCAGTCGTAGGAAAATGTATTTATTTTATCCTATTATGTTATTATGACAATAACTCCTTCGCAACGAGTTGCGTTAAGATGCATTTAACAGCACTAGTGTTGTTAAGAAAAATAACATAACGATACTTTATTAACATTAATCACATGTTGACAGCACTGAAGTGTATTGTCAGTCTATGTCAAATTCGATGTTAGTAGGTTAGGTTTTGTTTGTTATTTGACACAAACTGACGCAAAACTTAACCTAAAAATCTTAAATTTAACATAACCTGACAGTGCGACCAACAATACAGTATTGAGTTTCTATCTTACTAGTGATACCACCACTCGCTGTTGTAAGTGTCATTAATAATCATTTTTCCTATTTTTTTTTAAAGATTAGTATTTTAGGATAAAATAAACCGTGTTACGATACAAGTAACGTTATTCGCTCTCTACATTACTCGAGAATTTTAAAGAACTCGCTCCTAACGTCGCTCGTTCATTCAAACTATTCTCTCGTAATGTAAAAAGCTTGATAACGTTACTTGTATCGTAAATTACTATTAAGGCACCTACATGAATTGCAGAACGTGTTACGCTGCGCTCCGCTCGTTCAGAAAACTTACATACGCGTGCCTTAAACATACATTATTCGCACTTGCTTCAGAAATAGTTGTTTTCTACGATCGCAATCGTATAAAAATTTCAGTTTTCTCGCAGTTTTTAATATCAAAAGTAAATGTTTTATTGCACGTTACTAAAGTAGTGTACAATGAAAACATGAATCGCACGGTTTGTCCTAACTTTTTATGTAACATAACCTAGAATATACAGTCTGTTCAAGAAAAAAGGCCCCGCCTTCTAGCTACTTTATTATTTATTTTAGACCCAATAAACCTGATATCAAATCAAATGGAACATAAAAACCTACATTTTAACACTATCAAAAATTTTTTATCTTCAATTGTTTCAGGGTGGTGACGTCACGTGCAACTTTTTTAAATAACACTGTATATATTTTTTTACATTTTCTGGTAGAGGTTTTTTTTCTCTTTTCAACAATATAAATATTTTATGCCCTTACATAAGAAAATTTTCGAGAAAAATTAAAAAAACTTTTTTATCGGTGGGAGGCCACGATACAAAACTATAAACAAAATTGTAACTCAGAAAAACAAAACAATAAACACTTTAGATTATTCTGAAATCTGATAGTTAAAGCGTTTGGCTACTATTTGTTTTGTTTTTCTGAGTTACACTTTTGTTTACAGTTTTGTATCATGGCCTCCCACTGTGAAAAAGTTTTTGTAATTTTTCACGAAAATTTTTTTATGCAAGTGCATGAAATATTTATGTTGTTGAAAAGAGAAAAAAAACCTCTACCAGAAAATGTCAAAAAATATATACAGTGTCATTTAAAAAAATTGCATGTGACGTCACCACTCTGAAACAATTGAAGATAAAAATTTGTTGATTGTGTTAAAATGTAGGTTTTTATGTGCCATTTGATTTGATATAAGGTTTATTGGGTTTAAAATAAATAATAAAGTAGCTAGAAGGGGGGGGCCTTTTTTGTTGAACAGACTGTATAATACAGTATAACAGAAAAAGTTATTGTGCGTCAGTGTTAACTTTTATTTATTGCCTAGATACCGATAGAAAATGAACCGATCTGGAAATATCAATCTAAGACGTTAATATTATATTATAAACAAACTGAAACGCGTACGTTTTATTGCACTAATTTTTACAGTAAAAGAAGTTCGTATGTATAAATTTAATTAATATAACATTGAGAATAAACAATGCTCCTTACTATATAGTTGTCATTTTTTGAGAACGACCTTGGACACATTATATCACTTTAGTTCGTGCCATAACGCAGTCATAACAAATTTTTGTGAAAAAAAAAATACTGGCGAAATCATTCACCCCTATATTATTAAAAATGTGAATTTACCTCATAAAATTGCATCTAGTAGAAATCCTTTATTTGTTTAAATTTTACAGTAAAGTGGAGATTTTAAAATTAATCCCGGTAATTTTATCACGTAAAAAATTATCATTTACATGTTATGGTTATTGTTATTCTGCGTTGGTATCCTGATAAAACTATTTGTTTAATATATTAACGTTTTTTCGGTAAATTCTCTTGTAAAATACCCCTCTGATTGAGAAATGACAGATGATTTTGCGCTGTAAAACACTCGTGTTTGCAACCAACTGCATCAGCAGGGGGTAACTCTTACAACAGCCGGCATTCGTGTTTCACAACTAAAAATTATCAGTACTCAATCTCTTATGGCATTAATGATAATTGTTTTAATGTCACGTCGGTATACAACAGATACTACCATTCTTCCTAACAGTTTTAGGGATTTTCATGTATTGAAATAAGCGGCTAATTTAAATTCTGAAATAATATTTTAATAAAAAGTTTATTTTAATTTACAAATTGTAGATATACAGTAGTCCATTAAAAGGGAATATTTTAAATGTAATTTAAATGTTATTATTAAACAATTTTGAAAGCTAATTGGACTAAATTGCTTAGAAATAATAATGTAGGTTATAAAATCAAACGGAAATGATGTCATCGCGATCTCCCATCTCTCTTTCGTACATATCCTGTCTGTCAGTCTCTAAAGTTCTTTTCATAGCGTGTCATGGTGGAGTAAAAGGTAATGGTGTAACTTTAATATTAGTTTTTTACAAAAGCAAATTATTTAGGTATAGTATGATAAGAGTAACGTCTGTATGTGTACAATCGTGGTGGTAGGTTATATTTTTAATGTCCAAATTTCACGTTTTTGCGCAATATTTACTCAAACACGTTCATAACCATTAAACCACATGGTCAGTTTAAAACTTATTTCCAAAATTGTGTTTATATACAACTAAATACAATGTTTCGATCGGATTATTTATTGTGAATCTAGTGCAAAAGAATCTCTGAATATGACATGTCAAAAAGACTTGTTAAGGTAAGTAAAATTGTAATGACTGATCGTGTTTGTTAAATTTTGTGATGGTCATATTCAGGGAGGCGATTTTGCATCTTTATGAATGTGACTAGTCACAAATTAATTTGGATTTATTCAACAGCATTGAACAACACACACCATGCCGCAGAACGAATATATTGAGCGCCACCGTAAGCTTTACGGAAGACGGCTCGATTATGAAGAACGTAAACGAAAGAAGGAAGCGCGTGAACCACACAAGCGATCGCAGGTGGCAAGAAGTCTTCGTGGTATCAAGGCTAAGCTCTTCAATAAAGAACGCCGAAATGAAAAAATACAAATGAAAAAGAAGATTAAGGCTCATGAAGAAAAGAAAATTAAAAAGACAACAGAAAAGGTTTCCGAAGGGGCTCTACCAGTTTATTTGCTGGACAGAGATGTTCAATCACGAGCAAAGGTGTTATCAAACATGATTAAGCAGAAGCGCAAAGAAAAGGCTGGCAAATGGGACGTTCCGATACCTAAAGTTCGAGCCCAAGCAGACTCCGAAGTCCTTAAAGTAATACGTTCTGGAAAGTCTAGAAGGAAAGCGTGGAAACGAATGGTTACTAAAGTTACATACGTAGGAGAAGGTTTTACTAGAAAACCGCCTAAATTTGAACGCTTCATTAGACCCATGGCGTTGAGGTTTAAAAAGGCACATGTGACGCATCCTGAACTCAAAGCTACATTCTATTTGCCTATCATTGGCGTGAAGAAGAATCCTAATTCACCGATGTTTACGAGTTTGGGAGTTATAACAAAGGGAACTGTGATTGAAGTAAATATTTCGGAGCTTGGATTGGTGACGCAAGCGGGTAAAGTGGTGTGGGGAAAGTACGCACAGGTTACAAATAATCCTGAAAATGATGGATGTATTAATGCTGTTCTTCTGGTGTAATTATTTGTAATTTATTCATTATTGTAAGCTTTCATTTAATAAAAATATAAACTGAATTAAGCGTTTTGGAGTTTTTAATATTAAATTTATGGAATTATAATTGTAAAAAGTGGCCGTAATTTAGTAGGTCTTATTCTAATCTTATTTTTGTGTTATACAGGATTTACCTAATTTAAAATTTTAAACTATTAGCAGTAGTTACACGTTGAATTAATGTTGAAAAACCAAAAACTGCAAGTGAACGAAACTGTTTCAAAAATTTGTGCGAACATTTTTTTATGTAACGACAGGTTATCACATTTTATTCTAAATAATATGACTTCTGAAATGTTCCCGGTTTCCTAACTTTAATTTGTATGAAGTGTGAACTTGTTTGACATGGCATAGTGAGTTAGTTCTGTGTTAAATTTTTGATGTTCAACTGTTCCGTTGTAATTATTTTCGAGCTAAAGTGTAATGAATTCTGTGTAAAGAAAAATACGGTAAATTTCCAGAAGTAGAAAAACTGGTAAATTAAAACTGATGAAAATCGATATCTTTGAAACAAACAATGTGCAGTAGTCATTGCTCTGCTGAAAGTTAGTGTAGTTCGTTCTTAAGCTAATTTTGCCTTCCTAATCGTACTCTTGACATAATAATGAAATTTTCTTCTTACAGTTGTAAAATTGATCGCGTACAGAATTCTAACAACCATTCGGTCTACATTTAAGTGATTAATCAACTGTATTTTTGAAATTTAAGTGATTAATCGACTATATTTTTGAAATTACCTCAACATGTTTTTTATACTTTTTTCATTTAGGAACTTTGAGAATGCAGTTTATATGAATGTGGCCGAGTTAACTTTGAAAATAGTTGAAGTAATGTTGCGCATTACATCATATGGTTGGACACAACCTCATTTGGTAATCTTGTATTGTACGACGCCACCGATGAACTACTGTTCCTAGAATCAGTAATCTTGGAGGGAGGGATCGCTAACATGTCAAATACCTTACACTGTTGCCAGACCTTTGTTTACTTCTACAGCAATTTGGGGCCGAATTCGTTTTAGTTTGCATGTTTAACGTGGTCCTAACATCAATGTCGAAGGTGTTCTAGCTCCAACTGTTTGTGAATGAAGGTAACATTTTGACACTAAACCATATTCGTACTTCTTGCAGGTGTTGCGGTTAGGGTCAAACTAAAATGTATTGAACGGTTGGCGAAGCGGGGATTAATACATAATTTCCTTCGTTGTGAAGGCTGTTAGGTAGATATGTCGTTTGTTTAACGATTGTTCACGATTAAAAGCAAACTAAAAATAATTTGGCACCAAACGCTGTTGTAGTCTTGAAACCAAACAATAAAGGTCTGGCAACGTTTTAAGGTACTTTTAATCTAAACGATCAGTTGTTCGCGCCTCCCTCCAAGATTACTCACTCTAGGAACAGTAGTTCATTGGTGGCGCCGTACAATACAAGATTACCCCTCATTTAATTCAATATTTGCTTCAAATAATGCACAAATTATTGGTAATGGATAGTTATTCTTACTATTAACAACTAAGTTAACCTCTAAAATTTGCTCGTTAAAACAGGTTAAAAAAAGCAGTTACTTTTTATGACAGTTGAAAATGTGCGTGTAGAATACGCTACAACAAATTCAAATGAACGCCCATTAGTATTAAAATTTGTATAGATGAATAAATAAATGTGGGACAAGTTTTTAAGAAAAAAGATTGAATTATTTCTGAAAGTTACTTCCATAAATATTTTTATTATCGAAATAGCATTAGGTAACAAGTTTTCTAAATTTCAGATAACTCCCCAAAATGCAGATTTTTGTAAAGACATTGACGGGTAAGACCATCACTCTTGAGGTCGAACCATCAGACACCATCGAAAATGTCAAAGCTAAAATTCAAGACAAGGAGGGTATCCCCCCAGACCAGCAACGTTTAATTTTTGCTGGCAAGCAGTTGGAAGATGGCCGTACTCTTTCCGACTACAACATTCAGAAGGAGTCCACCCTTCACTTGGTACTTAGACTGAGAGGTGGTGCTAAGAAGCGCAAGAAGAAGAATTACTCCACCCCCAAGAAGATCAAACATAAGAAGAAGAAGGTCAAGTTAGCTGTATTGAAATTTTATAAGGTGTGTACACGTTAATATTTATTTTTGTTGTCTATATATGACTTCCGTTTATGCAGGTTGATGAGAATGGGAAAATTCATCGGTTGAGACGTGAATGCCCAGGAGAGCAATGTGGCGCAGGTGTGTTCATGGCTGCAATGGAAGATCGCCATTACTGTGGGAAATGTGGATACACATTGGTTTTTTCCAAACCTGAGGAAGCAAAGTGAATGTAGATAGTTGTAGGTTATCGTAATAAAAACTCGAAATGTTTTTCTTTTTTTAAAAGTAATAAATGTTTTGAGTGTTCTCTTACTTTTAATATTCTTTTGCTCGGGGGAAATTGATTTGTTTAAATCGCTTTGAACTGGTTGCGCGAATATACACGATGTTTTATTTCAAAATTCTAAAAATGTATTGTCCAGTGATGCATCAAATTGTTTGCTTTCTGCGATTACATTCTAATTTTTTTTATAAATGGATAGTACGAGAATATGGAACCTGGGTTGATTTTCCACCTTTTATAATCAACGATAACCACTTGGGGAATCCCTGTTTTAAGATGGGCATACACTACACGGTTTACCAGGAGGCAGACCTGGCTTGCAATCCGGAAGGCAAACTGTATCGTTAGTGGATACATCGGCCGGAAGGTAAACCCTGAACTCTCGGCCTCCCGAAAAACTGTCAACACTTGAAATTTTGCCTGCCGTATCGCATACAAGACGGAACGTGCGAGTTGTGGGTACAGCCCGAGAGTAAAGAACTACAGAAAATTAAGGAAAGCAAATGAACTGGTTCAAGCGGGGACGTTTATGATACATCTCTTTGGTATTTTCATCTTTTGGTCTTCTTAGGCAGGACTCTTGACAGGCTAGGAAGCCTTCGCAGTCGAATGGTTATGATCGCCCACAATCTCTTGAACTATAGGTGAACATCTGACGGAGTCGTATGGCATCCATCGTCTGTAAAAGGTCATTGTTCTCGCGGAAACACATCTAACCTCAAAATGTATGTAAAAAACATTTGGGCTATGTTAACCACGTGCTTATACAGTTTAGGGCGCATTGAGTATCGTTATGTGCAACAAAAATTTTCAGACGATTTGAATTTCGAGCTGGATACTCGATATCGATCGTGACTGTTCGACGTTGTCAGAGTAGACGCATTCAAGTAAATGCATTTGAAATGTTGAACGATCGCTGCCGATCGACGTAATTTTTGTCAAGAGTCCTGCTTTATATTATATATAAGAAACGGCAAATCTAATATGCAGGATTTGGAGAGTGAAGCTGATGAGGTAAGTTTTTATATTTAGAATTTTAGTTTAATAAATAAGTAAGTCGTAGTGAATGTTATATGTAGGTACTTTTTTAGTTTACACCCCCGCACTTAAGCTAAATAGAAAAATCAGAAATCAGTTGTATGTGGGGGTGTAAACTAAATTATAGTCTACTAGCAACCAGTGAGACAAATGTCTCATTTAATAAAACAAAAAAGACCGTTTTTCAAATAGAACGCGTATTAAATAAAAACAATATTTTTTAAATTGAAATTCGGTTCCTGACCTGACATGACCATTCCAAACATAACTTTAATAACTTTTTTCTCTATCTCTTACGGTTTGGCTGCTGAAACAGCGTCCCGGACGGACCAGCATCCCGGACAGACAAGTCTATTAGATAAAGGATGTTAAACTAAATTAGTTTACACCCCAAACTTTTTATTGAAAATTAAGTAAAACAAATTATTCACGTTTATAAACTTCTGCTATTTGCAAAGAGAATGTAACAAGCCAATCCACCACCAGTGCCACCTACCGCCGTGAGCGCACACCAGGCACAACATGCCAACGTACCTAGCCTAACCTATCCTATCCTAACCTAACCTCGCAATTAAAATCATAATATTTCAATACAAAACAATGGAAAAAAGTGTAGTATAAACTAAATAAGCTGCCCATAAACATTATTTTAGTTTACACCCCCACATTTAAGCAAAATAGAAAAATTGTAAACCAGGTGTAGGTGGGGGTGTAAACTAAATAATTTGCCGTAAACCTTATTTTAGTTTACACCCCCACATTTAAACGAAATACAAAAATCGTAAACTAGGTGTAGGTAGGGGTGTAAACTAAATAAGGTGCCCGTAAACATTATTTTAGTTTACACCCCCACATTTAAACGAAATACAAAAATCGTAAACTAGGTGTAGGTAGGGGTGTAAACTAAATAAGGTGCCCGTAAACATTATTTTAGTTTACACCCCTCACATTTAAGCGAAATACAAAAATCGTAAACCAGTTGTATGTGGGGGTGTAAACTAAAAGAGTGCCAATATGTATTATGTTGTTGCAAGTTAACCAGTGGTATGAGCAGGGGCGGATGGCGTGGGGTAAACCGGCCCGGGAAACCATTAACACCGGCCCGGTCCATTTTTATTAAAAAATTGTTAGTGACTTTTTATTAAGGGAGCTATAAAAAAGAAGTACTTATTCGTATTTTTCAAACGCATTTAATATTTCTCTAAGTAAAAATACATAATATGTACATGTTAGGATAAATAAAAACTAATGGCAACTAGTTCCTGGTCCTGGTCAATGGTATTGGACAGAAAAAAAATGTGAAACACATCATATTTTTTTAAAAAGCGGGCCTACATATCCGCTTATATTTTTGTTTTCATAAACATAGATATTAATATGTCGGTGCTTAATATAAAAGCGAGCTTTTAAACAAATCGTTTTTTTTTGCCAAAACATTGATTACTTCCTCATTATTTATTTTGTTTAAGACTGGAGCCTCAATATTCATAAGCATGAATGTTATGCTACTAATATTATTTCGGTTAAATCCATGATTCTTTTTGTGTGCTGCGTTTTTTTACGACGAATGGAACAACCACATCACTGGAATGTAAGAAGACCGCCTAGTAAGAAGAGCCAGGGACGCGTCACCTAGAGGGAGACGAAGTATAGGGAGGCCGCGGAAAAGACAGAGCGACTCCTAATCCGGTAGAAACAGGCCAAATGCCTAATACCAAGAAGAAGAAGCGTTTTTATATATTTTTTTTCAATGGTCATAGCGATGAACCGGCCCCCGTTATGGCCGAAGACAGCGGCCCTTCGGGAAATTTCCCAAAATCCAGACTGGCCCATCCGCCCCTGGGTATGAGCCTATTCAATCAATGATCAGGTTGTACACAGGATCAATGCAATACTCACAAATAAATAAGCGTTTATTAAGGTCCACCTGACTGCTACACTGACGAGTCATACATCCTAGATTCATATTACAACTTATATCACAATTTATCCACAATCACCGTATAATTGAAGTTTTATCCACACTTATGAACCGTCTAAAGTACCACTTTATCCACTAGTGGAATAATGAAATTACGTTATTCCACTAGTGGGATAAAACCATGTCACTTACTACTGCATTGTTGGTAGCACTGTAGCTATGACAAATTCGAAATTTGTACGTTAAGTTTTGCGTCAATCTGTGTCAAATAACAAACAAAACTTAACCTATTAACCTCTCGAATTTGACATAGACTGACAATACACTTCAGTACTGTCAAACGTATAACATTTTATGTTTCGGTACTTTCTAAATTGTAACTATGACTTTTCATGGCTGTCAATACAAAAGATATGTTTTTTTAGATATTTATTGAGTTGGATAAAACGTATTGCATTTGTGTTTAGTTGCGTTTTATCCACTTAAGAAAGTTAAGTGCTCCAACTGCGTTCTCGCATTTAAACATTCTTGCGTGGATAAAACGCCATCTTATACAATAAATAACTATTATTTATTTAATAAAAAAGTGTTAATTCTTAAAATATTCAAGAAATGATTCACGCACTAGTTTTGCATCTTTAGGAGAACGTCTACTTCCATGACATTTTTGTAATGATATTAATACGTCCTGATATTCAGAGATATCTTCTGCATCCGCAGATATTTCTACATAACGTTTAGGATTTTTGTTTCTTAAAAAAATTATGCAATACACGTAGCCATTACTACAATTTCTATATTTTCTACGGATATTCCAATGGCAGTATGATATACTGTATACTTATAAAAACAAAAAGTCCGCCTTATTTGTATAATAAGATCAGATTGAGAACTGACATTCATAACATCAATATTAGATTTAAAAATGTGATTACTCCTCATAAAACTACATTTTTTGAACGTTCTTTTTCGTTTAATATATGTAAAATTTATAATTCTCTATCTGATAATCTTAAACAACTTTCTTTATTAAAATTTAAAGCACACCTTACTTCCTCCTTAAAAATATCACAACGAGCACAATAATTGTAAACCTTTTATATGATATGTATATTATGATTACTTATATTATGCTTATTTTTTTCTTCTTTTCTTTAAATTACGTTTCGTACTTGCTAGTATATATGTGCAGGGTTTAGGTGTTAGAGCAGAAAGTGGCCTTTTGCCACTATTCTGAACCTCGCCCTGAGTTTGACTGAAATTTTGTTTTGTTTTAATTGTTATATAATTAGTTTTGTATTTGTTTCAGTCAATAAAGTCACTATTATTATTATTATTATTATTAGCTAATATTCCAAATACATTTTCTATGATTTGTCTAGCTCTGCTTAAACGTTTGTTAAAGTTTGAACGTTCACTGGTCAAATCCTTCCCGCTAAAGCAAAGATAATATATACATAGATCTCTAGTGAATGATCACAATAAAAGGGTTAGTTCTGGACGCTGCATGCAGACGGCGCTTCGATAGCTACAAATTTTGAAGTAAGAATCCCATTACGTAGCGCCAAACTAACTAACTGGCTGAAATGAGCGAAATGCCTATATCTACGTATGTCCTTTCTTAATTCATATTTAACTGCCACTTGCAGAACGGGTATTCTTTGTTTTCGGAAGAGATGGTTTTGTAGATAAACTGCTAATGGATACTTAACTGCATTTTAATGTTATGCAAATATTTATTGAATATTATTGAAATACCGTAGAAGGTTTATATTATGCTTGCCAAACAAGTGACAAAAGCATTTTCGTAACACGTGCTCTAATAAGATTTTTCTATTTTTATACAGGGTGAAGCGATTAATATGCAGCGATCGATTATGTTGTGTATTAATTAATAATTATTATTCCATTTATAGAATTACATATTGATAGTTTAATGCTATTTCGTATTATACAATATTTGAATAAATAATGTATTGTAAACGAGTGTATGTAAATGAAAGAGTTCTTTTACATTTTTAAAATTACATTTATTTTGAAATGTAAAATTATTATTCTATAAGTATAACAAATTAAGAGCCAAGTTGGACATTCATTACTTACGTAACTTAACTGATTTTTGACCCAGCAATTATACCGGGTGGCCATAAATATCTGATATCACATTACCTTTGGAATCAACACCGCTTTATTAAAGTGATGAATCCAACTAAACTAAATGTCATGAATGCCATCACAACTAAAATTCCTATCTGTCAAAAATGATTACAGATTGCAATAAGTATTGAAGTTAGAACAGGATATTTTTATAATCGAGTCATAGGCTAAACTGCAAAATCTGGGGCACATTGCCCTCCTCTTATTTGCATTTTATTACATTTCTTACCAATACTTATTATAATTGAAATATGTATAATGCTAACCAACATTTATAAGTAGCTAATTCCATGGCTACCGGGATCTCAGATGTTTATGGCCACCCGGTACTTATCGTTAATTACAACCTATAACAAAGATATTTTGATATTATATGTCACACTTGTTTTACTGTGTGCAATTTAATGTAAATCAATTTTTATACAGATTTAAATTTTCCTTTAAACTGTTTGATAAAGGCGCACTGCCTACTATACTTATGTTAAATTAGTATTTTAATTTCTTATTATTAAGTTATTAATAAATACCGAAATAATTGTTGTATGGAGTGTTTTCATTTATAATATTTTATCTGCCTAAATACGTTACTTACATACAAACTGCTTTGAAAATTAAGTTTTTATTTTACTTGTCACTCTTTTTTATTGTGTATGTAGATTAAATCTGCTACTGTTTTAGCTCTCCAAACACGTTATTTACAGTTTCTATTAATTGTTTGTTACAGCTGTATTATTTAATAAAATTAAAAAGTTGAAAAAATATGACTATTGTAGGTCATGTTTTTTCGTTAGAAGATTTTGCAGCTAATTTTGTTGTTAATATCAATCTTTACTAATGGTTGTAAGTGAAATCATTAGTTGTGTCAAAGCAATGTTAGTTATTTTTCATTAAAAATCATTTTAAAAGTAACGTTTCGCTATTTAATATAGCTTCTTTAGACTTGATACAATTTGTTTATAACAATTTAAAAAAATTTTGGGACACACATTTAAAAGGCACAAAAGTTTTGTATCTAGAAATAAGAAACATTTTATAAGTTAGATTTGTGAAACAATAAATTCCTCTGTTTTTTACCTTTTGTTTTGTTTTTCTTTTTATATTTATACTTGTTCCAAGTCATAAAGTGGTTATAGTTTTATACTATTAATTTCAGTTTTAAAATAGTTTAAGAATAGTGTAAAATTGGATTTCACCATTTGTTATTTTAAGTAGTTTGTGGTTATCTAAAAAAGAAACATTATTTTCTATTAAAATTATTTAAGATACTTAATTAATAGATTATCTTACTTGGTTAGTTGTTTGAAATTATTTCCTTTTTTTAATTTCATCTCTTTTTCCTCTTTCTTAGACCTGTTATCGATGTTTAATAGGTAAGGAAGGTTTGATTTATGTTATAAATTATTTCTGGTGTTATTAATTTGGTATTTCTGTAAAATTTAATAGTGTAGGTTAATAAAAAAGGAGATTGGTGTTTTTCATTATATAATTAGTTCATTTTTAATTTTAATCATGGTTTTATCATTGTTAATTTAACCAAGTTTATTACCCTCTTTAAGTTAAAATGGTTGATTTCGAATTTTTATTTTGATTTTCAAATTGCTGTTATTTGTAAATTTTTCTTTAGTATTTTACTTTTTTCTCATTTACGTTGGTGTTCTTCCACCGTGGTTTTGAGGTTTTTTAAGTTGTTTTAATTTCTATATAAGTATTATAGATACAAGGGAGTCCTTTTTTTTGTATTATTTTCACTTGGTTTGTTGTTTTTTTTAATAAGTTTCTTGTTTTTTTTTATTGAACCATCTATTTCGGGATCACTGGAAGATGATAATACTATGATTAGTTGGAATGTTTTAATCTTTTGGTTTTTTTTTTAGAATAATTATGCTTAGTAATATACTAACCTTTTGGTTTTTTAATCGAGCAAAATCGCCACTCGGTTAATTTACTTTTTAAGAATTTGCTGTAGAACTTATCAGTTTTGTTTATGACATTTTTCAATTGAAAACTTTTGCATTGTGTTTATTGAGATTTTTCTTAAAGTGGTAATTGACTTTTTGTTTTAAGAATGTTGCTGTTCTTGTTTGTATTTGTTTATAGCTTGTTATTATTCTTTGAAAATGGGATGGGCAAAACGTTCTTAAAATAACAAATGGTTAAATCCAATTTTACACTATTCTTAAACCATCTTAAAACCGAAATTAATAGTATAAAACTATAACCACTTTATGACTTGGAACAAATATAAATATAAAAAAGAAAAAACAAACCAAAAAAATAAAAAACAGAGGAATTTATCGTTTCACAAATCTAACTTATAAAATGTTTCCTATTTCTAGATACAAAACTTTTGTGCCTTTTAAATGTATGTGTCCCAAAAATTTTTTAAATTGTTATAAACAAATTGTATCAAGTCTGAAGAAGCTATATTAAATAGCGAAACGTTACTTTTAAAATGATTTTTAATGAAAAATAACTAACATTGCTTTGACACAACTAATGATTTCACTTACAACCATTAGTAAAGATTGATATTAACAACAAAATTAGCTGCAAAATCTTCTAACGAAAAAACATGACCTACAATAGTCATATTTTTTCAACTTTTTAAGTTATTTACAGTATTTTTCACATCACACTTGTTTTATTGTGTGCAATATCCTTGCAATGTATTATTTTATAAAAGTGTGCTATTAAACTTGAACTCTGTTTACAAATAACACGCTGAGAATAATCCCTTTCCTAGATTAGTATCTGCGTTTATCTGTGCGGTTTGCAAATACGCTGGTCCAAACATGCAGCCAATACATCTGCTACGAACCAATGTTTGGTCAGCTACATTTCTAAAGTAAAGCAATGACTTACGCCATCTGTCACGCGCGTACAAAAGTACTTTCACCGTAACTTCACGCCCATTGTGTTTAGAGATCTATGTATATATTATCTTTGCCTGGACCAACACGGCTTGTTTCAATAATGCGCCGCTATAA
This sequence comes from Agriotes lineatus, assembly GCA_940337035.1. NCBI lineage: Eukaryota > Metazoa > Arthropoda > Insecta > Coleoptera > Elateridae > Agriotes > Agriotes lineatus. The sequence goes on along the minus strand of CALNHX010002231.1, from coordinate 440 downwards.
TGATATATGAACATAGTGAATCACCTGAGCCAACAGCACACCGCCACAGCAGCTGTCGCACCGCAGCCCACGGCGACAGACTTTTTCGTACTTTTTTTTTAAATAAAGACCTGCCTACGATCTAAAGTCTAAACATTAGCAAACTTTTCAGCCATCGTACAACTTAATCGGCCCAGTATCTTCGGAGGAGATAGCGTACAAACATACAAAGAAAGAAAGAGAGCAACGATTTTATCTTATAGGATAAAAATTAAATGACTCAAAATTACAGAAAATCTTGTATGCAACACGTAGGGCAAACTTCACGTCTAGTGTGAAAAACAGTTTCATTTTGCTACTTGATACATAAATAGCTATTTTGCGTCTCAAAATTGTTTTTCGGTTACTGGGAAATCCTTCTGTGGACGCGCCTAGAAAATGTACTTATATCCAACAAATCG